>CM052706.1:84111879-84194984 GCA_028551405.1 Uromys caudimaculatus | reverse complement strand
CCTCCCCCCACCAACACATACAAACATCCTCCCTCCCCCCACCAACACATACAAACATCCTCCCTCCCCCCACCAACACATACAAACATCCCACCTCCCCATACAAACACCTATACACACATGAACAATGAACATGTATATGGCTAGTGTTTTGTCTAAGTTATTTTTATTATGAAATTGTTTTTAAGACTAGGTGCCTCCCAAGTGCTAAGACCACAGGCGTGTGCTGCTGTGCCTGGTTTTATTTTGCATATTTTTTAAACCAGGCAGGGCCTCCCTACACTGTTGATGGTGGCCACAAACTCCTGGGTTCTAGAGATGCTCCCTTGTCAGTCTCTTGAGTAAGCTGCCAGCTCCTCAGACATTCCTTATGTTTGAAGGCATGGATGTTTTTCTGTATCACAAATAATCCATGCATACATATTTTTAAATCTTTAAAAAATAAGGGTTAAAAATGAAGCTGGATGTTGGCACGCACCTTTAGTCCCAGCACTTGGGAGGCAGAGGCAGGCAGATCTCTGAGTTCGAGGCCAGCCTGGTCTACAGAATGAGTTCCAGGATAGCCAGGGCTACACAGAGAAACCCTGTCTTGAAAATATCTCCACCCCCAAAAAGGGTAAAATGAAAATACTGAGAGCAGATGTAGTCCGGTGGTAGTGTGCTTGCCAGTCGGGGCTGACTCCTGCAGTCACCACCACTTTAGTAGGTAAATATTTGAGTAAGTTTTTGATATATCTACCATGTTAAAAGTGGTATTTACTAAAAATACTTTTTTTTTTTTTTCTTTTTGGTTTTTCGAGACAGGGTTTCTCTGTGCAGCCCTGGCTGTCCTGGAACTCACTCTGTAGACCAGGCTGGCCTCGAACTCAGAAATCCGCCTGCCTCTGCCTCCCAAGTGCTGGGATTAAAGGTGTGCGCCACCACCGCCCGGCCTAAAAATACTTTTAAGTGTTTTAAAAGATGCCATGCTGTATGTCTCTTCTTAAGCATGTGCTTAGAGACACCGCTGTTTTCTGAATGGTGGGTTTGTGTGACAGTGGGAGGGCTCACAAGAGAGTATCAGCAGTGGTCACATCTGCAGACGGGGTAGGAAGGGAGAGGGTGACTTTCACTTTTTACTTAAAACAATTCTATACTATCAGAATTTTTCTAACTCAGTGTTTACTTAAAAATATATCCACATACCTGTTTGGTTTTAGAACATTTTCATCACCTCAAAGAAACACGTACTCCTTAGCTCCTCCCTCTCCTGAATCCTGCCTGTAGCAATCACTTATCTACATTTTGTCTGTGTATACTTACCAGTACTAGACTTTAAAGACAGAGTAAGCAGTCTTTTGTGACTGACTTTGTTCACGGATTGTTTTTCTTCTTTTTATTTTTGTTTTGATACAGTTTCCATATATGTACACACACACACACACACACACACACACACGCACACACACACACACACACACACACACACTGTGTTTGATCTCAAACTCCTAACGCCCCCCTGAGTGCTAGGATTACAGGCATGCACCATCATGCCCTGCTTATTTTGTTTTCAAAGGTTCAATAGTATAACACCTCTCATCTCTCAGCACATTATCCCTTTGGGGATTTATGTGTTTATTTCCTTTGAGATCCTGTGTGTATGTGTGTATTAGTGTTGCAAATTGAATGTAGGGCCTTCAGTCCTGCTGTGCCTTCAAGTTCCTGCTGCTCCACTGAACTATGCCTTCAGCTCTTAAATATCTTTTCATATGTGATTGTCCATTTGTAAATATTGGAGAAAAATGTTTACTCATATCCTTTGTCATTTTGTCTTAATTACTTAATTATTTTTAAATCATGTGCATGTCTGTATATGTGGGTCACTATCCAGCTTAGAGAGTTTGGATCCTGGAGCTGGAGTTACAGGAGTTGTGAGCCACTTGATATAGGTTCTGGGAACTGAACTCAGGCCCTTGACAAAAAAGCAGTATGTTCTGTTGCCTGCTGAGGCCATATGTCTACTCCTATCTTATTATTTGCTCTCTGTGTGGGTTTTTTTTGTTTTTGTTTTTTTTTTGTTTTTGTTTTTCAAGACAGGATTTCTCTATGTAGTCCTGGCTGTCCTGGAGCTCACTCTATTGACCGGACTGGCCTTGAACTCAGAGATCCATTTGCCTCTGACTCCAGAGTGCTGGGATTCTAGGCATGTGCCACCATTGCCTGGCTAAATTTCTTATTAGTTATATGACTTTCAAATATTCCTTTTGTCTGCTATGTGGAGAATTATGCATGTCAAAAACAGTCATTTGATTTCAGAGTAGGGTATTTTAATAGAGTAGGGGATTTTCAGATACCACTTCTGTTGTAAGGCTTTCTTGGTACTTTTTTGCTTCTTTATCAAGAGAAGAACATTCCCAGATCCTAGTTGTATCTTGATTACAAGATTAGTTTGTCATATCAAGTTGGCCATAAGGCAATGTCGTTCTTGTTAGAAACGACCTATACTGGCATTGATAAGTTCAAAAGTTTCTGATAAACACAGTCATAAGTATTGACCACAATGTACTCGTTTGAAACCACATTCGGTTTCCTGCATGCTTTCTTGATGTGGGGTGGAGAGTTTGTCAGCAGGGCTGCTGAGAGGCAGAGAAGCCTACAGGTAATGTCAACAGGCGAGGAAGTCAGCAGTCAGAGCACAGGGGCCAGCATTCCAGAGCTAGAGACCTAGCAGGAGGTCTGAACCCAGGTTACTGGAAGAATGGGATGTTTCGTAGTCTTATGTCCCCGAACACACAGAAGCTGAGGTCCAAGTTCACTCAAATACACTTTGAAATTGTCCCTCTACACATGGAGGGTTGGCCCTCAGGTGGACCCCTCTGGGTGACAGACCAGCCATAGACTAGCTCAGGCCTTGAGGAACCATGGTTGTAGCTTGCCAGAGGACACTGGGCCTAGAAGAAAGACGGTTTCCTGTGCGAGGGTGCCTGTCTGTTGCAGCTGCTGGGTGCATGGTGAATTTGTCCCGACTCAGGTGCTCTAGGTAGTTTGCGGCTCTGCAGGCACACACTGCTGCTTTGAGGCTCTACCTAGCAGCTCCTGAGAACAGAAGAGGCCCCTGACAGCTTTCTCTTTGAAATTGCCCTCACATCTTATCAGCCAAGCAGCCACTCTTTATGAGCCGGCAAAGGCAGACATCAAGGTTGGCACCCCTTAGAACTCACACAGAACCCTTTTGAACTCCCAAAGATTTTCATGTAGGTTTGACAGCCCAGACCGCCAACAAGTCTTATCAACTGCGTTTTTCTTTTCTTTGAGTGAATGGTAGATATTTCTTTGAAGGACTTGGTGGAGCCCTACTGCCTCATGAGGAGACTATCAAATGAGATGGGAGGAGTCACCTTTGGTTTTGGTACATGAAAAGTTCTTATTTGAACAAGAAGGGGAAAGTCCACATTCCCCGGTTAACAGGAAGGATTGGCTTGCTTTCTCTTCTGAGGAGGGAAGGAAGGAGTGCCCTTATTCTAACAGGAGAAAAAGGACCTTTCTTAGAAGAAAAGGCCTTAGTTGATGATCCTAGAATCCTTTTGTGCACAAGGAAAGCAAGGAGCTATGGCCCTGCAGGAAGGGCTTGAAGGACCCTGCGTGGAGAGTGAGCACCCCTCCCCTGAACCTTGTTTGGTGGACTTCACATCTACCTGCCTCTGCTTCTCTGCTCTACTCCAGTCTGTCTGTGTTGTTGTTGTTTTAAAATCATAATCCAACTCTCTGTGGTTACATAATATCTTTCTCGATGGTGGTCAGAAAAACCAATTAGGAACTTTTTTTTCTTTCATTTAAGGTTTTTATTTTATGTTTATAAATGTTTTGTCTGCACGTATGTAAATACACCATGTATGTGCAATGCCTGCAGAAGCCAAAAAGAAGGTGTAAAATCTTCTGGGATTACAAGTCCCAGATGGTTGTGAGCCGCCAGGTGGATGCTGGGAGCCAGATTGAGGCTGCTGCAAGAGCAAGTGAGGTCGCTCGCTGAGGCCTCTCCCGCCCGTAAGGTCTCTCCCGCCCGTGAGCAAGCTTCCGTCCTCCCTTTGTTTTTTCCTTTTCTCCCTCCTTTCCTCCTTCCTCCCCTCCTTCTCTCCTTCCTTTCTTAAAGATCCCAATCTATTTATTTATTTTTTTTTAAAGATTCATTTATTTATTATTATATGTAAGTACACTATAGCTGTCTTCAGACACCCCAGAAGAAGGCATCAGATCTCATTACGGATGGTTGTGAGCCACCATGTGGTAGCTGGGATTTGAACTCAGGACCTTCAGAAGTGCAGTCAGTACTCTTAACCGCTGAGCCATCTCTCCAGCCCCCCCAATCTCTTTATTTAGTTTTTATTTTGTCTGTGTTTGCACTAGCATGAGTTTATGTGCACCATATGTATGCAGGTTCCCGTGGCGGCCAGAGGGAAATTTCATCTCCAAAGCTGGAGTTCAAGGTAGTTGTGAGCTGCCGTGTAGTTGTAGGATCTCTGCAGGAGCAACAGGGAGACCCAGGGAACATTTCTTTAAGCTGCATTTTACAACCATTTTTAAGAGTTGAAACGGCTCACTGTCACAAAATCAAAAGGCTGTTTACTCCAAAATTGATCCGCCTCTCCTTACTCTCCGGTGTCTGAAAGCTTTTCTGAATGCCCATCCCCAACCAATGGCATAAAACTTTATTTCTGCTGCGGTTTTGTTGTTTTTACAATTGGAGCAGTCATTTTTAGTTTCATTGTTGACATTTATAGCTGTTGTTAAGTGTGCCCTCAGTAGATACATACAACAGCCCTTAGTGTCGTGTTCTTACTCTTCTTAACTTTAGACCTTTTTGGTTATATAGAAATATTCCAAGCTAGGCAGTGGTGGCTCACATATTTAGTCCCAGCACTCGTGAGGCAGAGGCAGGTGGATCTCTGAGTCAGAGGCCAGCCTGATCTACACAGGGAGTTCCAGGACAGCCAGGGCTACACAGAGATACCTTGTCTTGGAAACAAAAGAAAAAGGAAAAAGCTCAAATAAACAATTTTATTAGTTAAAGGCATAGTCTCTCTTCTCCCTGCAGTACTGAGGATCGGCCCTCTATGCAAGTATTCTCTCACTAAGCAATATCTGTACCCCCTCAGTTTTTTGTTTCTCTGTTGTAGCCCTAGCTGTCCTAGATCTTGTTCTGTAGACCAGGCTGTCCTTGAACTCATAGAGATCCACCTGCCTCTGCCTTCCAAGTGCTGGACTTTAAGGTGTGAGCCACTATTTTCTTCTTCCATTTTTGAATTTTCTGAAATCCTTTATGAAAGCCTTCAGCTTCTCAGGCATATATATCCTAGCTAAAATTGTCTATATTTTATTTTCTACTGCATTTAGAGAACTATTTTAGCCATATATCCTCCTCTGCTTCTAGGTTTCCTGTAGCTCATTAGTTGGAATCAAATTGCTATCTATGGTGATAGACACCATGCTCCGCGGGTGGAGAGACTACGCTATCCCAGCACGAACAGTGGGCTGCTGGGTTCCTAGAGGTGATGGCTTCTTTCCAGACTCTCACCAAGAGTAGTTTTCAGCTCTTGAGGTGAAGCGCAGATGAAGGGTGCTGATGTTTGTTTTATATATATATGTGACTCCTCATTCCCACTTTTCAACAGCAGTTCGTCCGTCTGTCCTTTCTCCTTCCTTCCATTTCTTCTTTTTTCAAGACAGGGTTTCTCTCTGTTGCCCTGGCTGTATTGGAACTTGCTTTGTAGACCAGGCTGGCCTTCAGTGCAGAGATCCGCCTACCTCTGCCTCCTGAGTGCTGGGATTAAAGGGATGGGCTACCATGCCCCACTTCACCCTGTTTTCTTACACATTTCAGGGCCACCAGCCTCCCACACCAGGTCTTCCCACACCAACCATCAATCAAGAAAATGCCCCACAGACTTGCCCACAGGCCAATGGGGAAGAAGGTATTTTCTCAGTTGAGGTTTCCTCTCCCAAAACAATGCTAGCTTATGTCAAGAAACTTATGACATGAACTAGCCAACGAATCAAATAGGCTTGCACTTCATAGCAAGAATAAGGAATTAGTACTGGAGTTTGCTTCACTCTGTTGTTTGTCTGTTGTATTTCTGCTTCAGTTTCCTTTCACCAGTTAGAACTAAGCGCAGTACATTTTCTTTCCTGAATTCTAAAGTTTTTTGTTCCAGGAATCAGTTAAATGTAGAAGTTTTAACTCACATTCCAAATGTGAGCAGAACAAAAGCTCTTTATGTTCATTGCACTTGGAGTCAGCTTTAATGTGGTGCTTCTTAGTCACTGTCATTGTCTGGCTTGTTACTGTATGCTAAGATACATTCTTTGAACACAAGATTTAACCAACTTCTTTGGGTTGGTGTGGGCACTAAATTAATGAGCTGAGTTGATCACTGTGAGCTCCTTGGATTCTGACTGAGATGAACTTGAGTTCTTTATCTGCAATATCTTGTCCTTGTGACTGGCACTGAGCCTACTGCTTCTCTCTGGCCACTCCCACAGGGCTCTGTCCCCAGGAAAGAACTGCATTTGGTAGGAGCTGCTACTGTGACTTACTTTTTCCCTTACTTTGACCTGACATCTGACAAGAAGCAACACAAAGAAGGAAGGATTCATTTGGCCAGGGTTTCAGTGAATACCTTGTATCCTGGAGAGACGTCATGGTGGGAAAGGCATTTTGCAGATGGCTCCCTGGTGGGAGGAGCACCTGGCAACAGCTTGCTTGAATCTCAACTGATCAAGAAGCAAAGGACAAAAAACAAGGCCAATCTATAAAACCTTAAGTTCTGTTCCCCACAGACCTATTTCCTTTTGCTGGGTCCCACATTCTAAAGTTCTGAAACAGCACTGCCATCTGGGGACCAAGTAGTCAAACACAGGAGCCTCTTGGGGAGTGAGGCGTTTCACATTCAAACTGTGACAGGGAGTTTTCTTAAATCTTGCATAAAAAAGAAACAGCTACAACAAAGTCAGTAGTTAGAGAGGTCAGTAGTTAGAGAGCCAAGAAATGAGTTTAGTTCCAAAGTCCGAGACTTTATGAAATAAATGAGATGAGGTGGGAATGTGGAAGCTGGCTCCTAACTAGGTTGCCAGCATGGCCTGTGCCCCTCACCAGTGAGCAGGACAGGAGCATTCTTTGTAGCCTCCTGCTGTCTCCTTCACCTTTCGCCCCCTTTCTTCCTAAAAAACTCTTAGTGGCAGTACCTTAGGTACTGCACTATTTCCTGAGACCATTTCTTACCCCTGACTCTGGTGCAAATACAATGGAAGAAGTAAAGAGTACCGCTCAGGTTAAACTTGTAGACTGCAGTGCTGTTGGCTGCTACTGCTACCTACTGTTTACTGTGTGCTGAGCGTCTGGAGGGCACTGATGTTATAGTCAGCCTGCTGTGCAGGCAGCAGATTGGATTCCAAGAATCTCAGGATGGTGTCGGCCACAGTTGAAGACCTGAGCTTAAGAGATTGCAATGGCAGTGAGCAAACAATGCCAATTTGGCTGGGTGGAGGAAGGGTTGGGAGGCAGGCTTGTTCTTGAACGTGCCAACTCCTGCTTCTTGGTAGCCATGCATTGATTCCTGCTTGTTGTGAGAAAAGAGCCCAGTGACATTCCATCTGCATCATGAAGAAGTGGGATAGTGGTTATTACTTGTTATCTATGAATTTTTACTTCAACTTATTATTGTGGAAAAACATGGGAAAAGATTACCACTTAACCATTTGTGAATGCACAGTGGCAGGTGCATTATGGACTGAGCCCTCTCTCTAGCACCATCATCTTTTATTATTTTTCAATTTGTGTTTATTTTGTTTTATGTGTACTAGTGTTTTACCTGCATGTGTGTGTATATATGACATGTGATTGGTGTTCAAGGAAGCCAAAAGAGAGCAACGGGTCCCCTGGAATTGGGGTTACAGATGGTTGTGAGCCACCACGTGGGTGCTGGGAATAGAACCCAGGTCCCTTGGAAGGACATTTAGTGCTCTTAACTGCTGTGCCATCTCTCCAGCACCGCCATATTTACTTTTTAAAAATGGTTGGTTTTTTTTTTTTTTTTAGTTGTTATTGTGTGTATGTGAGTGTGTATCTGTGTATGTGTGTGCGTGTGTGTTTGTGTACCATGGTATATTCCCTGCAGTCAGATGACAATTGATTGAGTTGCTGCTCTCTTCCCACCTTTATGTGGATTTCAGTGACTGAACTCAGGTTGTCAGGCTTGCGTGGCAAGGACTTTTATAGTATCCTTTTTGACTGATCTTGCTTCTCAAATGGTTAAAAACAATTTTATATCTAGGGAAATGGTAATATTTCATGATGTTCTATTATCAGAGCATAATTGAGTACCATGGGCATGGATTCTTTTCTTTTTCTTTTTTTTTGAGGAAGGGTCTCATGTATCCTAAGCTGGCCTCCTGCTCACTGTGTAGTGGAGGAGGATCTTAAGCCTCTGATTCTCCTGCTTCTACCCTCTGAATGCTGTGAGCACAGGCATGTACCACCACACTAGTGTTATGCAGTGCTAGGAACTTTAGGGCTTTGTGTGTGTGCTGGTCAAGCACTTTGCTAATTGAGTGGCATCCCCAACCCTTGGAATTTTTAAATACTGGAGCCAGTTCTGCTGTTTCATACCATAGAGTTGGATTCCTTGTAACCTTTCTGTAACAGTTGTAGGCAGTGGAGGTAGGAGCTTCTCCTGGACTCTCAGAAGGTTCTGGAGTGGTGGCATTAGCTAGGAATGGCCCAGTGATGATGCGAATGAGATGACAGGTGATGAAGGCTGAGACAGCCGGTGAATGACAGGATGGGAACTCAAACGTGACTGAGAAGTGGAGTTAGGAGACTGAGTACCACAGGAGTGTATTTTCTCCATGGTCTCCACCACTATCAGTTTTTACCATGTGGGTGTCATGGAGAGTGAGCAGAGTTGGTTCTTAGCTCTCCCATTAGATGCTGTGTCCTTTGGGGCAGAGCTATGGACAACTTTTTCTCTTCAGTGCTTACCATGTACTAAAAAATGTATTCAGTGTTCACCAGAGGTGAAAGGCTTTGTGACCATTTCTTGAATGTTTGCCATTATGCTGTGTGATCACAACTAGTTCTACGTTTTATTTAAGATGCTGATGCTAAGAGATACAATCGTATAGCATTAAGAATAAAAGAACCAGCACATGCCTTTAATCCCAGCACTTGGGAAGCAGAGGCAGGTGGATCTTTGAGTTCCAAGACAGCCAGGGCTACACAGAGAAATCCTGTCTCGAAAGAAAAGAAGAGAAAAGAAAAGAAAACCAAACCAAACCAAACCAAACCAAACCAAACCAAACCAAACCAAACCAAACCAAACCAAACCAAACGAAAAACAACTAAATGCAATCCAGCTGGGATGTTGTCTTCCTGGAGATAACTTAGCTCCCCCAGGGTGGTGGCTCAGTCCTCAAGGCTGCTGCCTGTCTGAGATGCCAGTAACAACTGTAGGTTGTTTTACCTGTGCTTCTGATGGCCTGTGCTAGGTTGACACTCCCCACCCCATGTCTGGACTTGCATTTCTTCACTAGAGTGGCTGATAGACCTCTGGGAACGCTTGACGTTTACTGGCTTATAAAGGATATTACAGAGGATGCCAGATGATTGTATACAGAGAGCAAGAGGCAGGGGAGGGCGTCCTGCCCCCTCCAAACATACTTTTCCCTGAAGCTGGCTAAAATGTCATTTTGGAGACTTATGCTTGATTTTGAGCCTTTGGTGCTAAATTTAATCTTTAATCTGTTATCTGTGTCATCCCCCACACACTTTTTAAGAGTTTGGGACAGACAATGGATGAATGGCAGGATGGGAACTAAAAAATGACTGAGAAGAGGTGTTGGAAGAGGCTGGAGAGATGGCAACTGGCAGAGGACTGAATCCACAATCTTTTTTTTTTCCGTCTTGTCTTGGCAACTAGCACCCATCGTGACCCTCCCTAGTCGGCCAACATCAGCTGTGTCATTAGCAGCCTTTGTAGGGGCCAGGGACTTAAGATTTACCTGCCAGGTAAAAGGAACCAAGACCAAATGTGAATTTCCTGCTACCTCATTGTGCTGTGTTTGCTAACCGGTGTTTGGACCTTACTGGGAACTGCCTTTGTGGACCGTGAGTCTCCTCCTCATTGCTAAGGGCTACTGCTGTTTCCTCCTAGAAGCAGGCTGATTGCTTCCTGTCTTTCCCCTTGTCCGTCCCAGCCGCCCCCGGCCCTGCTCTGTGTAGTTGCAGGTGTTCTACATCAGGTGCCATCACTTGGTCCAGTAAGATTTAACAAAGACACTTCAGACCGGAATGCCTGTCCTGCTCCTGTTGGTGTTTGCTTTCTTCCTAACATCTGTTGCACTTCATCTCCTTCAGGAAGTGATCTCAGCCCACCTCTGGGTTAGACTTTCTCTCCTCTGCCCCCATTCTCACAGCAGGATATCTTTACTCAAGAAAGATCACCCAAGTCCTTCCTCATGCCTGCTGTTAACAAAACATACTCCTTGTCTCTAAGGAACTTAGAGGCTTAAGATAAGCCGGGAGGAGACCTGAGCGAGGAACGAGGTGGATAACTGTTGAAATGTAATTGCTTGTTTGTAGCAAGCATTATGTATGCTAAAGCACTTTTCACCCACTGCTTTATGTCAGTAATCACATGGCCTCCACATTACTGAGAAAATGGAGAGAGACCGTTTGAGCTTTGCTCAAGTTTAGCTAACTTGCTACTAAACCAGGCCAGGAGCCCACACTCCCTTCCCAGGCTCCTCTCAACCTTTGTACTGTTTGTACTCTTAATTTTCAGGTAATTTTATTTAATAGTTATTAAACTAGAAATAAAATTAAAGTGAAAGAAATAAAACAGGGTGGACTTAGTGTGAATTGCTTGCTTATCACCTGTGAGGTCCTGGGTTCCACTTTTCCTTCAAAGTACAAAACACCTCTCTAGAAATTAAAACTAAGAGGAGGCATGTGGGGTTGTGTACAGTCAGTCTGCAAGGACATCAGCGTAACTGCCTGCTCTTAGTACTCCCATGGCTAGGAGCATCTGAGGATAGAAAGATTCTCTAATTCTTGTATGAGAAGGATACTACTGCATATCTTTTGTGATATTTTTGCTAAACATATATCTCTTGAATCTCACCTCAGGGAAACATCAGATAAACTGAAGACCATTCTGTATGTGTCAAAAGTGTCAAGGTCACTGAAGACCAGGAACAGGAAGCTGTTGGAATGAAGTAGGCAGAGGGACATGGCAGTGAGCACACACAGAGAGCACACAGTGAGCAATGTTTGATGCCAGATTGCATCAGAGCCAGGGAGAAAACCATTGTTCCTTTGGCTGTTAAGGACAGTAAAATTGAGTTGATGAAATCCTAGGAAGTGTGTGAGCAAATGGTCTTGTGCCTCTAAGGCAGTGTTCTCAGTTTTAGGAACTAGTTACTTGGAATGTGAGGTAAGGTGAATGACGGAGCACTGGTAACTCTCGTCATTTACTGAGACCAATACAAGAGGGCCGTGTGCGCCTCAGGATTTGGGAGACTAGCCTGGGTATTTTTTTTTCCCTAGACAGGGTTTCTCTGTGTAATAGTTCTGGCTGTCCTGGAACTCACTTTCTAGATCAGCCTGGCCTCAAACTCACAGAGTTTTGCCTGCCTCTGCCTCTCAACTGCTGGGATCAAAGCCATGCACCACCATCACCTAGCTTAGTTTGGGTAATTTAGCAAGACCCCAGTTTAAAAAAAGACAAAGAACCAGTGTTTGTAACTTGTTCTAAAATGGTTGAGGTGAGAAGAGAAGAGAAGAGAAGAGAAGAGAAGAGAAGAGAAGAGAAGAGAAGAGAAGAGAAGAGAAAAGTGTAACTGTAGAGATGGTGCAGTGGAAACTCTTGCCATGTAAGCATGAAGGCTGGAGTGTGGATGTTTCTACTTTCCACATGCTGAGAATGCAGGCTTCCGCCCCTGGGCCTGGCTTTACATGGGTTTTGGGGTTTTTGAGGACTCTAGCCACTTAGCCATTTCCATTGTTTTGGGGACCATTGGCTATGGTGGGGGCAATGTGGGGCAGGGGGAGGAAGGCAGACACAGGATATTCACAAGTTTTCATGCAGGTAGCTGCTGTGCAGGTCGCACGTGACAGTTCCTGAGTTCAAGTTAGCTATGGCGTCCTTCACTGGGCTTTATTTTGATGCAGATATTGGAGTTTGTGTGGTATAGGAGCGTGCATCTCATCATATTTTTATTAGTAACGGAGAAGACTGGTGGATGCTGGCCAGCAGTCTCTCCTGTCTGACTGCTGCCTTTCCCTGTCTACTTTGATGGAAGTAGCTAGAAGTGGATCAAGCATGATGAATGTCCTGTGATGTGAGATGCCAGTGTTTTATGCTTCTCATCAAAAGGGAGAGCATCACCTTAAAGAGTCTGTCTTCCTGGGCTGGAGAGATGGATTAGTGGTTAAGACCACTTGCTACTCTTGCAGAGGACCCCTGCATTCAGTTCCCAGCTCCTATATGGTGGCTTACAACTATCTGCACCTCCAATTTTAGGGACTATAATGGCCGCTTCTGCCCTTTTCAGGCACTAGGCCCACATGTAGTATACATACTTACAGGCAATCAGTCATGCATACAAATAAGTAAATCTTTTAAAAAATACATTGTTTTTAAATTTTTATTTATTTTTATTTCATATGCATTGGTGTTTTGACTGCATGTATGTCTTTCTGAGGCGTTGGGAATCCTCTCAGCTTGGAATTATGTACAGTTGTGAGCTGCCACCTGGGTGCTGGGAATTGAACCTAGGACCTCTGAAAGAGCAGCCAGTGTTCTTAACCACTAAGCCATCTCCCCAGCACATAAAACTAAAATTTTAAAGACAGTGGTGGCACAAGTCTTTAATCCCAGCACTTGGGAGGCAGAGAACAGGTATATTTCTGAGGTCAGTCTGATCCATAGAGTGAGTTTCAGGATAGCAAGGGCTACACAGAGAAAACCTGTCTTGAACCCTTTCCCGTCCAAAAGATAAATATAATCATTTAAAGAGTCTTATCTTGGAGTTGGAGAGATGGCTCAGTGGTTAAGAGTACTGACTGCTCTTCTAGAAGTCCTATGTTCAATTCCCAGCAACCACATAGTGGCTCACAACCATCTGTAATGGGATCTGATGCCCTCTTCTGGTGTTTCCTGAAGAAAGCCATAGTGTACTCACATAAAATAAATAAATAATTAAAAAGAGTCTTATCTTACAAAGCAGAGTCTCAAAGAACAGACTTTGTGTGTTGGTGTTTGGAAAGGCTTGATTGCTCATTGTTCATTCCTGTTCTGACCTGTAAGAATGGAAGACTGACTGTGAGCTGAGAAATTCAGTTTCTTTCATGAGCAGTTATTCCTTGTTTTGCCATTTTTATTATTCTGCTCTTCATTTTGAGTAGAAATGATAGTATGCATGAGGTCATGTCTACCAGGAGAAATCCTGGACTAACTAGCTTGGTGGTGGTGGCACACGCTTTTAATCCCAGCACTTAGGAGGCAGAGGCAGGTGGATCTGTCTGAGTTTGAGACCAGCCTGGTCTACTGAGTCAGTTCCAGGACAGCCAGGGGGGGAATACACAGAAAAGCCATGTCTCAAAAAACCCAAAAAACAAATCAAAGCAAAACAACAGCAACAACAAAAAAATTTGGAGTATACATCAATCAGATTAGACCGTCTGTTACTTAACTATAGCTAATGCACAGGAAAATAATTTTTCTCAAAAAGAAAAGAACTAAGATGCCTTCAATATTTATAACGAGGCTTGCATTCTATATATAGTTCCCATATATATACATATATATAGACATACATCTAATAATTGTCCAAAATATAGCAGGTATGCATTATATAATAGTATTGCCACAAATAATACATTATTCTTAACCTTTATGGTTGAAACTAACTTATTAAAACATAGCCATCCACTTAAAGCTTGGTCCCTTTCCTGTCTTTTCTCAGGGGTGCTGCAGAGACCTTCCTGCCCTGCATGTGCACATGTGTACAGGGCGTGCAGGACAGATGAGTGCTCTCTGTCCTGTGCTGCTGCTGTAGGTGGTTCAGACTTGGAGCTGTCCAACAGAGAGAAGATGGATCCCAAAGATGAAAGCTCTCATGTGTGGCCGACGTCTGCAGACCATGGACAGAACACTGCACAGGTGAAGGATGGCCTCTTCCAGCTCACTGTTGGCAGTAGTGTTTCTGTTGGGTAGATGCTGACTGCTAAAGAAATAGCAGTGTCTCTCTCTATAGTGAGTGTGGCTGGGAGGGAGTGGGCGTGAGACCTTGCTTGGAGAAGCAGGGCTACATTAGCTCTTAGCTTCACTGAGCCACTTTCATGTGAGGAGAACTCATCCACCCGTAGGCTTCACCTCTGCACTCTGCTGTTAGAGCTGCTTTGCTACCTATCCTCCCTGTCTGTGCCATTGAGCCCGAACCTCAAACCTTTGCTGGCTGGTTCTGCGGCTACTTTTACCTTAGCCAGTGGTGGGTTTCGTTCTCCATGAGTAATGAAACGTAAGGTATGTTTATAAAGTAAGTGACCTTCTTCTCTTTTAAGACAGTCTTATCTAGCCTGGCACTCTATATAGTGTGGACTGGCCTTCAACTCATAGAGATCTGCCTGTTTCTGCCTTCTAAGTGATAACAGGAGGCAAACCAGTCCCATGAACTCAGTTTTAAACAGTATGATAAACATGAGGTTTGGGTCCAGGTTTTCACTAAATTGTATGACCATAGTACCATTGTCAAATCAGAAAGCTAACCTAAAGATTTAAATGTGCAAATGTTACTTAATTTAAGAAATAATCAGCCGGGCAGTGGTGGTACACGCCTTTAATCCCAGCACTCAGGAGGCAGAGGCAGGTGGATTTCTGAGTTCAAGACCAGCCTGGTCTACAGAGTGAGTTCCAGGACAGCCAGGGCTACACAGAGAAACCCTGTCTCAAAAAACCAAAAAAAAAAAAAAAAAAAAAAAAAAAAGAAATAATCAACACTGTAGTAAGTAATCATGATTATATAATATGACTTAAAGGTTATGGTCTAAAATTTAGAGAAAGTGATTCCAGAGATGTTTTCAGCAGAATAACTGAGAACACTGCTTTTCTCATGGGAACTGTTTTGATGACTACTTTCATTAATTTATATACTGCATTTATCCAAAAGCAGGAGAAAAGGTGAGAAGTGGCATAGTTGATTTCTGTGAGTTCAAGGACAGCCTGGTCTACTTAGTGAGTGCCAAGCAGTCAGGGCTACATAGTGAGACTTTGTGTGTGGGGGGGAAGGAAATGTTTTTGTGAGATTCTGTATTTTGATCAGGGTCCCTGCCTATGGGGATCTGTGGCCGAGACCCCCTGCATTCTTTATTTCCAGCCTCTTCTGCTCTACTAAGAAAAGACAAGCAGGAAAGCTTAGCCTTCTTCTTCTTCTTCTTTTCTTTTGAGGAAAATGTCCCCCATTTTAAAGCTTTGGTATGAATGAGAAAGTTGAAAATTGTAAGATTATAAATCTGAAGTCACAAGATTACCTCACGGCAATGAAAGCTGTGCAGATATGCTGTGGGCCCAATTTCCCCCATGTGTGCTTTATCTTCAGGTGTACATTGAAAGTGTCTAGAAGGAAGACTACTCACTTAGCAGGAAGTCTGTTGTATTCCTGCAGTGCTCAGTTATACTTGGCCTCTAGCACTCTTTCTGGGCATTAAGTTAGTTTATGTGTCATCTGTGAAATCTATTACTTTCTACTGGAGAAAACTGCCATAGAAACACTAGGACCAGTGGCAAGTCAGTAAGGGTAAGGATGCCAACCCAGGATGTCCGCACATCCATTATTTCTGCCCCAGATGTGTGCTGTGGTTGTCCACCTGTAGACTTTCCATATCAGGACAAGACACATGCCATGCTGGGCCCCCCCCCCCCCATCAGTCTTCCATGCTAACCACTTGGAGAGGAATTTCTACAGCTCAGTTCTTTTAGTTCTCTAGGTCTTGGGACAGACGAATACTTCTCTGAGAACACCTGAATGATTTGACCAGAACCACTTCAAAGTCCTTCATTAAGGTTTCCTGCTTCTCTACTTAGCTAGCAAGGAGGAGTTGTACCACATCCATCGATTCGGTGACATTCCTGATTTGCTCCATGCAGTATGTCCTTCACATATGAAACCGCATGCAGGAGTGAAAGTCACCTTATTTTAATGTGTCTGCTGAAAAGCAGTATTCATTATAAAATAGAATTTTTACGATGTGTTGAAAGCAATTGCTTTTAGGTCTACATCACAAAGCAATGTGTGTTTTGTATTTTAACAGTGGTGTCATGCAGCAATCTATAGTTGCTTTTCCAGGATCAATTAATTGCCCCCTTGTGAGTCACCAGAAGTTATCTAATTGCATTGGGTTTTTAAGGCAAGAGAATTCAAGTCAGCTCTCTGACATTAAGCAGTAAGTTACCGACAAGGTCTGTGCATCCTGCCTTCTGGGCTCCAGCTCAGCGTGGATGAAGGCACATCGGGCTTCTTTTCCTTGCGTTAGGGGTGTTTCAGTTCAGCTGGGCTTGGTTGGCCACATGCCTTTGTGAGTTTGATTTTGCTTTATAAAGACAGATGCTACATACTTGACTGCTTTTTCCCCAGGTGCACTTTGTTCCGGATGCCGGAACTGTGGCTCAGATTGTATACACTGACGACCAAGTCCGTCCACCCCAGCAGGTGGTGTATACAGCAGATGGTGCCTCCTACACGTCAGTGGACGGTCCAGAGCACACACTGGTGTACATCCACCCAGTGGAAGCTGCACAGGCATGTGAAGGATTATTTTTGACTTGTTTATTAATTAATATACCAATACTTATGTTTGCTATGGGTCAGTTGTCCTAGATATTCAGTAAACATTCAGATAAGATTTACACTATCAAGGAGTGTATAACTAATTTGGCAATGAAAGAGATGGTACATTTTTTAAAATTAAATGCAGAAAATGCGTTAGAACCCCAGTCTCATGTTAGCCTTTCTCTCCAGTGACCACTGAAGTGGTTGTCAATTTGTTACCTTTACTGTGTTCTGTATATTATGACACAGTGTAAAGCAAAATCAAAGTTGGCTCAATGAAAGCATACAGATGATTTCAGTTAAATGTGTGAGCAAAGCATCCTACTATCAGCTTATGCTGTTGTTGGTTAGTAACTTAATGGTTTATAGGACTATAATAGAAGTCATGGCATATATATTCACAAAAGCTTTACAATATAGCTTTTAGTTTTTGCCACTGACTTGGAGTTTTTAAAAGACACAAATATTCCACAAATGTACACTTTACAGTGTCCAAAGTGTTTATAATGTGTTTCAAATGTGCACAGGTCCCATATACCAGGCCCACACAAACTAATGAAGGCTGAGGCTATAGTCTATCAGTATGCAGCACTTTGTGCTATTGTTATTTCTTCATTCTTGTTGCATATTAACCCAGACCTTTATGTATGCTAAGTGCCTGCTCTACCACTGGCCTCTATGTAGTGTTGGCCCCACAGGGCTTTTCTACATAGCCCTGGCCCAGTTAGAACTCACTATTATGTAGATGATACTGGCCTTGAACTCACAGATCTGCCTTCTTCTGCCTCCTGAGTGCTTTGAGTAAAAGCATGTACCACCATGCCTGGCTTCATTTGTTGTTTGTTTGTTTGGTTGGTTTTTTTGAAGATTTATTTTATTTATTGTATATGAGCACTCTGTCTTTGTGTACAACAGCACACCAGAAGAGGGCATCAGGTCCCGTCATAGATAGTGGTGAACTACCATGTGGGTGCTGGGAACTGAACTTAAAAGAACAGCCTGTGCTCTTAACCGCTGCGCCATCTCTCCAGCCCCTTATTTTTTTTAAAATGCATATTTTTATAGTAGGATTCTTGTCATAAAATTGTCCTTGTGTAATATTTCATCAGTACTAAGAAAAAATGAGATTCACCTCATGAATACATCCCCAGTCTGTACAGAGATTAAATTGTCAAATGCTCACGTGGTACTGCTGGAATGCCTGGGTTTAGTGTTGGTCCTCTGCCTGTGTTGAGGTACATCCAGCATCTGTGTAGAGTGGCCTGTACCTAAGTGCTAGTTTATTATAACGTTAAGGCAATGTCTGAAGTTCCATAATTTCTAAAATGTCAAAGTGAAGAAATCTCAACTTCTTGCACCAGTTCCTCTGGAATTCAGACTTAGCCAGTTTTTATTCCCATAGGTTTATGAAAGTATTGAGCAAATCAAAGTCTTTCAAAAGCTTGGACAGAGTGACTTTCTTTGGATTGGAGATGCTGACCAGGTCTTAGCTGTGACTTAGGGAAATTCTCCTTTTCTAGTTGTTATGTGTTTATCATGATTAAGGCTCCTAATTGTCATTATTGTACCCCGGCTTTATTAAAAAAGAATTCACGGGCTATACGTTCAATTTATGTTCTTTCTACTTTTCTGACGATAAACACAGGTTCCTTATCAACCCGGGTTCCTGACACTCCGGTGTGCTCCTACTTCTCAATCCGTTTTCATCCACTCCCACTCACAGGTCTCCCTGTGAGTAGAATTCAGCCTGAGTGGTGCACTCTGTTCACGGCGTGTCTCTTATGTTAGCATGAGGTGCCTTTTTAATTAGCTGTGCCATTCAACCTCAAGAGGGGCTTTGCTTGAGAGTAGAACACTGAAGTCTGTTCGCCTTCTGAGACGGTTGCTTCTTCAGTCTCCGGAGCCTTGTGAATGAAAGGCTGGAGCCAGGTGCAAGCATACGGTCTTTATCTCCTGCATTAACGAAGGATTACTAGCTGCGAGTCAAGATAACTCTCCTAAGAGTTGGTGCTTAGCTGAGTTATTTTTTCCTGTATAGGTGAGCAGTCTAATCTGTTGGTGTGTTTGTTTTTCTCTAGACACTGTTTACAGATCCAGCCCAGGTAGCTTATGTCCAACAGGAGGCCACAGCTCAACAGGTAATGAAAGCCCTTCCTTTGTGGTTTTTGGTAGTAATATAGTGGCTGTCACGTTCCTGCACTGTCCTTCTATGCCTGTGGCACCTCGAGTGTTTGGGTTTCGTATGTGCATTCTCTAACTTCTTTAATGGAAAGAAAGCAAAACAGAATCCAATACTAACACACTGCAGTCAGCATATAGGAATAGCCTGCTAATAAAAAGTACGTGCTTAGGGAAGGTTTAAAAGGTAAGCGTGTATCACTGAGGTCGATGAGACAGGAGGATTGATTGAGTTCACCTGGTCAAGACCAGCAAAATGGTAAAAGACTCACCGTATCAGACACATACACACAAACGTAAGTAGAATGTTTGTTAAATTTCCAATAGAAGAATGATCGCAAGGGTTTTGTTGTTGTTGTTGACCTGGTGCCTCTATGACACTAGCACTTGGGAGGCAGAGGCTGGAGAGTCACAGGTTCTAAGCCAGATTGAGTTACAGGACTAGCCTTTGTTTCAGAAGAAAGGCAAGATGGAAGAGAGACAGACAGGGACACAAACAGAAATACTCATACCGTTATACCCTCTGGAAGCTGGCAAGCCTTTCATCCTGAGTTTCATGCTAAGGGAGTTCCTTGACAGTTACTTGAAAGAGAAATTTCTTTTCCAGACAATAAACACAGCACCGTTTTCATTTCCCGATGAAGTATAGTTCTGGGGGGCTGCTGTCAATAGCAGCCTGAAAGAGACTGATAAGGAGTGTTTTGATGGACAAACCAGATGTAGCAAGTACCTCAGCTTTCCTGTGACTGAAGAGGGATGGCTGCTCATTATATGTCCCCTAGTGTTGTATAGTTTCTGATGTGTCTATCATGTGGTGTTCATCCCAGAAAATCAAACCTGAATCTGACCAAGTCTGTTGAGTGTTCTGTAGCTGACAGGATGCATGGCAGACGAACAGGATGAGTCAAAAGATGTCTACGACTTTCTGGTGAAATCTAGCCTGTGGACTGCAGGAGAATGAAATGGCCTGGGGTTTTGGGCTTTTGCTTATTTTGATTTTGAGACAGGGTCTCGTGTATTCTAAGCTGCTAGGCTTGAACTTTCGTAGCTGAAGATGATTTTGAACTTCTGATCTTCCTGCCTTCCCTTCCTATACCTGGGATGGTAGGCGTGTTTCATCACATTTACTACACGTGTCCGGGGGTGGCGGCCAGGTCTCCTGTGCGCGTGAGGCAGCACTGTATGATGGAAGCCGCATCCCAGCCAGATTTTGGATTTTGTTGCTGAATTGTTTTGTTTTCGTTTGTTCAAGCACTCTACCACTGCGCTATGTCCTCTGACTTTTCCCACAAGTAATCGCAAGGGAAAAGAAGAGGAGGGGAACTAGGAGACTTGGATGGTCAGTGCAGTAAATGCTGTATATGGCTTTCATTTGGATCCTGATTATATTGAACCAAGTGTAAAAAAAGAGACAATTGGGAAAAATAGCAACACTAAAGGATTTTTTAATTATACCAAAAAACAGTAAGTTCTTAGAAATGATAATATGTAAACTATAAAGGTCACTGTATAGAAATATGTATATATATACATACACACTGAACTATTTAAAGATAATAGTCTATAAAACATGTAGGTTTTGCTTCACAGTAATCTAGTGAGAGGTGAAGAGGGCGGACGATCAGTTAGTGTTTTGAATCTAAATGGCAAGGGTATGAAATTTGTCGCCTTGTCCTGCTTGCTGGATGCATTTGAGATGTGTTCTTCTGAGTAAGAGAACAGTTCTGTTTTGTTTTCAGGCAGCGGTTTGGCCGTTAGCCTAGACTGGCCCTGGGTCTGATGTTCTCTTGCCTCAGCCTCTCACGGGCTGGGATTACAGGTGTGAGCCACCATGTCTTGTTTAAGAAAACCATTTTGACAGGTAGTTCTTTGTAGGTTGCTCCTGGATATTGAAGGAGTTTATATCCTGTCAGCTATGTGCAGAAGCCAGTTTCCACCCTACGGCTGCTGTGCTCTCATTCCTCTCAGATTCTGACAATCGGATGGACAAATGGCATTTTGTTGTTTTACTGTTCAGGCATGCTTTAATTGATGGTTTTGTTTCCGTTTACACCCCAAAGAGCCCTTCATCTTCTCCAATCTCCTGAAATAATCTGGTCCTTTTATGTTTTGTATGAAAGGAAAATTATATTTAGATAGCTCTGTGAACCCTGGCATTATAAAACAATGTGACTATAGGTGTTGGCTTAGAGCCTTGCTTGGGCTTGTTCTTCCTGTTCTTCATGCTGGGGTCAAGTTCAGAGCCCTGTGTATATGGAGTACACAGAACTACAGAGCTACGTCCCCAACTCTGTCTGACTGTCTCAGTCTCTGTCTTTGTCTCTGTCTCTCTCTTTCTTTCTGCCTTAGCTAAAAGACTTCTTTTTTGTTTTACTGGTGGAAAGAGCTGTTTGAAGCTCTTTTTGTGTGTTCATTCCTTTGCCTTTAAGACAGGTGGCAGTGGTGCGCAGACATGAAGCACCCACCCCTCTTTATTTCCAGACTTAGCATGTGTGACTTCCCACACACAGAGAGGAAAATATGCTTTCTTGATAATTGGGCTCAGTAGGAGCCACAAACCATTCTGTCTTACTCATTGCTGCCCAGTGTCATTTCCTGTTTCACTTCTCAGATGAATCGCGTCCTGAAATGCATCATGTAGATTTGGAATTAATCACAGGGTGGCATTAAGTAGAAAGAAGAAAGTGTACAGTAAGTGTAGCAAATTCTTTTTCCTTTCACTGTGTTTGATTGAGCAGGGCAGTGGTGGTGCACGCCTTTAATCCCAGCACTTGGGAGGCAGAGGCAGGCAGATTTCTGAGTTCAAGGCCAGCCTGGTCTACAGAGTGAGTTCCAGGACAGCCAGGGCGACACAGAGAAACCCTGTCTCGAAAAAAACAAAACAAAACAAAAAAACAAAAACAAAAACAAAAAAAACCTGTGTTTGATTGAACAGTGGCGAAATGTACAGGGCTAGCAGCTTCCTTTTAAATTCTTTTCTTCTGTGTAAACCAGGCACACACGGGTCATTTACCCACTGCCTGGCCATTACCAGGAGAGAATGTATTTAGCTTGTTGCCTAGTATTCAAGGAGGGGCAAAGTAGAGGATGTTTACATCGGCTGCTGCCTTCCTTGAATAGACTAAATTCCACAGGGGCTATTGTGACATAGTGGAAAAAGCCAAATAGTGGCAGAACTTGAATTTCATGTCTGCAGCTTGGGGGCTGAGACATACCTCATCTCAAAGGAGCTTAGATACATACCTAGCTCAGTAAATGCCAGGGGAATTTGAATTAAATTAAACTGCAGAGCATCCCACTGTGTGTTCAGATCTGTGCTGTCTACAGATAGACAGGTCTTACCCAGAAATGCTCTTTGATACTTTCCCTGCTTTTGCCACAGTGCTCGTTGTGTTTCGGGTATTCTGTGTTCACGTCTGCTTCAGCATCAGTCCTCAAAGCTAACACTCAAGTGTGGGACACGGGAAGGTTGTCAGGACTCTTTTCATGCCAATGTCTCAGCAGTGTCAAGAAGCCAGCAGCAACCTTGTCGAACTAGAGTTCTTGTAACCACATCTACTGAGAAAAAAGTGTCTCACTGTAGCTTTAGAGTAACTCTTGAGTTGTGAGTGTGTCTTTTTGGTGGGTTCTGCACAGAGACAGGCTCCATGGGGAGCTGAGGTGTGTGTATGCTGTGCTTCAATGGAGATAACATTCCTTGCTAACACTGGCCTGGAGCTTAAGTGATTTAGGGAAGATGGAGTAGTAAAAGGCTCAAGGTGATGAGTGGGAATGCAGGTGCTTCCTTCCCTGCAGGATGCACTGAGGAGGCTGCATTGCTGGAACTCCCTCCCACCTTTCTCTCCTCATCTTCAGGAGCCATCTAGTCTGTGTTGAGGCTGAGGCAGAATATCTTCCTACTCCCCCCCCCCCCCCCATTAAAAACAACGTTCTGGAAGGCTCAGAGGTACAAAGATAGAATGTTGTGTAAAAGTCTAGGTTACACTTGGGAGGCAGAGACAGGCGGATTTCTGAGTTCGAGGCCAGCCTGGTCTACAGAGTGAGTTCCAGGACAGCCAGGGCTACACAGTGAAACCCTGTCTCTAAAAACCAAAAAAAAAAAAGTCTAGGTTAAATGACTGCATGTTAAAACACATGCAGGCCAAGCATGCAGCTGCATACCTGTTATCCCAGCTACTTGGAAGGTGGTATCAAGAATCATGAGTTCAAGGCCATTCTGATGGCTCTCTTTGTTGTTTGAGACAAAGTCTGTCTGTCTCTATATCCCTGGCTGTCCTGGAACTTGTTATATAGAGCAGGCTGTCCTTGAACTCACAGAGTTCTGCCAGTCTCTGCCTCCTGAGTACTGGAATTAAAGTCATGTATAAACATGCCTCACTATAATCTAAAGCCAGGACATAAGTCCAAGCAGAATTTAAGTCTTTTTTTTTTTTTGGTTTTTCGAGACAGGGTTTCTCTGTGTAACCCTGGCTGTTCTGGAACTCACTCTGTAGACCAGGCTGGCCTCGAACTCAGAAATCCGCCTGCCTCTGCCTCCCAAGTGCTGGGATTAAAGTCGTGCGCCACCACTGCCTGGCCGAATCGTAAGTCTTTTAATTTAGGATAGATGACAGTGTTCTCTCTTTATGACACACATGATGGACTGGGTGTTAGGTTTATCTTGTACTTTATAAATTACAAAATGGTAATGGTTGTGCTCTATTCATAATTGAGAGAAAGATTTTATTTTTTATTAGAACAGAAAGGGGGAAGTGTTGTGGATGGGCCTGGTGCTGTTTGTATTTCGATGCTAATTCTGCTCTCCTAGGAGGGGCTGCAGACAAGGAGTGAGTCACATACTCAGGTGACTTCTTGTGAACCAATCCCCTAATGAATAAAGGAGCCAATCACTGGGGAGTAGGAGGGACTTTTGGAGAGGGGAGGAGGGGAGGAGGGGAGGAGGCAAGAGAGGGTCTTTTGGGCGGGGACACTTGAGGACAAGAGGAAGCTACAAGTGTCTCCTGGCTTGTGGTGAATCCACCAGGATTTGCCACCAGAGAAATTAGATTTAACAGGGCTTACATGATTAGGGTTCTTGCTGGGCCCAGAGACTGAGTTACCATTGTTTCTGGAAAAAAACCAAAAACATGCCTGGCTACATGGGACTCTTAAAAAAGAGTTACCAGGCTTGGTGACTGTGATGGTTTGGCCCAGGGTCTGGCACTATTAGGAGGTGTGGCCTTTTTGGAGTAGGTGTGTCACTGTGGGCATGGGCTTGAAGACCCTCACCCTAGCTGCCTGGACGCCAGTCTTTTCCTAGCAGCCTTCAGATGAAGATGTAGAACTCTCAGCTCCTCCTGCACCGTGCCTGGACGCTGCCATGCTCCCACCTTGATGAGAATGGACTGACCCTCTGAACCTGTAAGCCGGCTCCAGTTAAATGTGAGAGTTATGAGAGTTAAGTCTATAAGAGTTGCCTTGCCGGGCAGTGGTGGCGCACGCCTTTAATCCCAGCACTCGGGAGGCAGAGGCAGGTGGATTTCTGAGTTTGAGGCCAGCCTGGGCTACAGAGGGAGTTCCAGGACAGCCAGGGCTGCACAGAGAAACCCTGTCTCGAAAAACAAAAACAAAAACAAAAACAAAAAAAGAGTTGCCTTGGTCATGGTGTTTGTTCATAGCAATAAAACCCTAACTAAGACCGTGTCATATGCCCATAATTCCAGATTTTAGGAGGCAGTGGCAAGAGGCTCACAGTTAAAAGGCAGCCTGAACTACATAGCAAGACTGGGAGGAGGATGGGTGGGAAATGATGGGTATCTGTGAGTCTAAGTTTACTAAGTAATTTAGTCTCCTAAGTTGGCAGTAGAAAGGTGGCTGTCATATGCCGGTGTGGTCTGATGCTGCATTCATAGACATGCGTAGCTCACTAGGGAATAAACAGGCAAGGTGACCAAGGAGCTGGAAGTTTGGCTGTATGAAAAATGATGGAATAAATTGTGAATTTTGAGTCCTTGAATATTTGTATCACATGACAGAAACATTAGACTTTTCTCCTGAACCTCAGGGGAAAGGCCTAGGTTCTGACCAGCAGGAGATGTGTATAGGCAGATGTGATAGCCTCTTCTCAAATGATCTGGCTGCCTGGGGAGGAACTGAGGCCCAGAGCTGTTGGACAAGCGGACTGTGTCTCAAGTTGCAGTAGGTGTTCAGAGCATAGGAGGGTCAGGGTATCAGATGTGGCTTGCTGGGGAACATGGTTGCATTTTGAAGGGAGACAAGGGAATAGCATCCTAGCAGAGGAAACCAGCATATGGACAGATGAAAAACAAAGTGGGCACAGTTACATGGTTAAATGACTAAGAAGGACATGGGTTTAATATGGTCAGAAGAGGGGATACTGACTAAAAGGAGCTTAGGGTCGTGTATAGCATTAACACTCATTTTGCAGGGTGTCATTTATTTTCTGCATGTGTGATGAGCAACATTAATCCTGTATGTCACTTAAATGTTTGCTTATTTGCAACACTAACTTAAGCACAGGGAATATTCATTTCTTTCATTCTTTCCAAAACATTTAAGCCTTTCAGAGTGTTTCAAAGGAGAGCTATCAGCTATGAAGTTGTCCTAACCATGTGTTATACCCTGTATTTAGTTTGAAAAGTAAAGTGGAGATGTAGTTTAGTGCTAGAACATTTGCCTTGCATGCAGAAAGCTCTGTGTTCCCTTCCCAGCACTGAAGACAAAACAAAATAAAACAAAACACTTAAGGGAAATGAGTAGTCCCAGATACTCGGGAGGCAGGAGGGTCACTTGAGTCTAGGAGCTTGGAGAGCTTGTCTGGGCAACATAGTAATTCTGTCTTTGAAAAGTAACAAGTTGGGCTGGGGAGATGGCACAATGGGAAAAATACTTGTTGAACAAGCCTGGGAACTGGAGTGTGGGTTCTCAGAACCCACATGAAAACAGGTGGGGTGCTATGTGCCTGTAACTCCAGCGCTGCAGGATCGATCAGAAACAAGCAGAGACCAGGGGCTCATTAGCTAGCCAGTGTGGCTAATTAATGAGCTCAAGGTCAGCAATAGACCTTGCATCAAAAAATAAAATGCAGCAAGAGAGATGGCTCAGTGGCTAAGAGCATATACTACTCTGCTAGAGGATCCAGGTTCAAATCCCAGCGCTCATGTCAGTTGACTCACAACTCCAGCTGCAAGGGGATCCATCCAGCATCTCTGGCACCTGCATTCATGGGCATAGATGTAATAATGATTAAAACAAGATGGAAAGTGATTTAAAAAAAGCAACAGTCCAATGTTGATATCTGACCTGCATATATGCATGGAGAGGCAAGTGTAAGTGTACACACTTACATGTGTATACATCTCACAAACACAAGTTCCTAGAAAAGCAAAGTAATTGAAAAAGCCATATGTTCCTTTCCTTGCGTGATGGTCACTTTTAAAAGGAAGGAGGAACCCTTGCCCCAGATTTAATCCAGATAAAAAGACTGAAGGTTTCACAAGCAACTCCTGCAGGAGGCAATGGAAAGATGCTATGTGTGCACCTGAAGGCTCTCGGGAGGTAGGGCAGGCAGGTCCATTAAGCCAGTGTGAAATGTCTTGTGCAAACAAGGAGTGGGACTACATTAGAACCTCTTTACTGGTGTGTGTCAAAGGTGTCTCAGTCTGCCCAGATACGAGGCAGAAGGTAAGGAGGCAGGATTGAGCTTAAAAGCCAAGGGCTCTTGGATAAAGTTGCCTATGGATAAAAGCTGTCTTTTTCAGAGCCTTGCAAGCAACTAGTATAAAAATATGTTCTTCAAGGGTGCATTTGTTGTGCATGCATGTGGGTCCTAGTTTGCTTAAAAGAGATGCCGACTCTGTTCCTTAAGCTTCTGTCCAAGCCTCATTACCTGTACATAATAACCAGGTGCTGCCTTCCATTGAGAGTGTGGATGGTTCCGACCCTCTGGCAACTCTGCAGAACCCAATTGCCAGACTAGACGCAAAAGAAGAGGAGGAAGAAGAAGAGGATGAGGATGAGGATACAGAGGAAGAGGAGGAAGAAGATGCTGAAGACACGGATGTAGATGACTGGCAGCCTGACCCGCCCCGGCCTTTTGACCCCCATGATTTGTGTAAGTGCAGGCACTGAACTCTGCTGGGAAGATGTATGCAGGTGTGGTCATGTGCACAGCAATTGTCCATCCCATACCTGCACCTGTCTCTCCCTGTCTTCCCAGCAGCCCTAGGAGGGAGGTCCTGACTCTTGATTTTTGTTTTTACTGATAAAGAATCTGAAGCCCAGGAGAGGTTAGTTACCTTCCAAGGTCGAGTGAGTGGGCAGCCAGGCATCCACACTGGGGGCTCATACTCACTACAGTGAGTCGGCCTGAGGGCTCTTACTCACTTGAGTTGGCCTGGATCAGGTCTCTGCACTGTGTTGCTTTGTCTCTTTCATGGAATGTTTAAGAATACTTACAGGTTCTCAGGCATTGCTGCACAGATACACTCTATAGATTTCTAGGCTGGCTTCTTTCTGAATTTCCAAACGTTGAGTGCCTTGGAGAGCTGACTCCAGCTCTGGGTGAGATGCCGAGCCCTGAATTGTCCTTCTGTCCTGCCTGCTCGGGCTTCCATGTTTACCTTCCAGCTCATTGTTTCTTTTTTTTTCTTTCTGTGGCTTTTCATGCTCACATGGCAGACTGACCTCATTCTCCTGAGTGAGCAAATTTGTGGCTTTACACTACCCTCGTGTCTGTTTTTTTGGTTTGTTTTGGTTTGTTTTGGTTTTTCGAGACAGGGTTTCTCTGTGTAGCCCTGGCTGTCCTGGAACTCACTCTGTAGACCAGGATGGCCTCGAACTCAGAAATCCACCTGCCTCTGTCTCCCAAGTGCTGGGATTAAAGGCGTGTGCCACCACTGCCCGGCCACCCTCATGTCTGGTTGGGGCAGTACTTAGCTCCATATCTAAGCTCCATGTAACAAAGAACTTTGTTTTGTTTTTCTTTGAATAAGTTTTCAAGGCAACTCCTTAACCAAATGTACTGAAATTTATTTATCTTATAAATATTAATACAAAGTCACTCTGCATTACTTGAGAATGTGGAAATTTCAAATTCCTAAACCAGGTCACCACACAGCTGGAGGGGGTGGGGTGTGATGACTCTGACCTCTGTTTGGCCTGGTTACTTATCTCTGATTTGTGACCCTGAGTATCTCTTCTGGGCTCCTCTTGAAACGGGAACGAGCATTCCCTGGCTTGAGGCAAACGCGGAATTCTAGCATTAGTTGAAAGTGTATGCCCTGCCAGGGTGGCACTAATGGTGCTGTCTGAGTAGGAAAGGTGGGATCCTGAGGAGACTCATTTTAGCTCCTCAAGCTGTGCAGCCTGAAGTGAATAGCATTCTCTGTTTGCCTTAGACTGCCCCTGTGTTACAGTTTCTCAAACTCACTGGGAGGAAGTAGATTAAACTGTATTGTCAGGGTGCTCCTACCACAGCTTTATTAAAATTATTTTGTCTTTTCAGATTTTACAAAATCTAACTAACAAGCTTTTCATTTTTTTTCTTACAATTGATTTGTAAATTGTGTCCACTGTTTGGAACCACTGTCCAGCAGGGAATTGTCATGAGTTGCATATTACTTTTAGCAGGCGTAAGGGGATTCGCATGATTGTAGGGGAAATCACAGCATTCTCACTGGGCTGTGAGAGGTAATACTTATAGTGGGTTGCTATCTTGCTTGTAGGAGTTAACTGAATTTGGCCTGGAAACTTAGATTTGGGATTATTTTTAGGTCAGCTCCTTCTTCATTGGCTCAAGATGCTTGGAGGCATTTGACTTTTCTTTAAGCTTTCTTTCTCTTGCAGGGTGCGAGGAGTGTAATAATGCGCACTCTTCCGTGTGCCCGAAGCATGGCCCCTTGCATCCGATCCCTAACAGGCCCGTGCTCACCCGGGCGAGAGCCAGCCTGCCTCTGGTCCTCTACATAGATAGGTTCCTTGGGGGAGTGTTCTCCAAAAGACGGATTCCCAAGCGCACCCAGTTTGGCCCAGTGGAGGGGCCGCTGGTCAGGGGATCAGAGCTGAAAGATTGCTACATTCATCTCAAGGTAACTTGGGCTTTCCCCCACTGCACTTGTTCTGTTAAGACTTTCCAACAGGCACTTATATTTTGCACCGAGTCTCTTGTTTCCAGGTCATACCAGCTATTTGCTAGGTTTTTTTTGTCGTGCTTTAAGTTGCTTATGGAAGTTTCCTCTGCCTCAGTAAACTAGAGACGGTAATGGCACCTATTTAAGTAAGACCCTGCATAAGGGTTTGGAGTCTGGTAGGCTTGGGGACTAGAAGCAGTATGTGGGGCTTTCATCTTAAAACAATGCAGGGTGCTGAGGGAGACAAACCCTCGCCAGGCAAGCACAGGAGTAGAGTTCAGCTCCTCAGTACCCATATGGCAGCTCAAAACATGTAGAACTCTAGTCCTACATGATCCAGTGCCGCCTTCTGGGATCCACACGCACCAGGCTTGCATGTGGTGTACATACATGCAAGCAAAACAGTAACACATATAAAATAAATAACACTAACAGCAACAACCAAAAACCTAGTAGGTATGGTGACCCACCTGTCACTCTAGTAATCTGAAAGTGGAGACAGGATCCTTGGAGCTGGCTAGCTAGACAATCGAAAAGTTGCTGGAGGGAATAAAATGAAGAGCTACTGAGGAAGCTGGGCAGTGGCTCACGCCTTTAATCCCCGCACTTGGAAGACAGAAATAGGTGGATTTCTGAGTTCGAGGCCAGCCTAGTCTACAGAGCGAGTTCCAGGACAGTCAGAGCTACACAGAGAAACCCTGTCTCAAAAAAAAAAAAAGAAAAAGAAAAAAAAAAAAGATTCCCAGTTTCATCCTCTGGTTTCCACATGCATGCACACACATGTGCACACTGCATGTGCCTGCTGGGTAGCTTAAATGATGGAAATGTATTTCTCAAAGCTCTGAAGACTGCCAGGCCAAGGCGAAGATGTTGGCAGGATGCTTTTCCTGCCCGTATGTTTGTGTTCATGCTCCCTCTTATTGGATTAAAGCCTGCCCCGATGATGCTGTGGTAGCCGAATCACCGCTTTAGAGGTCTTGACTCCAATGCAGTCGCGTCTGAGGGGTCAGGGTTATAGGATTCCCATGTGAATTTTTTGGGACCGAAGAGAACATAAAGTTAAACTCTTAATAGGGGGCTGGGTGTACTTTCTGTTTTGTTTTTATTTTAATTTCTTTTTCTTTTCTTTTTTTTTTTTTTTTTGAGATAGAGCCTTTCTATATCGCCCTGGCTGTTCTGGAACTCTCTGTGTAGACCAAGCTAGCCTCAAACGTCCAGATTTCAAGTGCCGTGATAAAAGGCGCATGCCATCACTGCATCTTCTCTTCTAAACAAAATGATGGAGGGCTAGAGATGCAACTTGGTCAAATGCTCATCTGCCCTGTAGTCCCAGCATTCCAGAGGGAAAGGCAGGAGGATCAAAAGTTAAAGGTCATCCTTGACTACATAGTGGATTTGAGACCATCCTGGGCTACATGAGAACCTATCTGAAATAAAAGTTTTTATTTTAGAGCTGGTGTGATGGCACACACCTTTAATCCCAGTAATTGTGGGGCTGAGGCAGGAGGATTGTGAATTCCAGGGTAGCCTGGGCTACATATCCAGACCCTGTATCCAAAAGAAAGATTTTACCTAGAATACAGAGACGTCTGTGGCTGTGTGTGCCCTGTGTGTGCTGGAACATTTTTGAGCCTTGGAATGGTTCTGACCTGTGTTGCTCTTTGGGTTACAGAATAGTTCACAGGGAATGGCAGAGGTGGACACAGTTCAGCAGTTAAGAGAACTTGCTGCTCTTGCAGAGGAACAGACTTTTGTTCCCAGCACCTACATGGCTGCTCACAACCATCCAGAAGTGCAGTTCCAGGGGATCTGATGCTTCTTCTGACTTCTGTGGGTTACTGTGCACATGTGGTGCACAGACAAATGCTCAGGCACATTCATAAAATAAAAATATATTTAAAGAAAAGTATGCTTCATCGGGGCTGGAGGGACGGCTCAGCAGTTAAGAATGTGTATTCCTTTTCTTGAGGACCCCAGTTCAGTTCACCTTCTCTTTGGTTACAGGTTTCTCTTGATAAAGGAGACAGAAAAGACAGGGATTTGCATGAAGACCTGTGGTTCGAGCTGTCCGATGAGACCCTTTGTAACTGGATGATGTTCGTGCGCCCAGCCCAGAACCACCTAGAACAGAACCTGGTAGCTTACCAATATGGCCACCATGTGTATTATACAACAATAAAGAACGTGGAGCCCAAGCAGGAACTGAAGGTACAGAACTGGACTACAGCTGCCTGCCAGCCAGGGTGATGATTAGGGCTCTTTCCTATAAAAGGATCCCTTCCTGGTAATTCCTTTATTATTGAGTGACTTCAGCCTTTCTGTGGCTTCCAGGATCCCTCCCCTTCACGGTTACAAAAATCTGTGGATGCTCAAATTTCTTATATGTGTATGCATAGAGCCCATGCATGTCCTCACACACATTTTGGATAATTTCTAGGCGATTTATAATATCTACTGCAATATAAATGCTGTGTAAACAGTCATTATGCCTAATGTATGGGCTTCAGTACAGATGGTGATGTTACTCATGTATTTTCACTCTGTTGTTATTGCAACCCTGAACAAGCGGGGCCGACTGTACTGTGTACTGTAGACTTTTAATAATCTTGTCAATGAAACAGAATGGGCCTAGGCCATTTTTATGTTCGTCAGGGGCCTGCACCAAGGTGTGGAGCGTGGGGTGAGGCCCTCACTGTGGGGAGACTGGTGACGGTGGTAGGTGGCTGACGTTGCCAACACCAGTATATGTACTGAGGAAGAGTTCCGTGTGAAATGGGAGATTTTGTAAAGTGAGATTCAGATGTATACCTAAGACTTCTTTTCATTATCTAAAAATTTAATTTTTTCAAAGAATTTTATGTGCTGGCTTCTGATTTCAGAAATAATTTTTGAGATAATTGTTAGAATTTATTTATGAACTCAGTGACATAATAAAAATTGTGCTATGATTCTATATGTCATGAACATTCTGGTTTTTGTTTTTGTTTTTTCTCTTTTGCACTGCCAGGGGTTGAATTTCTGTATGTTTACATGACAGTCGCCCCCTCAGCTACACCCCAGGCCTGTGGGTCTCTGTGCGCAGCTCAGGCTACCCTTAAATTAAAATGTGCCTAGCCTCGTCTCCCCCATACTGTTATTATAGGCAAGTTCCACTGTGCTCAACTGACACAGAAGTTTTGTCTGTTTTGCATTAGGGTCTTTAAAAATATTTTTATTAATTTTTTGATAATTTCATGCAATGTATCTTGGTCATAGTTACTCCCACTTCCTCCCATTAACTCATTTCAGAGCTTCCTGAATCCCCCCCCCCCCAAATTTGTATCCTTTAAAAAACAATTAATAACATGTTGGTTCTGGTTTGTGCTGTGGGGGTGGGTATCCGCTGGGTTGTGGTCAATCTATCAGGAACCATAAGAGACAGGGCCTTCCATAGTTCTGGCCAGCGTCTAACTCACACTAGGTCCCTGGTCTCCTGCTCCTGTCTCCTAGCTGCTGGGATTACGGGTCTATACTCCCAAGTATAGCTTCAAGTACATTTTGTAATAAAGAGAAAGGCCTGAAAAGAATGAAAAGAACACTTCTTAGTTACGGAAAGATCTCTCCCTCACTCTCCCTCACCCCTCTCACCTGGGTCTGGGTAGAGAGCTGCTGAGCTGCATCCCCAGGTCTCTTTTTGAAACAGCAGATGGAGCTGCGGGGGTGATGATGGGCAGATCCGAGTAAGAACAGTAAGATGTAATAAATAGCCAAGGCTAGGAACCTGGCTCCAGTAGAGAACTTCCCTAGCACAGGCTTGATACCTAGCAGTACAAAGAACACACCGAGGCTGGGCATGGTGGTGCACGGCTTTAATCTCAGCACTGGGAGGCAGAGTTCAGTGCCAGGCTGCTCTGCATAGATAGTTATAGGGTAGCCAGGGCTACACATGATGAGACACACGGGGGGGGGGGGGTAGGGGGGTGGGGGGGGGAAGCGCTCAATCAACCAACCAACCAAAACATAAAGAGGAAGCAGTTGAATGGAAGAGGTCTTTGTAATCACTCCCATGTTTGGGTGAAAGCAGGAGCAGTGTTTTGTATGTCCAGCCTCACTAGATGCTGGGGGAGAACTGCGGGAATAGAGCTTAATTGGAAGAAACAAATAGTAAAGACATGTTTAAATCACTTCTCAATAACTTAAAAAATGCTCAGAGGGCTCGAGATACAGCTTGGTGGAGAAGGCTTGCCTGCTGTGTGTGGCACCCTGGGGCGAATCCTCAACATTGCAGAAGACAACGATATAAACCAGCAAAGTATGAGTCACTATCTTTGTTAGTTTAAATTAGCAGAAAAAGAAGGTGAAGGTTTTAAAACCAGGGCTGGTGAGATGGTTCAGTGGGTAGAGACAAGCACTTGCACAGGCCTGATGACTCGAATTCAGTCCCTGGATCCACAAGGTGGCAATAGAGAGCCAGCTCCTGACTTCTCCTAACCTCTTTGTCCACATAGCCCTGCCTTTGTGCGGGTGTACATACACCACCACCACCGTCACCACCACCACCACCACCACCACCACCACCACCACCACCACCACCACCACCAAAATAGAGCAGAAACTTTGATTACAGCATTACGTTACATTATAGAGTATGAATATTTCTGAACCAATACAAAAAATGTTCAAGATCTCTCAAAGATAATCTGAGGAGACAGTTGTAAAAAACAGAAGAACTAGTTATATTAGAACATGATAATACTGTATTTCCTGACTCTCAGACATAACAGCTATTAAGATGCTTCTTTAAGAAAATTGCTGTCAGCTTTTCTATTGTTGTTCATTCATAAAATCAATAAAATGATTGTTTCATCCTCATCCAAGGAGCTACTTTACATTTGATTAGAGCTCAATTAAAAATTATGCCCCACTAGTGCATGAGTAACAAGGCACAGTTAGCCCCAAGTGCTTTTTTTTTTAAAAGATAGGGCCTCACTATGTGGGCCTGGCTGGCCTGGAACTCACTATGTAGCCCAGGCTATCTTCAAACTAACTGGCTATCTATCTTAGCCGCCCAGTGCTGGGATTTTAGGCTATCCCACCATGCTGGACACCTTGAGTATTTTCAAAGTAAGTGTTACATTCTGGGGTATTTTCGCACATCACCGCTATTCTGTCTGCAAGTCTGGACATTGCACTGTCTCACTGGTTTGCATTTATTCTGAATTGAACAGCACATGGAAATTAATGAGCTTTCTGATCAAATCAGCAGGAACTTTGACTGCTCTACTTGGTGCCTTAGCAAGACCCTGTAGATGCTCACCAACCTTGCACTGCTTTGAAATTTCTCTTCTAGAGAAAAATGACAGTTTTTCCCCCCCTCTGGTCTTCACTTGCATTGCTTAGCAATTGTTTACGCATCTCTGAGCCCAGTAGGAGGTGGGGACAGCCCACAGGGCCAGGCCAGGCCTGTGCAGAAGTGAGAAGCAGGCTATTGACATTAGTTGCATGAAGGCTGGTGGGTGCTGGGGTGTGAGTATGATACCTTCTGATTCCTCTTCCAAGAACAGCAAAATGCCCAGTTTGGGGGGTTTGGTTTGAGAGGGGTTGGTTTGTTTTGTTGAGACAGGGTTTCTGTGCAGCCATGCCTCACCCTCTACCAAGTGCTGAGGTTCTAGATGCATGCCACTGTGCCCAGCTGTATTCTGATTTTTGAGCTGGAAAAACATATGTCTTGGAACTGATGAATTAGGACAGAATTTGTAATAGAAAAACAGCAAACTCCATAAAATAATATAACCAGAGGGGCCTAGTTAAGGAATTGTGGAACACAGCGTCTACAGAGCATTGTTCTGCAGAAGTCTTCCTATGTAAATAACTATACTCACATATTTAATGCACATAAAAATTATGCATGATTAATTCATTTAGAAGTTAATACATATTGAACTTCAGGTGTGTTTCCTGTATTAGGAAAAATCAGGCTTTCCCTGTGTTTAGCAGACTTGAATCTAAGGGAGAGGTGACCGGAAAGATGTAAAACAAACAATATCAAGTAGAGTGTCACAGAGCAAAGGGAGCAAGTGACAAGACAGGGACTGATTTGCATATGCTGGATAGAAGGCTTGATAAGACGTGAAGGCCAAGGATGGCAGAATTAGAGGGACCAACACAAACACTGCATTCCAGGCTGGAAAGTACTCTGCATGCTCTGGTAGCCAAGAGCAAGCCATCTTGGCCCGTTTGTGGGTAGTGACAGGGCTGAGATATGTAGCCATGTATTGGGGAGATCACAGAGTTCTTTGGGGATCATCACTAAGCCTTTCAGGTTTATCATAAAATGAGAAGCCAAATGGAAACCCATTCAGCAAGATCCAGTTTTGTTTTAAGAAGGCCTCCATGGGGCTGGAGAGATAGCTCAGGGGTTAAGAGCGCTTGCTGCTCTTGCAGAGGACCCAGGTTCAATTTCAAGCAGCCACATGATGGCTCACAACCATCATCAGTTCCAGGGTTTGTGATAATCTTTTCAGGCAAGGCACATGTGATATGAAGACAAAATACTCATACACATAAAATAAACAGGAGGAGGAAAAGGAGGAGGAGGAGGAGGAGGAGGAGGAGGAGGAGGAGGAGGAGGAGGAGGAGACGAAGATCACCACCACCATCGTGACTGGGAATTGCAAGGAAGAAGGGAAGCTAGTTAGAAGGCCAGGTGGTAATCTAGGCAAGAAATGGTGTTGGCACGAATCTGGTCGCTCAAACACTGAATAGGTAGTGTGTCCCTTCTGAGGATGGTCCTTGCTAAAGATTACTGAAACAAATGGAGAAGCAGAAGGCATGTTTAGGTTTTACGTCTGAGTACCTGCTGGGAGGTAGGACATTTAAACTTTGAGATGGCGAGCTCCAGCAGTGGTAGAGCAGTTTGCTAGCACATGCAGAGAGTTGCATTCCCAGCACTACGAAGTCAAGACGACAGCAAAACCATTCTTGCCTAAATATTAGGGATGAAAGCTGAGCATGGTAGTGCACACTTGTAGTTATTGCTACTCAGCAGGCTGAGGCTGGAGAGTTACAAGTTGGAGGCCAGTCTGAGAAACTTAGTAAAATCTTGTCTAAAGATAAAACTTTAAAAAGGGCTGGGGATACCTGCACACGTTCCTGGCCTCAATCTTCAATCTTGCATAAACTATACATTGGTACACAATCCTATAATCCTAGCATTTAGGCTACAGACAGGAGGACCGGAGAGTCAAGGCCATTCTCAACTACTACTGAGTTTGAGGCCAGCCTGGGGTATATGAGACTCTAGGGGGGAAAATAAAGCAAAGAAAAAGATTTAGGAGTTAGTTATCAGCATGGAGTTGGTTAGAAAATGGGTGTGACACCAGAGAAGAAATAAGACTCAGGGTTTAGACTGAGCAGCAGCAACATGTGGAAGTTTTGTAGACAGGGCTTGAGACGACCAGGGAGAGTGAACAGAAGCAGAAGCTAAGGGGGTAGGAAGATGGGGAGAACAGAAACATCTGATACAGTCCATCCGTGTGCCCATCGCCGACCTGAGTGACAGCGTCTATGACTACAGCTGTATAAAAGCCCAGATTTAAATGTAGAGTTTTAAAAGGCTGTTTTATTTAGGTAAAGATACTATGACTGTAAGCCTTCCGAATTTTTTTTTTTTTTTTTTAATAACAAGATCAATTTTTAAGAAGGAAGAAGGAAACAGGCCACGTATCTGTATCCTCGCTGCCCCATGGTCATCTGCCAGATGGGTATCATGGAGGCTCACAGTGCGGCTGCTCCTGTTAATGGATCTGTTAATGAAATGCCCAAATTGTTTTATGTAAGCAGGAAAAGTAATTTAAGCATGCAAAGCACAGCTGGTGATGTCTGTTGGCTCTTAATGATGTCCTTGGTTCTCCTAGGTGTGGTATGCTGCGTCCTATGCTGAGTTCGTGAACCAGAAAATCCATGACATATCCGAAGAAGAAAGGAAAGGTGCTCGGACTTTTTTGTGTGCCTTTTTTACATGTAGCATCTGATTTTCCCATCTCAGTACACCTCACAAGATATGAGAATAGGTGCCTCAGAGCTACACATCTCCATTTAATCCTAGGAGCAAATTAAAATGACAGGCTTACATTTCTAGTGCTAGAAAATAGTATTTAATATAATGAAAACCTCCTGCTATCAAATTAGGACCTTAGTGTCGGAACAAGATTCCTATCTGGAATTAATCAGATCTGAATATATAGCAAAGCAAGCACTGACCTTGGTTTTTTTTTTTTTTTAGTGTAAATGTGATTGAAGTATATTCTACCTACAGAGAGATACACAAGTGAAGCATGTACAGCTTGGTTAATTGTCACAGGAGCACACCTGTGCATATCTCCAGGTGTACTGTCCTGATTTCTCATATCACACACTAATTGCTTATTAGTGAGTTGTGTATGAACAGAATGTTATGATAACATGTGCATTTTTTATGTTTGGGCATCTTTTGCTTGAACGTAGTGTTTTCTTTGTTTCTGGAGCTGGAAACTGAACCTAGAGCCTTGGGCTTGCTCAGCAAACATTCTACCACTGAGCCAAACTCCTGACCTCTAGGTGAACATAGTTTTGAGATGCATCCACATTGTTTATGTAAATTTGTATATTATCAGTGCTGTTGGGTACTCTACTCGTGACTGTATAACCATTTGTCTACCTTGTTATAGATTTAGTTGTGTGATGTAGTTATGGTGTTAAATATCCAGAAGTAGGTAACATTTCATCAGTTAAAGGCATGGTCGTCCACAAGACTCACTTCAGACAGGAGCTCCAGGATTCCGGGGTTCCCATGCCACTTATACTTCTACCCACAATTTAGGGATCCCCGTACCCCTGCAGGCTTCATAATTTATTAGAGTGACTCTCGGGACCCAGGAAAGTACTAAAATGAGTGATTAGAGTTTTTAAATAAAAGATATACATCAGAACCAGCCAAGTGCAGAGACACACATCTTAGAATGACGTGTGTGTCCTCAGGACATAAGCCCTCCTGGGGCACTGAACTGTTGAACCCAAACATAAAGGCTCACCTTTGTTGTCCAGAGCTTTTATTGAAGCTTTCTTACACAGGCATGACTAATGGAGTAGCTGACCACGTGATCGAACTCAGTCTCTAGCTTTCCTTCCCTCCTGATGTAAGATGCATCAGCAAGCTCAGAACACCACCCATCTAATCACAAGGTCATGTTTTTCTAGCTAAAGCAGCACCCACCTTGAGACATGTCAGAATAAAGTCAGGTAGGATGAGGGACTCCCAGTGAACAACACAGAGTCTCCTATCAGTCAGGAAATTCCAGTGGCTTAGCCGTTACCTCCAAAGGACCAGGCATAAAGGCTATCAGATCTCTTTCCATCATACAACTGTGGGCGAGACTGTACCTGTATGTCTTCTTATGCACGTGTTTTAGGAGGCACCTGCACAGTCTGTGGGTGTACAGTTGGGAAGGGAATTGATGCTGAGCCATGGGGCATGCATATGGTCAGCCTTGGGAGATAAGATTGGACTTTTTGTTAGATTGTATTGGCCACTAACTTTTGTTGTGATAACAATATATCCGTAGTTATGAAACCTGGATCTGAAACAAGAAGTTATCTAAGGAAAGATTCCCTTAGATTTTTTTATGTATTTATGTGAAGGTGGTTTGATAGTGTGAATCTTTTGATGTCTTACATGAATGCTTAAAAAATAAGATCCTAAAATCCACTTCTCGGCCAAATTTTAGCCTTTGATTTTATAACAAGAAATCAGTGCAAATAGCAGCTACTGTCTACAGTGAGATAAGAATTGTGGAGATAGCAGGAGCTGTATCTTCCTGGTGTCTGTTGATCATCAACCATAAATTATGATTTCTCTTCTCTGGCTACAGTTCTTCGAGAGCAAGAGAAGAATTGGCCATGCTATGAGTGCAATCGGCGGTTTATCAGCTCAGAGCAGCTGCAGCAGCACCTCAATTCTCATGATGAGAAACTAGATGTGTTTACCAGGTGGGCAAGGGAGGCAACGGATCACACGCTTGCTTCTTAATGGCTTGAAATCACTTGTGAATGTGTGAAAGTGAATGAATGTGTGTGTGTGCGTGCAAGCGTGTATGTGTGTGTGTATGTACATACATATACAGGTGCATATATATATACAGGTAACCAGGCAGGCTGCTGAATACCTTGGGGACATGCCTTTTTTATTTGTGATTTATTTTTTTCTAGAATAACCCATACCTATATTGAGAGATCCTTTTACCCTGGTTAGCTCTCCTTTAACTAGATTCTGAATTGGGAATATTTTTTATTACTTATTTTTATTTTATATCAATGGGTGGTTTGCCTGAATGCATGTCTGTGCACCATATGTATTCACCGGTGGAGCCCAGAAAAGGGTGTCAGATTATCTGGAATTGGAGTTACAGACCATTATTAGCAGCCATGTAGGTGCTGGGGATTGAACCTGGGTCCTCTAGAAGAACATTCAATGTTCTTAACCACTAAGGCATTGTTCAAACTCCCTGAATCAAGAATCCTTAAGACCGCATATACATTTGAAGTAATATGAATCTCTGATTTTCACACTTTTCTGAGCACTAGGATTTCTTATCTGCTTAATTCCACTATATTAAAAAGAGACAGGGGAGAGTTACGAAGGATGGAGGAGGTAGTGGCTGGGTCAGATAGGGCTGTGGGAGATGGTACAAAGTTTAAACTTTAAGTGTGACAGGTAGTCTTTAGGAAGTCCTGATGAGAGAAAGTTATGATGTTGGGGTTTCAGAAGACCATTCTGGATAAAAATGGGAATACTAGTCTAGCTAATACTGGGGTAAGAATGAAAACCGAGTCTCGATAGAAGTTATTCAATAGGTCAAGGGGAGGATGGGACTTCCTTAGATAAGGGCAGCAGTAATGGAACAGGTCCACTTTTATAGGGTTTGGAGCGATAGATGCTGGCATAAGACCACATTTAGGAAAACGGGAAAGACGATGTTCTAGGGAGGAGCCATGTAATTGCCTGCAATACTGAGTGCCCACCTTGGGTTCAGGATCACAAAATAGGAAAGCGACCACAGCAAGCATGTGTGCTGTTTTCCAGCCATGAGAAGACTAGTAGAGATAGGGCAGGGAGCTTAATGACACAGGCTGTGGTTTAATTACACATCTCAACACACAGAGAATAAAGAAGCAGCAATAGAGGTGGGGACCAAAAGCAAACAGCGATTATAATGATCGTCTTGGGAGAGCCTGCTTCGGAAGAAGAAAGGGCAGGGTTGGAAGTGGGCACGAGAGGCTGAATCCAGGTGCTAGATGGCTTGATCTGGAGAACAAAGAGATACTTTCTGGTGGACGATGCCTGGATTATGGATAATGGAGTTTTATACTAAGATGACAAGGCCTAGGATAGGACCATGGGAGTGGATGTCTTGGGAGGGGACAGTGCAACAAGATTCAAGTCACTCATGTTTGAAAATTCCTAAAAGTGGCTTCATTGTAGCATTTTATACTACATGATGACTTTTGGTTTGCTTGCCTACAGTCTCTACCAGATCTCAGAGGGTAAGAACTGTCACATACATTGTGATGTCTTCTGTGCTTAGCGTAGTGTATGACACATAGGTGAAATGTTCACTAGCTACTATTAATCATGAGCAACTATCGTGGTGTTTTTTTTTTTTTTTTTTTTTTTTCCGTTTGTCAAGACAGGATTTCTCTGTGTCGCCCTGGCTGTCCTGGAACTCCCTCTGTAGACCAGGCTGGCCTCGAACTCAGAAATCCACCTGCCTCTGCCTCCCAAGTGCTGGGATCAAAGGCGTGCACCACCACTGCCCGGCAACTATCGTGTTTTTAAGTGTAATAATGGCATTGTATCTTTATATTCATGCAAGCGTGTGTAGAGTTAAGATTCAGTGATGCTTTTTGAAGTATTTTCAGATAAAGGATACCTAATTGGTAATTTGTGAGGCGGTAATACGGATAAAGATAACATACGCTTGGTCATAAGTAAGTCTTAAAGTTGAGTATCAATATATTGGCTCATTATTCTTTTCTCTCCATTTGCCTGTATTCAGAATTTTCCATAAAAAAAAGTCTTTTAAAAGTTCCTGAAGTCCAGGTCAGGTGTTGGGTACCTGTAGTCATAGGTCAGTTGGAGACAGAGGCAGGATGATCCCTCCAGCTCAGAAGTTTGGGGCCAGCCTGGGCAATGTAGTAAGACACCTCAGAAAAAGGCAAATAGAAAAAAAAATGCCTGGAAAATATGTATTTGTCAAATAACTGTATGGAAGAGTGAAACATGATCTGATTAATATTATATGCACACCACACATCTATCAGCTCCTCATTGCTATGACAAAATAATGAGAAAATAACCCAAGGGGGAGAGGATTATTTTGTCTTGTGGTGGAAAGGGTGTGGCAGAGCAGAGCTGCTCACCTCAGTGCCAGACAGCAGCAAATGACACCTGTGCTAGTGGCTTTCTCCTCCTTAGAACATGGAGACCCCAATATGTGAAATGGTGCTGTCTGCATTTAGAGACCTCTCTCCCACATAGTAAACTCTCTCTGGAAACAGCCAGGCACACAGAGGTGTGCTTTGCTAAGGTTCTGGGTACTTCTCAGTCTAGTCAGGTTGACAGTCAAGGCAAACCATCACACAGGTCTTTCTTTCTTTCTTTCTTTCTTTCTTTCTTTCTTTCTTTCTTTCTTTCTTTCTTTCTTTCTTTCTTTCTTTCTTCCTTCCTTCCTTCCTTCCTTCCCTTTCCTTCCTTCCCTTTCCTTCCTTCCTTTCTTTCTTTCTTTCTTCCTTCCTTTCTTCCTTCCTTCCCTTTCCTTCCTTCCTTTCTTTCTTTCTTTCTTCCTTCCTTCCTTCCTTCCTTCCTTCCTTCCTTCCTTCCTTCCTTCCTTTCTTTCTTTCTTTCTTTCTTTCTTTCTTGTTTTTTTGAGACAGGGTTTCTCTGTATAGCCCTGGCTCCTGGCTGTCCTGGAACTCACTCTGTAGACCAGGCTGGCCTCGAAATCAGAAATCTACCTGCCTCTGCCTCCCAAGTGCTGGGATTAAAGGCATACGCCACCACTGCCTGGCTCACACAGTCTTTCAAAATACATGTGTGATGTTCTTTCTGAGTCCACCTGCCCTGCTTCCTGCCTTAGCCAGGGCCTCATACATGTTGGGCAAGCGGTCTGCTGCTGACTGTAATGTAATCCCCCCTCTCCCCCTCCCTCTCTCCGTCCCTCCCTTCCCTTCCTCCTCCCTCCTTTCCCCCTTTCCCTTTTCTGTCCTCCTCCCTCTTCCCTTCCTTGTTCCTCTCCCTCTTCCCTCTCCCCCCCTCACTAACTCATTGCTTTGAGCTATGGTTTGATTTGGCCAGGCTGGCCTCGAACTTGCTACGTATGTGGCTGAAGATGATCTTGATTTTCCTGCTTTCACTCCCTGAGTGTTGAAATTACAACTGCATGCCACCACAGCTGGCATATGCTATGCAGTCCTGGGGACACTAGGCAAGCAGTCTACCAACTGAGCTAGAACCCTAGCCCAGGAGTCTCATCTGATAGGGTGTTCAGTGTATTTGTAATCAGTTAAAGAGGACTATTTTAATTGGTGGTTACTTGGCCTGTTATGGAACAGTTGGGTTAGAAATTTGTTTGGACTGTCTAGAAAGCTGTGGAAAACAAGACTGTTATTTGAACTGAGCTACGTTTCTGGGAAGGAGTAGGAACTGATGCAAAGGAGAAAGAAGAGTGAACTGAATCCTGGGAGGGGCCATGGGGCAAGCCTGCTCCGTCCTGTTTGCATTTCTCACCTCCTTTCCGAAGCAAAGTGTCATCAGTGCTTTTATTTTTATAGTTCTTCTTTCCTCCCAATACTGTGCTGTGAAGAAGAGCTGGGTAGTATAGAAATCGCACATTAGCACCACAGGGCTTTCCATCAAAGAGAAGAAACAGGGACATGATAAATCAAGGAGCTCAAACTCTGCTGCTTGTAAGAACTCTGAGGGAATAATGCATGGGGTGCCAAGTGATGACTGCTTGTAACTCCATCTCTTGTCCCCAGAACAAGAGGCAGAGGAAGGGGTCGAGGCAAGAGGAGATTTGGTCCTGGCCGGCGGCCTGGGCGTCCTCCAAAATTTATCCGTTTGGAAATCACCAGTGAAAATGGGGAAAAGAGTGACGACGGGACACAGGTACTGGGCTCTGAGGAGCTCCTGTCCAGACTCAGCTGTGACGGGGCACAGGTACTGGGCTCTGAGGAGCTCCTGTCCAGATTCAGCTGTGACTGGACACAGGTACTGAGCTCTGAGGAGCGCATGTCCAGACTCAGCTGTGCCGATGTTTATAATTCTGTCTTTAATATTAGAGTGTTGTCCTGTTCACTAAAGTGGGATTGGAATGGGACAAAGAGCACATTTTCAAGTGTTACTTGCAGTACAGATTTAACTTTACTGTGCTAAAAATTTAAAACTGACTGGAGGTATTCTAGGAAGGCTTTGCTTAATTAACTTAAACCGTTAGAATGATTGATATCAGTTTCCTTGTTCTGTGACCAGGTATGTTTTATAGTTTTTGCATTCTGTACACAATCACCTGTTAACTTTCTCAGAAGGAGAGTATTATTTTAGCACCATAATGCTAATCATTTTTAAAAAAGTCTTAGCTGGGTTTGGGGGCATGTTTCATGGTCCTAGCAACTCAGGAGGACTGCTGGAGCCTAGGAGTTTGGGGCCAGCCTAGAAAATGTAGCAAGACCCTATCTCTTAAGTAAATGAATACCCCTGATTCTAAATTTGAGACAATAAATAGCCCCTGTATCACTGATCTTTATGTAGATCGGGTGGTAATTCCTGGTGTTTGCAAAATTCAGGACTTGCTGCATTTCCCCGCAAAGGAGCAGTTTGATGAGGCAGAACCAGCTGCTCTGAATGGACTAGATCAGCCAGAACAAGCGTCCATCCCAATTCCTCAGCTGCCACAGGAAACCCCGTCTTCTTTGGAGCAAGAACCAGAAACTCACACCTTGCACCTGCAGCCACAGCAAGAAGAGAGCCTAGTGCCTACCCAGACCACTTTGACAGCCGATGACATGCGCAGGGCCAAACGCATCCGAGTAAGTGGGGAAGTGCGCACACTCCCTGGCTGGCTGGTTCCCTTTCTCTTCTTGGACAGCTCTCTCAGGGCTTTGTGGCCCAACCTGTTGATCATTCGAAATCTTGCATCTGGCCTTTCACGTGCCCTTTATATCACCTTATTTTGCAAAAGTGCTTTTTCTCAGTGATTCTGTTCACGGTAAGCTGACATGCCTGTCCTGGAGTCAATCACAACAGGCTTGGGTTTGGGCAGCTCATGGACTAGTATACTTCAAGTATGATAGCTCCTTCTATTCCTCAATTCAGAGTTTTAACATAGAGACTTAGAGTTTTTTAAATTATAATAATTATTTCTATTTTACTTAATTTTTTTCTTCTTCTTTTTTTCTTTCTGGTGCTGTAGATTGAACCAAAGGCCTTACATGGGCTAAGCAGGGACCCTTTCTCCCAGGCTCAACTTTCCAACCTAAAATATTTGTATTTCCAACCATTCTAATCTGTGTCCTAATCATAGCTATCAAGGAAATTATGGGTAACTAAATTGGTTATTTGTGGTTTCCAGGGACAAGTGAGAAGGGATCTGTCTCAGTCAATGGGGCAGGTTCAGGGTACACGCCTGCCCAGCTTAAGCAGAGTTGTCCGTTCAGGAGCTGGTTAGTGTGTTACTATGTGGTCTGTGTCTTGGCTTTAGACCGAGAGTCTGCAGAGACTCTTCCGCTTCCAACATGTTTCTTTTGATATTTTGTGGGCTGTATTTGAACCTGAGTTAGGAACTGCAGTGGGTGTATGTGGACAGCAATATGGTTTTGTGTAATGTCTGTGTCTGTTTGTGGCAGCTAGTGTGTAAAAGATTTGTTGATACTTGACTTGTACATAAAACACACACACACACACACACACACACACACACACACACACAACTCTCTACCTTTTCTATATGGATAGTCACACTAGCTTAGGTTTGTTTGGTCTTTCCTTTCTCCTTTCTTCTAACAGTGACAAATTGAGGCATCCAAGGTGTGCCTCGGAGATAGGTGCAGTGGCCCCTGGCTTGGGATCTTGCAGCAGATGAGAACGATTGGGTCTGCTCCCTCTTTTGGTCTGTTTATAGGCTGGAAGGGACCTTGGAAATGCATTTCATTTAACAGTGCATTTACACATTTTAGTTGCATGATGGACTTGAAGGACTCTGAAAACTGTGTAAATATCCTTTATGAGGGTCCTGTAATCAAAATACATACAACTTTCAGATTACTCTATAAATAAAGAACTCCATAAATATATGCCGGAAGGAGTCATTGTGTGAGCGGATGTTTTCTGACCCATCCTAAGTATCACTTCCCGGTCTGCGCTGGTCCTCCTGCCCAGCTGTTATCACGCTCGCTCCATTCCATTGTTTAGAAGGGGAAAAAAATAACAAGACACATGCCTGTGCAGTGGCTGCTTGAACACTTGAGAGGCGGGGTGTGCTTCCAACACAAGTTTCCTTGCATCAGAGCAAAAGCCACATGTGTGTAGCCTTTGGTGATCAATCTTAGTTGGTCTGTCTTGTTTTTTTTCCTCTCACACATTCTAAAAAGTAGGGCTATATATTTTTCATCTTTTCATCCAGATTGGTAATGACCAACTGAAGGGAAATCTTCCAATCCAATTGGTAATGTAACTATTTTTCTCTCCTCTAATGCTGCCTGCTCAGTTGGAGCTGCAGGTAGGTTTGTTTCCTGTGTTTCACATACCCAGAATGTTATTTAAGTGTTTGCTGACCTGCTGTTCTTTGCACACTGTATTTACTAAATCCAGATGGAAAACACAATTTGGATGCCCCTGTAAATGCAAATTAATGAATGATAAGATTTTATTTGCAAATAGATAAATTAGTAAATTGTGGGCTGTAGATTCCTTCTGTGCAAACAAAGGCGAGGACAAAGTGATCTCCAAGGCCCCTGCTAGCTCTGAAGCAATTTCAGTGATGTATGCTATGGTGCTAGACTCAGACTGCACAGTCGGCTATGTCTGGGAAACCAACAGAGTTCGGGGCTCTAGGGCTTCTAGCCTAATAAGGAGCCAGTGTTAACAGAAAGCGATTTGCAGTTCTCTATCAAACATACAAGTGCAGCCTGGGACTGCTCTAGGAACTGAGAAGAACAAAAGGCCGGATATAGGGAAGTCAGGAAATCATTTGTAGATAGGTGGAGACAGGCGCTTGGAAAACGGTCTCTTGTGGGAGGTAGAGAACTCCGTAGGAAGTCAACCGCAGGATTGCAAGCACAGGCACAGATATTTGTGGCACTGTTATGGGACAGTGCAGCTCGTGTCATGACCCTGGTTTGGGTGTCAGAAGAAGGAGAGTGGAGAGAAGTGTGTTGTTAACCCACTAAAAGTTTTGAAAGCTGGGTGTATGATAGACTGAGAATTATTTGTTCTTTTTGTTTTTTTGGTTTTTTTGTTAATACAACCAAAAGCTAACACACAAGCCTCTTCTTTTCTCTTTAGACTCAGGATCAGAACAGTGTGACGATGAGTGAATGGTGTGGGTTCCCTTAGCTATTAATTTCAAACTTTAGAAACATCTTACACAAGAAGACTCTTCTCTCAGAACTCACTGCGGTGCAGTAGAATTTAGGAGGAGGTTGCTACTTTGGCATCCCCGGAGCAGCTAGTGTACCATGTGGCGTGGTGACACTGAGTACCGGAGCTCAGGGATTAGAAGACCCACAATACATCTGTGCCCAGCCTCCTTGTCTGTGATGGTTTCTTCTAGAAGTGGCCCAGGAGTGGCTGTTCGTGAGAGAAACTACCGTAGACCGGAAGTAGCCTGCAAATGGGTCAAGGGTGGGGGTAGCCCAGTTCTCAGTCCCTTACAACAGGAGAGCCACTAGCTCAGATAGAAGCAGGCCAGCTCTTGAGCATCACTCAGACAGGGCTCATGGCTCCCTGGAAACAACACAGATGATAAGAGTTGCAGTGGAGCTAAGGGAGGGAAGCCAGGTGGCTGCTCTGTTAAAACCAAGTGTCCGAAGGTACTCATGCTAATCAGAACTGACAGGAGACTGAGGAGCACAATGGAGCGGCACAGAGCCAAGCTGTGGATTTAGCACCCAGGAGAGATGGAGCCCCCTGTGAGGTTGTGTAGCAGATCTGTCCTTGGAAACTTGACGGAGGCTGGAGCAAGGAAGTGCTTCTTACACCGCAGACATGCTCTAAATCCCAAATCTTCACTGAACCTTGGAAGAGCATCTGTTTTCCTGGCATCTTCCCATAACATTCTGAAAGTAGAGGAAAAGAGGAAGAGCCTTTTTGCCAAGTGTGTGTCAGGATAATGCGCCAAGCAGTTTGAGGAACTGAGAGCAACTGTGACTGATTTGGAAAAGACACGTTCTTCAGGATGTATGGATACTGTCAGAAAGAACCTAGGAATAATGTTAGACTTTTATTTGAAATACAATTTATTAATTTTCAAGCCAGTATGTGAGATTTCCTGTGACTAAGTAGTTTACTAAGGGATCTAAATACAGAAGGAACAATATGTGGTGCGCCCCTCCCATACCTCCTGCAGCCTCAGTCAGCTTAGGAAGACAACAGAGTTGTTGTTTACTACTCAAAATAAATGACTAGGTGCACAGTACATACCTCTCAGAGGCTTGTCAGAGAAGCCGGGAGAGACAGTTTCCTGGCATGTGAACTGAACCATGTTCAGAAATTTCTGTAGATCAAAAATAAATATTTTGCTTTTCCCCATAATTACTTCACATTAAATTTAATTTTCAAGGTGCTTCTGATAAGCAATTGAAAGTACACTGACCTCTGCGTTTTCTTCATTGCACAGATAATGCATGACACTCCTATTGATCTTTCAGTGACTCTCCCCTGGAGCTGTTCAGGCACATCCAGTCACAGGCATATTCTGAAGAGTTTCCCCACCATACAGCCGTGTAGACCTTTGCCTCTGTGCTTTGAGGAACTTAGGAATGAGTCTTCCTTGTGGCACAACTAAGTATTGATTCTGTATTCTCTGTGTGAAAGATATTTGTGGGGCTTTGCTCTTGGTGGAGTGCCGGTTGTTTTGTCCAGCAGCTGTGACAGATTCCCCTGAGCGTCTGTCTTCTTTGGCTTGGATTCCCTGTGATAACTGCATGGACTTGCAAGACAGATAACTAGCCACAGAAGGGCAGTCGGTTCTGAAAAGGAGAGAGCAAACTTGACCTGTTTGGACCAGACATGCAGCAGTGAGGTTAGCTTTGTCTAGAACTACTGTGGGGACTGGTCCTTCACATTCTCTAAGGACTGAAATCCATATTTTCCATCTATGACGTGTTCACGCCATGCCCCATGAACAAATAACTCACATAAATCTTCATTTCCCTTCTGCTCATTTCTTAAATTGAGAGCAGTAATATTATACATATTGAAAAATCCACCGACTTAATGCCTTACGCCCAAAGAAACCCACACCTATCTCTTTGTCTCCCCCCCTCCCCCCCGAAGGTCTGATTGCCGTCAGTTCCTCTTACTTTACTGTGAAATGTTTTCATCTGTTTCAGAGCCTTTGATGGAGGGCTTGGACTGACTGCCACCCTCTGCTCTCACCACTCATGTGCTCTCCACAGCTCCAGTTTCTGTTCTGTTCTGCTCTGGATTTGGTTTCTCTCTCTCTCTTTCTTTTTTTTATTCTTTTCTTTTTTCTTTTTTTAGTTTTCTATTGAAGACAAATTTTGAGCAGGGTGTAGTGGCACATGCCTTTAATCCCAGCGCTTGAGATGCAGAGGCAGGGGCATCTCTGTGAGTTGTAGCACAGCCAGAGCTATCTATCTATATAGTGAGATCCTATCTCAAAGGAAAAAAAAAAAAAAAAAAGAAAGAAAATATGTTTTACTTAAATCCTTTCAAAGGGAAGTATGCACATATGGATAAAAAGTGAAACCTTGAAACTCTTTCTTCACAACTGACTTTGGGCTTGCTTCAGCCTCAGTCCTTCTCACTTCCCCATGTGTCCTTGAGTTCAGCTTCTCTGAACTGCAGGAGTCACTCTGGGTCTCCTCAGCAGCGGCCCTGTTTGTGTCTTTCAGAATGCAGCTCTTCAGCATCTGTTTATCCGGAAGTCCTTCCGGCCTTTTAAATGTCTGCAGTGTGGGAAGGCCTTCCGGGAAAAGGACAAACTGGACCAACACTTGCGCTTCCATGGGCGGGAGGGGACCTGCCCGTTGACCTGTGATCTCTGTAACAAGGGCTTCATCAGCAGCGCCTCCTTGGAGAGCCACATGAAGCTCCATTCGGACCAGAAGACTTACTCTTGCATTTTTTGCCCAGAATCCTTTGACCGCCTTGATTTGTTGAAAGATCATGTGGCCATTCATGTCAATGATGGCTACTTCACCTGCCCAACTTGTAAGAAACGGTTCCCAGATTTTATCCAGGTGAGTGTCTGTGACTGACATTCCTGTCTGCTTCCATCTTTTCGTAAAAGAAACTTCAATTTTTGGAAAACTGAGACCATCCAGCTCCTGCCTCTTCATCCTTTTTTTTTTTTTTTTTTTTTTTTTTTTTAATAACTTTGTAATATTTCAAACTACTTTTCACGTACAGAGTATTATTTTCCTTAGTTGTTCAGACCAGTGTTACTTAAATGTCTTAAGTTATATTTCTAGTAATAAGCACCACATCTTGTGCTGGCAAGATAGCCTAGTGGGTAAAGGTGCTTGCTGCCAAGCCAGCTGATCTGAGTCCAGTTCCTGGAACCCACGTGAGAGCTAGCCCTGTACTTGTCCTCTGATCTCCATGCGTGTATCACTGCACACGTCACTAAAAATAAATATAAAAATCATCTTGAAACACTACAGCTGGTTATTATTTTTAAAGAGTCTTTTAAAAAACCTTTGCCAACTCTCCATTACTCAGGAAACAACATGGAATCTGCAGCACATCTTCCTTCATTTCTGGGTGAGCAGCATCTCCCTACCGCTCTGCTTCCTCTCTTGCTTTAGTAAGGCTGTGCATTTAGAAGGAAACAGAGTTGGTCTATGATACGCTGTTATGCCAAGCACTGACTGTCTCTCCTATAGTACTGGGGCAAAGTGGGGAGACAAGAATGCCCAGAGTGTCCCTGATTTAACTTTAACTGATAATATTTTTTATTCAGTAAAGAATTAAATCACAATATATCATATAAATATTCTTTAAATTGCTGGGTATGGTGGCTCACGCCTTTATTCCCCGTGCTTGGGAGGCAGAGGCAGGTGGAGCCCCATAAATTCAAGGCACCCTGGTCTACAGAGCCGATTCCAGAACAATCAAGAAACCCTGTTTTATATATATATATATATATAACATATATATACATATATGTATGTATATATATATATATATATATTCATTCTTTAAAAATTGCAAAAGGAGGGTGGGCTTTAATCTTAGCTCTCTGACAGTGAGGGCGTTGGAAGTGTTTCTTCGTCCAGTAGGAAGGTTGTTAGGCATGTGTAATAGCAAAAGGAACTCCAGCGCTAGTGAGTCCGAGTGCTTTAAAGGACTAGCCTGGTGGATTTTCTACTCCGCTTCTGTCCATAACTTACTTACTTTTGTCTTTTCACTTCAGTGCTGGCGACTGGATTCAAAGTATCCTACATGCTAAGCACACATTGTTCTGTTGAGCTTTAGCTCCTCCCAAAGTGGTTTCCTTTATTATTTATAGCTGAGTTCAAAACCTGTCTTTCTCTATCCCTGTTCCCACCCAAGTACTGGAGTTGAATCCAGGGTGAAGCTATAAAATTATCTGAAAGTAAAAGGAGTCCGTTCCAGACAGGGAGGGTGGCAGTTAGGGCTGTGCTCGTGAAGTGGTATCGCCAATGTCACCTGTTTCTATCTTTCATTCTTCAGAACCTGACCCTTTTCTTCCAGAACTAAGATTGAACCTAGAGCGTGCATGGCTGCAGGCAGTTATGTTACACTGAGCTACACCCCAGACCTGCTTTAATAGGAGGAGATGAAAGAATCAGCTACTAATGAAGCAATTACCTCTACATGTGTAGGAACAAAAATGAGGACAAATGACTTTTGTTTTCTTATAGGTAATTTTTAGCAAAATTCATTTAAATCCAAAGCCATCCTGTCTTTAACCTTAAAAGAGAAGATGGTGCAAAAGATCAAGACAGTGCTCTTACTTCTATGCTCTAAGTCACCTGGGAGGCTCAGACTTTCTGGGCTTTCTGGCCTGTTCTGTTTCTTTGTGACAGGCACAGTGTGTGTTACTGAGGGCAGTCCTCCCTTGAGACTGGATGACTGGCCAGGCTGCTGAAAGGTCCTCAGTGGTGCGTTGGCTCCCTCTAGCGTCAAAGCCACCTCTGGTCCTTTATTTTGGCCTGAGCATCCCCTGATCTTTACTGCCAGGTGAAAAAGCACGTGCGAAGCTTCCACTCTGAAAAGATCTACCAGTGTACGGAGTGTGACAAGGCCTTCTGTCGCCCTGACAAACTGAGACTGCACATGCTCCGGCATTCCGACCGCAAGGACTTCCTGTGTTCCACCTGTGGGAAGCAGTTTAAGGTAGGAAGCCATCCTGCAGCCTGGCGACTGGCCTGCCCAGGGTCAGGTCAGGCTCAAGACAGACACCTGCTTGTTTCATGGCTTTGTGCACATGCCCTAAGTGATGGTTATTAGAACTAAATTGCTATTGAGGGAGTCCAAAGAGACCAGTACATTTACTTACTGCTTAAATCAAGAGATTTTTCTTGTTGAACATTTAGTCAGATAAGAGCCTGCAGGTAAGTCATCTAAGCACCAGGATCTTCTCCAGTAGAGATGTCAGAGGGCACAGGTCTGAGGGTTGGATTACTCTAGAGAATGTAATGATTTCAAGAACTCTAATGAAATATACATAGCTTGGCATGGGATCCCATCCTTCAGGAAGCTGAGGCAGGAGCTTGAATTTGAGGCTAGCCTGAGCTGTGTAGTAAATGGCTAGCCAGTTTGTGCCACATAGTGAACCCAAATGAAAGCAAAGTGAAACCCAAACCAGCAACCTGCCTGGAATTAAGAAGTCACCAAGGGGAAGACTGCAGGAAACTCAGCATTTGTTAGTGACACTGACCACTAAACACTGCTGTAGTCACTTGTGAGACAGACTGAAAGAGGGCCAGTGTGACAGCTCAGTGGCTAAAGGCACTTGCCACACAAACCTGAGAATCTGAGTTTGATACCCAGATCCCATGGTGAATGGAGAGACCCTACCCATAAAAGTTGCCCTTGGAGCCGGGCCGTGGTGGCTCACGCCTTTAATCCCAGCACTTGGGAGGTAGAGGCAGGCAGATTTCTGAGTTCGAGGCCAGCCTGGACTACAGAGTGAGTTCCAGAACAGCCAAGGCTACACAGAGAAACCCTGTTTCGAAAAACCAAAAAAAAAAAAAAAAAAAAAGTTGCCCTTGGCCCTTCATGTGTGCTTGTGGTACTTGAATGTCCTCGACACACTAATGATCAATAAAATTAAATAAGGAAGAAGAAGCTGAGATGAATTCTTGGGAGGGGACAAGTGAGAGGTATGTCCCTATGGAGTGTTAAAGAGAATGGGCTTAAGCTCTGTGGTACATCCATTATAGATTAATTATGGATTATATTTGTGATGGCTTACAGTATATTATCATGATTGAAATCTCTGAGGAATTCCACTATGAGCTACATATGGCGGCATCTACCTGGAATCTCAGTACTCAGGAAGCTGACACAGGGGGATTGCCATGAGTTTGAAGCCAGCTTAGGCTATGTATCAAACTAAGGGCCAGCCTGGGTATAGAGTGAGACTTTGTCTCAAAAACCAAAATTGGTCGATGAGAGGGATGCCACAGTGGGCAGGGCTGCTTGCCACTGTGTGTCACCTGTGTGTGATCCTTGGAATGTGTGTAGTGGAAGAAGAGAACTGACTCCACGGGTTATCCTCTGTCTGCACATGCAAGCCACGCCCTGTGCAGTGCATGCTTGTCCACACAAGGTTTAAAGAACTCCAGTGTGAACAGGATAAATCAGACTGCGGTTTTCCTATCTTCTTTTCTTTTTCCTTCTCTCCCTCCCTCCTTCTCTCCCTTTCTCCTGCCTAGCCTACTTTCCCCCCACCTTCCTTTTTCTGTGTTTTCTCTCCCAGATAGTATGTAGGCCATGCTGACCTCAAAACATACTCTGGTGCTTCTACCCTCCAAGTCTTGGGATTACAGACACCCACACCACAGTCTCCTCTCCTCTCCTCTCCTCTCCTCTCCTCTCCTCTCCTCTCCTCTCCTCTCCTCTCCTCTCCTCTCCTCTCCCCCTCTTCTTCTCTCTCCTCCCCTCCTCTCCCCTTCCCTCTCCTTCCTTCCCTCCTCTCTTGCCCTTCCTCCTCCCCCTCCTCTCCCCTCTCCTTTCCCTCTTCTTCTCCCTCTTTTCTTCCTTTCCCTTCCCCATTTCTCCACCCTGTTCCTGTGTGCAGCACCTTCTCCGTTCCTGTTAGAATTACAGCCCGTGAGTGAAATCACTACGTGCCGCTTTACCTTTCATCTTTCCTCTCTGATTCTCTCGTCTTCTTTTTCTCTCTCCCCATCTCTTCTTTGTTCCTTTCCTTCTCCTCTCTTCTTTCCCCTCGCCCCTCCACACCTTCTATGTTGGATATGGGGTTTGTGTATGTTAGCCACAGACTCTACCAACCAACTCCATCTCGCGCTCCATATGACCTTCTCTCTAAAGGAGCCCCTGTGCTGCGATCTAGCATTTGCCAGTTCATCCGCTCTATCCGTTCAGCACTTCGTTGTTTTTGCTACTTTGAGAAAGGGTCTCATGTAGCCTAGGCTGGCCTGGAATGGGATGTGTTGTTAAGGCTGGTCTTGACTACTGCTCCTCCTGCCCCTGCTTGATTAGTATTGGGATATAGACATGGGCACTAGGCCTAACTTAATACTTTTTGACTATTTTTTATGCCAGTTATTATTTTAATGTTTAAGAAGGTTAAAAACAAAAAGAGTTGGGCTGGCCAGGTGGCTCGGTGGATAAAGGCATCTGCTGCCAAGACTAACAACCTGAGTTCAGTCCCTGGAGCCACATAGTAAGAACTGACTTTTGCAGGTTGTCCTCTGACATCCATACATGCACCATGACATGTGGGCTCCTCCTGCAAATAAAGCAGGTGTAATACAAACTTTAGAGCAAAAAGAACTAAGAGAAACCCAATCTTTCTGCCTCAGTTTTGTTTTTAATTTCATTCAACCCTGTTAGGTAGGGGTGGAGCAGGGTGTCAAAGCTACTCTGACAGAGAATAGGGGATGTCCTGATTTGACTGAGAACTTGATCATGGGGGAAGATGTAGAAACGAGAGTCTGAAGGGAGGATCTGGGGCATGAGCAGCCACTCTTGCACCCACCAGAGCACTGCTCTGCATGGTAGAGGGGAGCTTTCCTGGGAATCTGGGACCCCAACTCCTCTGACTACAGTGTGAACCAAGGTTGAACCTTGGGACCTTCTGGAATTGGCCAGTAGGTCTGGCAGTCAGGAATAGGGCTGCTGGCTGAGTGGGAGAATGTGTGGGCACCAGGCCCAGCACAGCATGGCAGCCGCTCTGCCTCACCTTTCAGACTGCTGCCAGTTCCTCCTTTGGCTGAGTCCATTGTGGAGCAAAGCTGGGAGGGGAGTCTATGTAATCCTCCTTTGCCTTGGCCAAGTGGGCACCACAGCCACCATGACTGCAGTGCCCTTTTCAGACTCACCGGGGAACAAGTCTGCTGCTGTGGCCCTTCTGAGAAAACCCTTTGCAGTTGTCTATGCAGGTGGATTCCAGAGTTCTCATCACAGTATCCAGGACAAGACACGATCTGATTTCCCCTTCCTCTCTGTTCCTCCTTCCACTTGGCAGCCTTGCTGTGCGGAGTTACTTCAGTGAGGGGTACTGTCTCTCCATTTGATCTTAGTCCTGGAGTGAAGTTAACTTTCAGAGTCCCATGATTTCACCTGGCTGACACCACTCATCTGGGGCATTTCTTGATCTCTGAGTGAAATGCTTGTTATGAATCCCCACAGGACCATCTGCTGGTGGCACTGCCATAGCTTTTACATAGCTAGATTAAGGGAGAGGCAGGGGAATGCCCTTTTCCCTTGCAGCTTTTAATATTGTTTCTTTGTTCTGTACATTTAATGTTTTGACTATCATTATTTGATAATTATTATTATGTGTGGAGGGGAATTTCTTTTCTGGTCCTGTCTATTTGGTGTTCTTTATGCTTCTTGTACCTTGTTAGGCATCTCCTTCAGATTGGAGACATTTTCTTCTGTGATTTCATTGAATATATTTTCTGTGCTTTTGATCCAGGTTTCTTCTCCTTCTTCTATTCCTGTTATTCTTAGATTTGGTCTCTTCGTTGTGTCCCAGATTCCTGGATGTTTTGTGCCAGGAGTTTTTTAGGTTAACCCTTTCTTTGACTGTGGTGTCTATTTCTTCTATTGTGTCTTCAGAGCCTGAGATTCTCTCTCCCATCTCTTGTGTTCTGTTGGCAAGGCTTCCTCTGAGGCTCCTAATTGAGTTCCTAAAGTTTTCAGCCCAGATTTCCCTCAGTTGGGCTTTCTTTACTGATTCTATTTCCACTCTCCGGTTTTAAACTGTTTTATTCAATCCCTTCCACTGTTTATTTGCATTTTCATAGATTTCTTCAAGGGGTTTATTACTTCCTCTTTATGGACCTCTATTGTATTCATAAAGACTGTTATTAATCTTTTCCTTGTGCTCCAGCTATGTTGCGATTCTTAGGGTCTACTATGGCAGGGTTGCTGGGCTCTAGCAGGAACACATTGTCCTGGCTGTTACTGACTGTGTTCTTATGCTGATATCTAGGCATCTGGGTTTGGGAAGACTGTAATTCCAGGTGCTGATATCTGGTCTTGATTTTGTTTGTAGGGGGTTAGTTTTTATTGCCCCCTCTGTTTTCTTAGGGGTGCATTATGGTGGCTGTGTGTTGCCTGGTAGGAATTTCTTCTGAGATCCTACTAGGTGTGGCCACTGGGGGTTCCTGGTAAAATGTGTTTCTAGGTATTGGGGGCTGATACTTGGGAATGGAGATGGGCTGGAAAGTAGGGGCTGAGGGGTCCACAAGTGAGAGGAAAGCAGGATGTGCCACCTGGATCTGCTTCATGCCCTGGGAATGAAGGCAAAAAGTGAGGAGAGGCTACGACAGGTAGTCGGCTACCGAGCTGGGGGTGAGACTGGGGGATTGGGCATGGCAGAGAGAAGGGAGAGGGATGACCTGAAGCTCACCTACCTGCTTTGCCGTCCTACTTGCTTCTCTGGCAGGCTTAACTAGTGGGTTCCCAGGGAATGCTTGCTAGAGTTGGGATAAATTGGTGAGCGTGGGGAAGGAAGTTTGGAGGTATCTTAGTTAGTTAGGATTTTATTGCTATAAAGAGACACCATAGCTAAGGCAACTCTTATAAAGGAAAACATTTAATTGGGCTGGCTTACAGTTCAGAGGTTCAGTCCATTACCATCATGGTGGGAAGCATGGTGGCACACACAGGCAGGCACGGTGCTGGAGAGGTAGCTGAGAGTTCTACATCTGGATCTGCAGGCAGCAGGAAGTGAACGAGCCACTAGGCCTATCTTGAGCTTCTGAGACCTCAGAGCTGGCCCCCAGTAGCCCACTTCCTCTAACAAAACCACACCTACTCCAGCAAGGCCACACCTTCTAATTGTGCCACTTCTGCGAACCTATGGCCATTTTCTTTCAAACAAGTCCAGGGGGGAGATCTGTGTGATCCACGGGGCATGGGAGGCAGGAGCTGTAGCCGGTGATCTCCTGCAAAGCTGGGAAGGAGACTTGGGTGTGGGTTTGGAGGAGAGGAGGAAGAGGCGAAGATCTGCAGTTAGTTCACCTGGGTCTCTCTGGCTGGAGTGGCCAGTGGGTTTCCAATGAATTGGCGTTATTTTTTTTTTAAATTACTCAATTAAAATTTTCCTATCCTTGCCCTTACCCTTTTTTAACAAAAATTCTCCAAATAGCGAAAAGACAAACTCCGGGAGCACATGCAAAGGATGCATAATCCTGAAAGGGAGGCCAAGAAAGCAGACCGCATCAGCCGTTCCAAGACCTTCAAACCCCGAATCACGTCCACAGACTACGACAGCTTCACGTTCAAGTGCCGCCTGTGCATGATGGGCTTCCGGAGGCGGGGCATGCTGGTCAGTGCTGGACCGGACAGGAACCTGTCTGCAGACCCCACCCCTTTCGTCCGTGGTAGCCATGGGCCTTACCAAATTAGACTCCTGGGAGTCAGTCAGTGGCCAGGAGAGAAGGAAAGCAAGCAGCCCCTAGTTTGGGCTTCTTTCCCTTCTACCTCCCTTTGCCCTTCTGAAGCACTTTCGGACAACCTTTTGAAAGAACATTTCCACGCCCTTCCTTTCCCCGTCTTGATGCTGGGAACCAGGGGCCTTACACCCGTTTGGCGTGTGCTCTGCCACTGAGCCACATCCCTAGACCTCTGTCACTTTTCATTGTTTGTTTTTCTTTACCTTGATCTCTTGGTCTTGTCTTGTTTGATTTTCCTCCTCGAATTTGTTGACTATTCTCTCGGGGGGGGGGGGGGGTGTTAATCTCCTGCCTAGTGTTCCCCATCAGTTCCATAGGGAAACTTCCCTTCAAAGCAGAGAGTGCAGCCCAGCTTAGGGGAATTATCAGGACAGTCGTTGCTTTCAGCTGATTCACACAGAATATTTCTACTAAGGTGGTTAGAAAATCTTAGTAGTTAAAATTAGAACCTTACTTGGAGCCATTCAGCAGTCTCAGTAAGACAGTTGAAAAATGAAAGCCAGATTTACATCAGGATAATTCATGTTCAGCAATTTTCCTTTCTCTAAGGATTGTTTTTCTAGACAGAGACTGTTGATGGGCCTCCGGGTGACTGGCAGCCTTCAGTTATTTGCTGAATGGTTTATTGTTAACTCCTGTTGACAGGGTTCATGGATACTTTGGTGTCCAGTGTCTCATGATGCTAGCTCTGGCATAAGCCTTACTGTTGAGCATTTGCTTCAGAGTTTTAACCTTTAGCCATCAGTTTCAGAGTGTTTTGTGTAACTTTGGTGTGTAATGGTTCTCTCCCTGTATGCCTGTCTCTCTCTCTTTCCAGGTAAATCACTTATCAAAGAGGCATCCAGACATGAAGATAGAAGAGGTGCCCGAGTTAACCCTGCCCATCATAAAACCCAATCGAGATTACTTCTGTCAGTATTGTGATAAGGTAAAAGCAAAATCTTCCTCCTGGCTGGGCTGCTGGGAGGGGATGGGGGGGGGTTGGTTAGGCCACGGGTGGATGCCTACCAGGGCTTTTCAGCATTTAGACAGAAAAGGCTGAAAGGCAGCCTCATTGTAAGCCAGGGGCTGTAGAAATGGCTCTGTGATCAAGGGCAAGAGCTTACAACTGTTGTCAAGGATTCTCTCCCAATACCTACCCTGGGTAGCTCAGCCTCTTGTAACTCTAGTTCTAGGGAATGTGATGCCCTCTCCTTTCTCTCATAGGATCTACATAAACATGGTGCACTTACAGACTAACAGAGACAGACAGACAGACAGACACACACACACGTGCATGTGCACACACATATGTGCCACATACACACATGTGCACATACACACACTTTTAAATAAAAAATAAAATTTTAGGGGCTGGAGATGGTTCAGTGGTTGAGAGCATTTCTCTTCCAGGGACCGGAGTTTAGGTTGAATCGCTCGCATCAGGCGCTTCACAGACTGCCTGGAACCCCAGCCCCGGTACTTCCTTCTGGGCATTTGCACTTATAGGTGCACATATGCAAATATACACGTGCACATATAATAGTTTTACAAAAAATTTTAATTAAAACATTAAATGTGGTGGGACAGTGGTGGTGGTGCATGCCTTTAATCCTAGCACTTGGGATGCAGACATAGGCAGATGTCTGAGTTTGAGGCCAGCCTAATTTTCAGAGTGAGTTTCAGGACAACCAGGGCTATATAGAGAAATCCTGTCTCAAAAACAAAACAAAACAAAACAAAACAAAAAGCTAGATAGATAAATTATAATGTTAAAAAAATAAATGTAAGCCTTTTTTTGTTTTCTTATTATCCCTTCTGTCTGACTTTTACAATAGAGAATATTATCTAGAATATGAATTCATTAGACATGTCTAAGATGTAAAATAGTCTGTCAGCTTGCAGGCTACACGGTAGATAGGGGTTTCTAGGAGACTGGGTGGGCAGTGAAAAGGTTTGTGGTGGAATTCTCTGCCCTTTTTTTTTCTTTTTTTTTTTAAAGATTTATTTATTTTATATATGTGAGTACACTGTTTCTTCTTCAGACACCCCAGAAGAGGGCATCGGATCCCATTACAGATGGTTGTGAGCTGCTGTGTGGCTGCTGGGATTTGAACTCAGAACCTCTGGTAGAACAGCCAATGCTCTTAAGTCAGTGGTTCTTAATCTCTCCAGCCTGAATTCTCTGCTTTTATTATTGCAGTTACACAAGACAGGGTTGCTGTCTGTGGTGTATACTTTGGGTGAAGGGTGTTTTTACAGTTACTATCTGTCTTAGAGTTTCTATTGCTGTGAAGAGATACCATGACCAAGGCAACTCTTATAAAAGAAAACATTTCATTAGGGCTGGCTTACAGGTTCAGAGGTTCAGTCTGTTATCATCATGGTGGGAAGCATGGCAGTGTCCAGGCAGGCATGGTGCTGGAGGAGCTGAGAGTTCTACTTCTTGCTATGAAGGCAAACAAAAGAAGACTGTCTCCCATGTGGCTAGGGGAGGGTCTTGAAGCCCACCCTCACAGTGACACACTTTCTCCAAGAAGGCCACACCTCCTCCAACAAGGCCACACCTCCTAATAGTGCCACTCCCTGGGCCACGCACATTCAAACTACCACACTATCTTACACAGAAAATTCACTTCAAACTACCATACTTATTTATACAGAAAATTCAAGGAAATGACCTACATATCTATATTACAGTCTTACTTTATTCTAATAGACAATACTCATATCCATATTTATTTGTAGGACAGGGTCTTGTTGTGTAGCTTGGGCTGGTTTTGAAATTGCAACCCATTAGCCCTTGCCTCTTGAGAGCTAGGATTACAGGTATAGAGCACCATACCCAGAATCTCTTCTTATCCTTATTTCCCCCCCCCCCCCTTCATTTTTCAAGATAGGGTTTCTCTGTGTAACAAGAGCCCTGGCTACCTGGAACTCGCTCTGTAGACCAGACTGGCCTCTGCCTCTTCGGAGCTGGGACTAAAGGTGTGTGCTACCACACCTGACAGCCTTCTTATTCTTTTTTTTTTTTTTTTGAGACAGGGTTTCTCTGTGTAGCCCTGGCTGTCCTGGAACTCACTCTGTAGACCAGGCTGGCCTCGAACTCAGAAATCCGCCTGCCTTTGCCTCCCAAATGCTGGGATTAAAGGCGTGTGCCACCACTGCCCGGAGGCCTTCTTATTCTAAGACAGGGTTTCACTCTAGTTTTCACTGGCTTGGACTCACTGAGTACTCCACTCGACTAGATGTTTCTTGAGAGCCGAGATGTTTCTTGAGAACATGGCCCACTATATACCGTGCTTGTTGATACAATTTATTTTGGGCTATATCGATGCATTTTCTCCTTTTTTTAGAATGAAATTTCTTGTTTTGCTTTAAGCAAGAAAGTGGAACTGTACATTGCTTTCATGGCCAAATATTTAAACTTGCAGGTTTATAAGAGTGCCAGCAAGCGCAAAGCCCATATTCTGAAGAATCATCCAGGAGCTGAACTCCCACCAAGCATTCGGAAACTTCGTCCTGCTGGCCCTGGAGAACCCGACCCCATGCTGAGTACCCACACCCAGCTGACGGGTACCATCGCTACCCCTCCTGTCTGCTGCCCACACTGCTCCAAGCAGTACAGCAGCAAGGTACGGTGTTGGCTCTGACCAAGTGTGATGTCAGAACCTCTACATGAGGATGTCTTAATAGAACGCCTTCTCATCCAGGTGTCCTGCATGGTGAATTGGTTACCCGCAGGAGACCTGTATAAGTGGGGACCACTCATGGGACTGGGAATGGGGTGGCGTGTACCCTCCAGGTTACTGCTGCTTACCAGTCCGAGCACTCAGCGGCTTTCCTCCTGGCCTGTTCACAACTTATATTTGAGTGTTCTTTGCTCACAGTTTACAAGTTCATCCTGTAGAATCCCTATACAGGAACTGAGATGGAAGTTCTTGAAAAGGGGGTCACTTCAGTGGGCATCTCACTTCTGGGGACACCACGGGTGTCTGGTTGCTTCAGGCATTCATGGGGATTGGGAAGAAGTACGAGGTTTGGATGCTGCTTGATGGTACAGAGTCATGCAGGTATTTTTGTGTCCCCTCTTCCCCCTGGCTTCTCCCCACATCCTGTTTTGCTTTGACAGTGTGCTCGCTTCTCAAGTGTACTCAGTGCTGCTTTGATTTCTTTATTGTATTTAGGAGATGAGATCTCTCTGTTTCCCAGGTTGGCCTCAAACTCCTGGGCTCAGAACCTTTAGAACAATTGCACGGGAGAGAGTTGCTAATTCTGATCTGTCTTGATTAGGGTTTTCATTGCTGTGAACAGACACCATGACCAAGATAACTCTTATAAAGGACAACATTTAATTGGGGCTGGCTTACAGAGGTCCAGTCCATTATCGTCATGGCAGGAAGCATGTCAGCATCCAGACAGACATGGTGCTGGAGAAGGAGCTGAGAGATCTACATCTGTTGCATGTAGACTTAAAGCTACTGCCTTAGCCCAGCATCGGCCTGGCCGCCAGCCCCTTCCAGATTCCCTTTTGTTCACTAGGCTTTAGCTCTCAGAGGTGACCGCACTACCTGCTCCCATCTGAGACCTTTGAATCCGCACACACATGCACAGTTAATTCCTCTACAATTTGCCTTCTTGGCACAATTGCTGGGCACAGACATCTCCTGCCTGGATAAACACGCCCTTACCAATTTGTTATCTCCAGCTCTTCACCTGCCCTGAACTTAATGGCTAGTCCCACCTGGCTCCTGCTAAACATCATTAGCACGTGTCTGTGGTGGAGGCCATAGGCCCAAGCTCTCCCAGAGACCTCACATGGTTGCTTCATTCTTCTTCCTCTAAAGCATGGCCTTTACCTTCTGTGACCTGGAAGTCCTGCCTGCGTCTTCCGCCCAACAGTTGGTCCCCAGCCTTCTTTACTGACAAATCAAGAACCAATTGGGGAACAGGACTTCAATATCAGAATCACCCCCTTCATACATCTCGATTCCAAAGCATGTAAAAAGGGACTGTTTTCTGCAGGCAACCAGGAGAAGGCTGTCTTCCACACTTTGTGGAGATTGAGCATAGGACCTCAGAGCCAACCTACATGGTGACACACTTCCTCCAACAAAGCTATGCCCACTCCAGCATTGCCACACCTCCTAATAGTGCCACTCCCTGGGCCAAGCATATTCAAACCACCACATGGTCATTGTTCTTTTTGCTTCGTTTTGAGACAAGGTCTTGGTATTTAGCTTAGGCTGGCCTTAAATTTATGCCTTTCCTGCTTTAGCTGCAGTAATTGTTTATTTTTCCTTCATTTTCCAGACCAAGATGGTGCAGCACATTCGAAAGAAACACCCAGAGTATGCCCAGCTTCCCAATGCCATCCACACGCCATTGACAACAGCTGTGATCAGCGCCACCCCAGCTGTCTTAACAACAGATAGTGCCACTGGAGAGACTGTGGTGGTAAGGGGTCACTAGGAAGAGTGTCCTGTTCCCCTCCCTGCCCCTCCTCTCTTTACAACAAGGCATGCCAATTATTTATTGACTTTTGCAAATAGGGCTACTTACACTCAGCTTGCTGCTTGCTGCTTACAGCACTGTGCTTATGCTTACTTAGGTCTCCTTGCTGGTGCTTTCTAAGTCTCTCTGCCAAAGGAGGAACAGGAAAGCATTTTTAATGCTTTCCTTCTCAGTGGTAAAATGAGCAGCACTGGAGCAGATCCACTTGGTCAGAGTTAGGCCCTCAGGCCAGTCTGGATTTCCTTGATGCACCCCCATGCCAAACCTAACTGTAGTCGGATTTAAGAGCATTGTAATTGCTACCGTATTGTTACTAATATGTTTTGTGATTTTTTTTTTCTAGACAACAGACCTGCTAACTCAGGCAATGACAGAACTGTCCCAGACCTTAACAACAGACTACCGAACACCTCAGGGGGACTACCAAAGGATTCAGTATATCCCTGTGTCTCAGTCAGCATCTGGTCTGCAGCAGCCTCAGCACATACAGTTGCAAGTGGTGCAGGTGGCTCCGGTACTGTGACACTTAATTCTTCTTACCCGCGTGAATACCATATTGCCAGTGGCCAGCATGGTAGTAGGAATCAAAATCACCCTTGGCTCTATGTAAGGTGCAGCCGCATAGAAGTGCTGAGTCTGAGGCAGTAGGAGAACACCATCTCCACTGCCTTCTTCCCTCTGCCCCTCATGACGGCTCTGGACTCAGAAGAGTAAGAGGTTTCTGCTGTAGATAGAAGGTCTCAGCTCCCAGACACACAGCCAGCCAGTACAGCTCTAGTGACACCTCTTCCTGAGCTGTTCCTTAGTGTCCTGGCTGACTATTTCATAATGAGCCAATTTGAGGAATACCTACATGGGCATTGAATAATTTATTTTAGGAAGAGGTTTTATTGAGTAATTTTGATTCAGTCTTCATATCAGTCAGCTCCTTTAGTATATATACTATATACAATATAACAATATAATATATAATGGTATAAATATAATTTAGATGTATGGAAATATATGTATATATGTATATGTATTGGCATATATATACATATATATATATATATATATATATATATATATATATTTTTTTTTTTTTTTTTTTTGCTCACGGAGGGGGTGCTGGATCCTCTGGAATTGGAATTACAGGTGTTATAAGGTGTGAGTGCTGGGAATGGAACCAGAGTTTTCTGGAAGGGCAATAAGGACTCTTATTCACTTAGCCATCTCTCCATCCCCAGTCAGCTCCACTTGGAGTAGAGCTATGACTGTGTTCCTCTACTAGACAATGCCTAACTCATGCCTGTGGACTGAAAGAGGGATGTCTCCCAGAACTGATGTTCTCTTTAGTTGTGCTGTGAGGAAGTAGACTTAAGACATGAGTGAACATTGTCACTTTCAAATAATTTAGTCTCACGAATTGAAAACCAATACAACTTTAAATGTATGGAAATTGGTAGATATCACTGTCACCCTGGCATCTACCATTCCTTATTTGATTTATTTATTTTGGTTTTTTGTTTGTTTGTTTGTTTTAAGATGTGGTCTCACTGTGTAGCCTTGTTTGTCCTAGAGCTCACTAGTAGACTAGGCTGGACTCAAACTCAGAGATCTACTTTCCTCTGCCTCCTGAATGCTGGATTAAAGACATGCACCACCATGCCTGACTTTGACTTATTGTTTTGACAGCAGGGTCTCACTGCATAGCCCCATCTGGCCTGAAACTCAAAACCTCTCGCCAGTTTTACCTGCCAGGGGATATTATTTTAGGTGAACTCTCTCTGGGGTCTCTTCTAGCTTCAGTGAGTACACACCTGTGTTGGAACCTGTTCTTTCTTCCCTCCAGGCCACTTCCCCACATCAGTCCCAGCAGTCCACAGTGGATGTTGGCCAGCTGCATGACCCTCAGACCTACACGCAGCATGCCATCCAGGTGCAGCACATCCAGGTCACAGAGCCCGCCCCTGCGGCTCCATCAGCATCCCAGGTACATTTCTCTATAGATGCAGAGAGTTCAGGTGGCATCAGGGGATGTCAGATTAATAACAGTGAACTCGTTGCCCTCGGTCACTGAGTGATGTCACTATATTTGTACCTTATCAGTTCAGCTGTTGCCCCCACTTTTTATGTCGTTATTGCAAACGGTCTTGCATTAAGTTATTGGCTTCCCAGTGGAGCTCTGGGCTTTAAGACCCTAAAAACAAAACAGAACCTTCTACAGCAAGAGCTTCCAGTTGCTTCTGTGACTTGAAATAAGGTTGAGCCTGTCACTAGGATATAAAGGGAGGTGTGGAAATTCAGAGGAGGGAGCAGTTCTGCTTAGCTGGGAATCAAGGACATTTTTGTCCTTTACTTATTAATTAGTTCTTGAAGGGGGACTATATACTTGTCTTGACATCAAGGGAAGGGATTATATTCTAAATACCATTTTGAGTATAAAAGGAGATAGGAAGTTATAACCGATTTATTAAAAATGTTCTTCTGTTTAGGAGTGGGAGGTGGTACTTGGAAAGAGTTTAAAAGTAGTTAGAAGTTGGACTGCGGATGGTCCTGGGCTGCAGATGGTGGGGTGTGGACTTGTCATGGAGTCAGGAGTCAGCCTCTTCACCAGATGCCTGGTGTGCACCTGTGCTTAGCTCTACTCTGGGAGGATGGCCAAGGCAGCTCAATGAGAACCAGGACTTCTGGGCTGTGTTTCCAAACACAAATGGTCACTTTTGTGACAGGACAAGCTGTTTCACCTTCCTTGGTTCAAGCTTAGCTAATGTAAGTGCTTATATACTTCCACTCTTTTGCCTTTCCAGCAATCTAATTGAAATCCATTGTTTTAATATCTTTGTAGATTGCCTTGGAAAACAATACAGAGTTTCAGAGTTATGATTGCTTTTTATTAATTCTGCTCTTATTTAAAGTACCACTTATGAGTGTTAAGTCTCCTGGAATCTCACAGTTTCCTCCCTTTGTTTTCTCTTTCTCCCTAGGTAGCTGGGCAGCCATTGAGCCCCTCTGCTCAGCAGGTACAGCAGGGGCTCAGCCCCTCCCATATCCAAGGCAGTTCTTCCACACAAGGGCAGGCTCTACAGCAGCAGCAGAGTTCCTCTGTACAACACACATACCTCCCCAATGCTTGGAGCTCCTTCCGTGGTTACTGTAAGGAGAAGGGGACAGTTGCTGGGTGGGGGGATCTCTGGCCGTGTGTCTTCATCTCATCAGCGTTGTAATAGGTTTTTGGATTGAAGTGTCAGGTGCTCATTTTCAGTACTCCTTGGTACGTGTACGTGAGTGCATTTCATAGAAAAGTCAGGACAGGGTTTTGATCTCAGAATGCCAGCCTTATATTTTCAGAGATGTTAACCATGTTACTGGAAGACGTGAAGCAGTGACTTAAGGTATGGAATAGATGGAGAGAGGATATATTGATGGTAATGTTTCATCCCTTTTATGTATGTGTGTGTGTGTGTGTATGTATGTATGTGTGTATGTATGTAATGGGAATCAAATCCAGAGTCTCATTAAATGTTCATTTATGTAAAAGTCACAATGCTTGACCCTGGGTATATGTGTCTTAGTTACTCTTCTGTTGTCATGACAAAACACCATGACCAAGGCAGCTTATATAAGAAAGCTTTTACTTTGGGATTGCCGTTCCCGAGGCTGAGAGTCCATGGCCGTCATGGTGGGGAATGTGGCTGCAGTCAGACACCCTGCTGGAGCAGTAGCTGAGAGCCTATATGTTGAAACAGCCGGGGGGCAGAAATCGCTAACTGGGAATGGCATCCCATGATGCACCTCCTCCAACAAGGACACACCTCCTAATTCTTCCCAAACAGTTCTACCAACTGGGGACCAGGGATTCAAATATATTAGCTTATCAAGGCCATTCCCATTCAGACCACAATCTGTAAAAATTAACATTAACCTTATACAACTTCATCAGATGTTCCTGTGTGGCAGGAATGATTCTAACCCAGATATATCAAACTTGGTATTTACAATTGTGATGTAAGTACAGTGATTATTTGCTTTTATACATAAAGCAATGTACATACAATAACTTGTCCAAGAGACTTAACTAGTCAACAGAAGATTGGAATCCAAGAGTTCTGGCTCCAGAGCTTACATGCTAAATCAACCTGCTGTACTGCAGCTCCTAAAGGCTTTGAGATTATCATGTAGCATTGAGGTCGACCTATTTGAGTGGTATTGTTCTGAAATCCTGAGGTTTGTGCTTGGGAAGTATGAACAGGCTGGCAGTCAGAAGTGAGAGTTAACAACTTCTTGCTTGATGCTCTATAACTTCTCCTGGGGAGACATGGACAAACCTCTATTCACCCAGATAGGGCACCAACAACAGCTGAAGGGAATTACTCCACCCAGCTCAAGGTTAGTGAACCAGTGAGTTTGTTCAGATTGTCTGCAGGAGAATAGCTCCCTGGTTACTTACGGGGTCTTGGAAGCATCTGCACCACCAAAGCGCTCATTTTAGCACGGTGATGACTCACAGAAGCTGGAGCCCTGGGATTCTCTGCCAATTTGTAGTCAGCTCTATTGGAGAGAGTTTCTTGCCAGCAGTTTTCACTGCTTCTGTAACTTAGAGGAGAGCCCTGTGAGCTTGTAACCATCACACTTCTTTAGCCCTGTACGTTTCCTCGCCTTTCCAAGGCCTACGAGTCTCCCTTGTGTCACCAGAAAAGAGGAAATGGCTACACACCGCTCAGGCCTTTGATCAGCTCTTAACACTCTTTCTACTCCCTTTCCCCACCATGTTTCCTGAGTCTTGGAGAGGACGGTAGAGATGTCTGATTATTTTCTTTCATTTAGTACTGAGCCACTGCACCACTATGACATACCAATAGTCACTTATTCTGAGGAGTTTAGATTCTCTGCAGTAACCATTAGCAACTGCAAAAAAGATTTCCCCCCACATCTGAGGCTGAGAGCAGTAGAAATATTTGGGCATAAATACAAATGTTTCAAAGCATTTTGACAGACACATCACATCTGTTTATATAGTTACTTCCACACTTGGGTCAGTGATCTCCCGAGTCACAGTTTTGTCCTAATATCAGACCTAAGTTCCTTCCATTGTGGGCCTTACATGCAGTCCGAGCAGTGAAAGCCAGGTAGTAGAGTGGGAGATTCCAACCTTATGCCAGCCACATTTTTCTATGTGCCTAGAGGCAAGAAATGCAGTATTTTAAGCAGTAGGGTCTTACCACCTACTTTGGCATGCAAGCAAAAGTAGTGACAGTACTCTTATGGTTTATGTGTGAGTCTCTAGGAACTTCCCTGGCAAAGAACTCATATTGGGCTTTTATTCAATAATCTACAGTTCCCAGAAAATGTTCTTTCCCCACCCATACGGCTTGTCCTCATTCAGACTCCTGAACTGCTCTTTTAATGTTCATTAGGTGCTTTCCAAGTCTGTGAGCTACTCCAGGTCAGCTTTATATAACATAACTTCCCCCTTCCTTCCTTCCTTCCTTCCTTCCTTCCTTCCTTCCTTCCTTCCTTCCTTCCTTCCTTTCTTTCTTTCTACATACAGGGTGTGGTGTGGTGGGCAGGAGCTCTAAGGCCTGTTACTGATCACACCAAGAATTGGTCTTGAGAGACTAAGGGGATAGGAAGAAGAAGCATTATAAAGGTCTAGTGTATGAAACAGTCCACCCGGTGTGAGTTGTGGAAGAGCAGTGCTGGATGCAGCAGCAGCAGAGAGGAGGACACTTCTCCATCTGCCCTCAGTGGGTTTCCACAGTGATTCCCTCAGTGGACACCCACAAGGATTTTTTTCCAGCCTTCGTTTCCAGGGATAATGCTGCAGCATGGGATCCCCAGCCCCAGCTGTCTCCGTGGTTCTTAGATCGGGCCTAAGTGGGGAGCAGGACCCCACTCTCACCTGCTATGCTTGCCAATGAGCTGACAGTCTCTGCATTGGACACAGCTGGCTGCTGAAAGGGTCCAGGTTGCATGGTGATCCCCTCACCCAGTATATTCTCGTGCAGGGGAACCATTTATGTAGCATGTATTACATAGATAACTGGTTTCCCCTAGAACAAACTTGATCTTTTTTACCTGTTTTAAAAAAACAATTGTCGCCGGGCAGTGGTGGCGCACGCCTTTAATCCCAGCACTTGGGAGGCAGAGGCAGGTGGATTTCTGAGTTCGAGGCCAGCCTGGTCTACAGAGTGAGTTCCAGGACAGCCAGGGCTACACAGAGAAACCCTGTCTCAAAAAACAAAAACAAAAACAAAAACAAAAAAAAACAATTGTCTTCTGTGAGCAACTGCTGTGGCTTTAAAGCCTTCCAGGCTCACTAACACTAATTTGATTTACTGTCCTTTTTCCCTAGGAATGCCACCTTGACACAAATCTTTGTGCGTTTGCATTTGAGTGACCCAACAGCTCCTGGGTCTGCTGGACTAAGTCATTCAGATCTGCCAGAGCCTCCTTCTTCATCAATATCATATCTCACCATGGGACGTAGTGAAGCCACTAAAACTCCATACCAGTCCCAGAGCCCATGCTGAATTAACTTCTTTGGTTTTTTTGTTTTTTGTTTTCCGAGACAGGGTTTCTCTGTGTAGCCCTGGCTGTCCTGGAACTCACTCTGTAGACCAGGCTGGCCTTGAACTCAGAAATCCACCTGCCTCTGCCTCCCAAGTGCTGGGATTAAAGGCGTGTGCCACCACTGCCCGGCTGAGACACGCTCTTTCATTCCTTGTTTAAAAGTCTTTGCCAGTCAAGGTCAGAGGCAGAGTAAGTCTTAGTCATTGTAGTTTCCCGAGCTGGCCATTATTAAGCCTGCCCATCCACATGCTGCATCAGATTTTTTCTTCCTTTGCAGTAAAGGTCAGGCCAGAGGACTCTTCTACTGTTTCCATCCTTTTCTCCTTCTTCTTGAAGGCTTAGTTCTTCTCACGGATTCCAAGTTTTTGGATTCTCTTTCCCACACATTCCATCAGCTGTAAAACACAGCAAGCCAACTTTAAGTCCTCTCGGTCTCATCTTTCCCTTTCCCACGTTCCCACAAGACCAGAGGTGAATGCTGAGGAGAGCATGCACTTGTTTCTTCTCCACTGTAATTCTGCCCTCACGTGGGAGACTTCCTTCTAGTCAGACAACTCAGCCCTAGCTATATGCCTTATCACCCAGAGCAAAGACCATACAATAGCTTTCACTACCTGTTTATGCTCTTATCCCAAGCAGGTTACTTTTAAGGACTGTAATATATTTTCTAATACATCAGCTATTTGGGAGGGGGGGAATTCATGTCCTTATGTGGTAGACGCCTTTTATCAGATGTGCTATTCTGGACCATGTAGGGGAAGATGGCTTTCCCGGGATCTGATTTCCCCTCACTCCCAAGGTGCACCACACTCAGCTCTCCTTCCCTTCGTCCCCTTCCTGTGCAGCTGGCCATGTGCTCTGTAGTCCTCACACTGGGTTTTGCCAGTGTATTTTCTTCTGTTTGTGTCCTGTAGACCCGCTAGATCTAGTGGCTTAACCAGGGTTAGGGTCTTCTCCCCCAGGAGGCTTGGGCCACTTCTCTTTCTGTGATGTTCAAAACCACTAGTGTTTATTCTCTATACTTTGTTTCATCAGGACTTGCAAAGTTGTGATACTCTAATTTGGTTCTGTCATTCCTGTTCATTAGTTAGGTAGAAACGTTTACAAAGAGAAAAGAAAAATTGTGCAGGTATGGTGAAGCACATACCTGTAACCTCAGCCTGTAATCTTAGCATTTGGTAAGCAGAGAAGCAGGAGGACTTCCAGGCCATGCGAGCTGCCTAGAAAGATACTATTACAAACAAACAAACAAGAGCATGCCCTCAGTTGCAGAGGCGAGGTGGGAGATCTCTGTGAATTTGAAACTAGCCTAATCTACATAGTTAGCTTAGGTTAGAAAGCTACATAGTGAAACCAGATCTCAAAATAACAACGAAAGCAAAGCAAGATAAGAAAGAAAATAAAAAATTATCATAATCATGAAATTAAGATAGAGCTTGCATAGGAAAAGCAGAATTAAATACTTTAAATGCCAGGTTCATGACTTATTTTACTGTCTTTCAAAAGAGCAAGTCAGTTTCCTTACGTTGTAATATCCCAGGTGACTAGTGGTTGTGCATGTCTTGGTAGTATTTTGTGCTCCTGATGTTTATACACACACATAACCATGATATGCTTGGACCTACTGCATTTGTTACCTTTACGGATGTTCAGGCTACCTCATCTGTGGCTGTTTGCCCTGGCATCTACCTGCATCTTTCACCCATGACCCTTTCCTGTGCTACGAAGACACAGTGTCCCAGGCTCACCCTCTGTCACTGCCCAGAGCTGGCACCAGTCAATCTCCTACTCATCTCTCTTCCATTTTAGTGGGGTATTAACACTGCGTATTCACTTGGGATCACTAGGCAGCTGTAAAGACACTTGTACCATGAATTCATATCTGAGTATAAAATAAAAATACCAAGCCAGAAAAAGTTAACTTTTATAACTCATTTCAAAGTTTAAAAAGTTTGAGTATTTGTCGTTGTGAATATTTGGAAGACAATTTTGAGTAAGGAGGCATTGTTTTTTCCTCTGTGATCCCTCTGTGCTAGTCTCTTCATGCACATCTAGAGGTCTATTCACACCAGGCCAGGCGTGGTGGCACACACCTTTAATCTCAGCACTCAGGAGGCAGAGGCGGCTAATCTCTGAGTTCAAGGCCACCCTAGTCTACAGAGCTAGTTCCAGGACAGTCAGGGCTACCAAACAAACAAAAACAAAAATAACAACAACAAAAAAAAAGCAAAAGCAGAAAGAAAGAGAGGGAGAAAGAAAGAAAGGGAAAAAGAAAAATAGAAGAAATCACAGCATTGTAAGATCTTGCAGATGTGGGAAATCATGGGAACTGTCTCAGTGGGAATGTGACATTGGCAGGTATATATGGTTTCTAGCTTAGGACTTGGGATCTTTCTTTTGGCTTTTTGGTCCCATATAGCTCAGGCAAGTCTCAAATACACAGTGTAGCCCAGACTGGGGATATAGCTCATCTGGTAGCATTCAGGACTACCTAGGTTTAGTCCATAGCACAGCATAAATTGGGCATGGCACCACATGCTCATAATCTCAGGAGGTGGGAGGCAGGGCAACCCGAAGTTCAAGGTTATTCTTAGCTTCATAGTAAGTTTGAGGTTACCGTGGGATACATGAGACTCTATCTCAAAAAAGTGATCCTTTTGTGTTAGCCTCCTGAGTGCTTGGGTAATAGACCTGTGCCACCAGGCCCAGTGCATTTAGGGTTTTCAGAATAGGCTTACTGTTGGTGGGGCAAGAGTACAACCATACACCGTTTTGGGTTTCTGCTTTTCAGACAGTGATCTCATTTTGTTGCTCTGGCTGTTCTGGGCCATTCACCTTAAGCCTTCTCCCTGGCTCAAGTGATTGATTCACCTTTAGCCTTGAGTAGCTAGGTGTATAGCTGCCATCAACACTTCATTATAAAGTGAGCTTTGCATTGACAGAGTTGTCCCTGTAGCTAATATGAATATGTCAAGGGTAGGATAGGCAAAGCTATAATGCTTGGTAATTTATATACGCCAAGAATTTTATTTTGAAACAGGTTCTTATGTTGTAGCCATGACTGTTTTGGAACTACTTTGGAGGCAAGGCTGGCTTCGAACTCATAACCCTCCTGCCTCTGCCTCCTTAGTATTGGGATTAAAAGTGTGCATTATAATACCTGGCAATTTATGTGTATTAAGTGAATTCTATTTAACTGTATTTTCAGTTTATGATGAGTTATTGGTATATCACCCCATAATATACGTAGAGAAGCATTTGTTTCTTCTAGCACTTACACTAAAATCTAAGACCACTAAATTTATTTATTTCCTGTTTTCAGCATCTGAAATTCAAATGATGACACTGCCCCCAGGTCAGTTTGTGATCACAGACAGCGGTGTGGCAACCCCTGTTACTTCTGGGCAAGTGAAAGCAGTGACTCCGGTAAGTCCGTCTGCCAGGGCTGTGTTACAGCTTGGTCATTGTCTGAATTCCCTCCCTCCCTCTCTCCTTCCCTCCCTTTGAAGTGCTGGGATTGAAACCCAGGACCTTGTACATGGTGGCTTGCTGGGTAGGTCATTTACCAATGAGTTACCTCCCCAGGCCTCCTGTTTCTTTTAATTGGTGACTAGGTCAGTTTGCTCACAGCTGATGATTTGAAAACTGGATCTTTATTGCTGAATCCTTAGTGAATTGCTCAGGAGTCTAGTGCCCAGGGAATGTCGATTCAGCTCCTAACTACAACAAACCTACCAGATCTAGCACCAATAGTACAAGACTTTAGCTGGGAGAGAATGATATAATGAATGATTTATGGTGTGTGTGTGTGTGTGTGTGTGTGTGTGTGTGTGTGTGTATTTGAGACAGGGTTTCACCATGAAAGCCAATTTCGGGCAGAGTCAGAAGAGGTGCAGGGAAACCTGGCTATAGGGTTCTGTTTGTACAAACATGGAACCACAGGTTTCCTTCAGAGAGGTTCAGTGTGCCAGGTGCAGGCTGGTATGCTAGTCAGAGTGACCCACCTGCCTGCTGAACTGCCCCACTCCCCAGATTCAGTTCCCAAAGAGTCATTCCACTGTCGGTCCCCACCCTACCCCATTTGTCCTGTCCCACTTCTGTCCTTCCTGCTGTAGTGCCCCTGGCCTCAACTTGGGTTGACTTCCACTGTCCAGGTGCAGGCTACGACAGTCAGAAGAACAGCTGCCTAGGTGCAGGCCACACCAGTCAGAAAAACTGGGGCAGGCCAAGCAAGCCAGAAAAAAAGATAGGTGAACTCAGGCAGAGACTCCTTGCTGGACCAGAGACCACACCGACTGGCCACCAGAACCATAGATAGGCAGCACAGCAGAGGACCTCCTCCACTCTCTCAGTACACCTAGTCCCTACTCCCTTCATCATCACTGTATCCCAGCCCCTACAACTGGCATAGACCCCCTGCTGCAGCAAAGGGCAAGCAACCCCCCCAGAAGTCCAGCCCCCAAGCTCAACAGAGACTCCCTACTGGATCAGACAGACAGAGGTCAGGCCAGTTGCCAGAAATCCAGGTCACAAAGACCAGAAGACCAAAGAGGAAACAGAAACCAAGGAACAAAACACCCATCCATCAAAGACAAACTCAGAAATCAATACATAGCCCTGTAATCATCCGTAACCCAGATGCCTAAACACCAGTGTAAGAGCACAATCAGCAACAGCCAGGGCAATATGGCACCACCAGGGTCTTACAACAGTAAGACCTGAATACTCAAACACAGTTGAAGCACAAGAAATTAACCTTAGAACCAACTTTATGAAGGTGATGCAGGTCTTTAAAGAGGAAATAAAAAAAAAAAACAAAAAACAACAAACAAAAAACACACCCTACCCCCATAAAGAAATCAAGGAACGGGGCTGGAGAGATGGTTTAGCAGTTAAGAGCACTGACTGCTCTTCCAGAGGTCCTGAGTTAATTTCCTAGTAACTACATAGTGGCTTACAACAATCTGTAATGGGATCTGACGCCCTCTTCTGGTGTGTCTGAAGACAGTTACTGTGTACTCATATACATAAATCTTGAAAGAAAGAAAGAAAGGAAGGAAGGAAGAGAGAGAGAGAGAGAGAGAGAGAGAGAGAGAGAGAGAGAGAGAGGGAAATCAAGGAAAACACAAACAAAAAATTGGAGAAAAACCAATAAATCTCTTAAAGAAAGCCAGGAAGAAGCCAACAGTTGAAGGAAACCACTCAAGACTTGAAAATGGAAAAAGAAGTAATAAAGAAAACACAAACCGAGGTAATTATGGAAATGGAAATCTAGGTAAGCTACTGGGAACTACAGATGTAAATGTCATTATAGAATATAAAACATCCAGGAAATCTGGAACATGATGAAAAGACCAAACCTAAGAATAATAAGAATAGAAGAAGAAGTCGGGCAATGGTGGCGCACGCCTTTAATCCCAGCACTTGGGAGGCAGAGACAGGTGGATTTCTGAGTTCGAAGCCAGCCTGGTCTACAGAGTGAGTTCCAAGACAGCCAGGGCTACACAGAGGAACCCTGTCTCGAAAAACAAACAAACAAACAAAAAGAATAGAAGAAGAAGAACCCCAGATCAATAACCCAGGAAGTATATTTATCAAAATCACAGAAGAAAAATTTCCTAACCTAAAAAAGGACGTGTCTATAAAGGTACAGGAAGCTTACAGAACACCAAATTGGTTGAACCAGGAAAGAAAATTCCCTTTCCATATAAGAATCAAAACACTAAACATACAGAACAAAGATGGAGTATTAAAAGTTACAAGAGAAAAGGCCAAGTAACATATAAAGGTAGACCTGTTAGAATTATACCCAACTTCTCAACAGAGAGTCTAAAAGCCAGAAGGACCTGGGCAGATGTCTTACAGACCCTAAGAGACCATAGATGCCAGGAGAGATTACCATACCCAGCAAAACTTTTAATCACCATAGATTCCATGACAAAATCAAATTTAAATGATATCAATCCATAAATCCAGCCCTATAGAAGATGCTAGATCTCCAACCTAAGGAAGTTAACTATACCCAAGAAAACACATGATAAATAATTTCACACCAGCAAAAATAAAAGAAGAAAACACACACATACCACTATCAAGAACAACAAAACAACAGGAATTAACAATCAATCAATCATTGGTCATTAATATCTCTCAATATTGATGGGTTCAATTCCTCAATAAAAAGAGTGCAGGCTAACAAAATGGATGCAAAAACAGGATCCATTGCTGCATACAAGAAACACACTTCAAAATCAAAGATAGATATTACCTCAGAGTAAAGGACTGGAAAAAGATTTTTCAAGTGAATGGACACAAGAAGCAAGCTGGTGTATAAATTATATCTAACAGACTTCCAATCAAAATTAATTAAAAGAGATAGAGAAAGGCATTTCATACTTACCAAAATAAAAATCCACCAAGATGACATTTCAGTTCTTAACATCCATGCCCCAAATGCAAGGTACCCACATTATAAAAGAAATATTACTAGAGCTTAAATTATACATCAACCCCCACACATTAATAGTGGGAGACTTAAACACTCTACTCTGATCAGTGGACAGGACATCCAGACTAAAACTAACCAGAGAAATAATGAAGCTAACAGACCTAACAATAGCTACAGAACATTTTACACTAACACAAATGAATATACCTTCTTAGCACTTCATGGAACCTTCTCCAAAATTGACCACATACATGGTCACAAAGCGAGTCTCAATAGATGCAAGGAAATTGAAATAACCCCATTTCCTATCAGACCACCACAGAATAAAGCTGGATTTCAACAACAGAAACAACAGAGAGTCTATAAAATCATGGAAACTTAAAACAACTCCCTACTGAACGATTATTGTGTCAAGGCAGAAATAAAAAAAGAAATTATAGACTTCTAGAATTCAGTGAAAATGGAAGCACAACATACCCAAACTTATAGGACACAATGAAAACAGTGGTAAGAGGAAAGTTCATGTACTAAGAAATTGGAGTTAATCCCAGCACTTAGGAGGTGGAGGCAGAGGCAGGCGGATTTCTGAGTTCGAGGCCAGCCTGGTCTACAGAGTGAGTTCCAGGACAGTCAGGGCTACACGGAGAAACCCTGTCTCGAAAAACCAAAAAGAAAAAAAAAAAAAAAAAAAAAAAAAGAAATTGGAGAGATCTCATACTAGCAACTTAACAGCACACCTGAAACCTCTAGAACAAGAAGCAAACACACTCAAGAGGAGTAGATGGTGCCAAATAATCAAACTGAGGCTCAAATCAATAAAATAGAAATGAAGAGAACAATATAAGCAATCAATGAAACCAAGAGTTGGTTCTTTGAGAAAGTAAACAAGACCAACAAACCTTATCCAAACTAACTAAAAGTCAGAGAGAAAATAGCAAAATTAACAGTAGCAGAAACAAAAAGGGGGACATAACAACAGATACTAAAGAAACCCAAAGAATGATTAGGTCATACTTCAAAAACATATACTCCACAAAATTGAAAAATGGAAAAGAAATAGACAAATTTTTTTGGTTGATACTGCTTACCAAAGTTAAATCAAGATCAGATAAACAATTTAAATAGACCTATAAGGGAATAGAAGCAGTCATTAAAAGTCTCCCAACCAAAAAAAGCTCGAGATCAGATGGTTTTAGTGCAGAATTCTGCCATATTTTTAAAGAAGAGCTAATGTTAATATTCCTCAAATTAGTCCACAAAAGAAAAACAGAAGGAGCATTACCAAGTCATTTTATGAGACCATAGTCACCCTGACAACCAAATCACACAAAGATTCAACAAAGAAAGAATTACAGACCAATTTTCTTCATGAACATTGATGCAAAAAGATTCAATAAAATACTTGCAATACTGAATCCAGGAACATATCAAAAGGATCATCTACCATGATCAAGCAAGCCTCATCCCAGAGATGTAGGAATGGTTCAACATACAAAAATTTGTCAAAGTAATCCACCATATAAACAAACTGAAAGAAAAAAAAACTATGATCTTCTCATTAGATGCTGAAAAAGCCTTTGATAAAATCTAACTCTCCTTTTTGATAAAAGTCTTGGAGAGATCAGGATACAAGGAACATACCTAAACATAATAAAGACAGTATATAGTAAGCTGAGAGTCAGCATCAAATTAAGTGGAGAGAAACACAAAGCAATTCTACTAAAATAGGAACAAATCAAGGCTGTTCACTCTCTCCATATCTTTTCAATATAGTTGAATTTCTAGCTAGAGCAATAAGACAACTAAAGGAGATCAAGGGGATATAAATTAGAAAGGAAGAAGTCAAAAAATCACTCTTCGAAGATATGATAGTATTCATGAGTGACCCCCAGAATTATACAGTGGTATTCCTACAGCTGGTAAACACTGCGGTGAAGTGGCTGTATACAATATTAACTAAAGTAAGTAGATAAATAAGTAAATAAATACATTCCAGTAGCCCTTCTATGTACAAATGACATACAGGCTGAGAAAGAAAACAGAGAAACAGCACCCTTCACAATACCCACAGATAATATAAAATATCTTGGTATAATTCTAACCAAGCAAGGAAAAGACTTGTTTGATTAAAACTTTATGTCTTTGAAGAAGGAAATTGAAGAAGATTCAGAAGAAATTTCATGCTCATGGATTGTACGATTAACATAGTAAAAATGACCATCCTACCAAAAACAATCTACAGATTCAATCAAAATCCCAACACAATTCTTTACAGACCTTGAAAATGCATATGGTAAAACAAAAAACTCAAGTTAGCTAAAACAATTCTGTACAATAGAACTTCCAGAAGTATCAATTTCCAGAGGAATCAAGCTTACCACAAAGCTTCATGGTATTGGTGTAAAAACAGTTTAACCAATGGAATTGAATCAAACACCCAGATGTAAATCCTCATACCTATTCACACCTGACTTTTGACAAAGAAGCCAAAATTACAATGGAAAAATGAAAGCATCTTCAGCAAATGGTGCTGGTCTAACTGTATGTTGGTAGGTAGAAGAATGCAAATGGATCCATATTTATCACCCTAAGCAAAACTCAAGTCCATGTGAATCAAAGACCTCAATGTAAACTAGATACACTGAATCTGATAGAAGAGAAGTGAGGAATGGCCTTGAACTCATTGGTACAGGAGACAACTTCCCAAACAGAACATCACCAACAGCTCAGGCACTTAAGATCAATAATTAATAAATGTGTGGGGCGCATGCCTTTAATTCCAGCATTGGGAGGCAGAGGCAGGTGAATTTCTGAGTTCGAGGCCAGACTGCTCTACAGAGTGAGTTCCAGGACAGCCAGGGCTACACAGAGAAACCCTGTCCCGAAAAACCAAATAAATAAATAAATAAATAAGTAAATAAATATGACCTCATGAAACTGACAATCTGTAAGTCAAAGGACACCATGACAAAATGTCAAAGGACAAAATGACAGCCCACAGAATGGGAAAATATTTTCACTAACCCACTTCTTACAGAGGGCTAATTTCCAAAATATATAAAGAACCCAAGAAAATACGCATCAAAACCCAAATAATCCAATTTAAAAATGGAGTATATAGCTAAACAGAATTCTCAACAGAGGAATCTCAAGTGACCAAGAAACAAAGAAATGTACAGCATCCTTAGCAATTAGGGAAATGCAAATCAAGACGTTGAGATTCCATCTTACACCTGTCAGAACAGCTAAGATCAAAACCACAAGTGACAGACAGCTCTTACTGGGAGGATGTGTGCAATGAGAACACTCCTATGCTGCTGCTGGGAGTGGGAACTTATACAATCACTTTGGAAATCAATATGGTGGTTTCTCAGGAAATTGGGAATCAATCTACCTCAAGACCCGGCTATACCCATCCTGGGCATATACCCAAACGACACTCCATCCTATCATAGGGACACTTGCTCACCTATGTTCATAGCAGCTTTAGTCATAATAACCAGAAACTGGAAGCAGCCTAGGTGTTCTTCAGCTGAAGAGTGGATAAAGAAAATGTGGTACATTTACACAATGGAGTATTACTTAGCTGTTAAAAACAATGACATCATGAAATTTGCTGGCAATTGGATGGAACTAGGAAAAATCATCCTGAGTGAGGTAACCCAGACCTGGAAAGACAAACATGGTATGTACTCATTTATAAATGGATATTAGCTATAAAGGGAAAGATGACAGACCCAGAGAGACTAAATAGCAAGAAAGGCTTAAGGGTGGTGGTGGTGGGGGGGAAGGACCTCCCTGGGAAGGGGAAGTAGCAGAGATAACACCTGTGGACTGAGAGGGTGGGGGTGGGAACAGGAAGGATCTGATGGGGGAGGGGAGAGAAAATGTTGGCAGAAACTGGAATTGGGGAACATTTTGGGAGTGAGGTAGAAACTGAATGTAGCAGGAACTCAGTGGAATCTATGAGAGTAACCCTAGCAAAGACTCCTAGTAATGGGGGAACATAGGACCTGAATTGGCCATCTCCTGTAACCAGGTAAGGCCTCAAGTTGATTGGGAGATCAACCCAGCCACAAAACCTCCAACCTACAGTTTGTCCTGTCTGCAGTTCTGGGACTAGAGCCTAGCACAATCGTTATCAGAGAGACCAGCAACCAATGGGAGCAGATGCAAAGTTCCACAGCCAAATGTTAGGCTGAGCTCAGGGAGTCTTTTGGAGGAGGGAAAGGAAGGATTAGAGATTACGGAGCCTGTGGGGGTCTAACCTAGGTCCTCTGCATATGTTAGTTCTGAATAGTTGTTGTGGGATTCCTAACAGTGGGAGTTGGGCTGTCCCTGACTCTTTTGCCTGCTTTGGGACCCTTTTCCTCCTACTGGGTTGCCTTTTCCGGCCTTGAGGTGATGGTATGTACCTTGTCTTATTGTAGCTTGTTTATGCCATCCTTGATTGATACCTCTGAGAGGTCTACTCTTGTCTGAGGGGAGGCAGAGTTGGGGGTGAACCTGGGGGAGAGGGGAAGTGTGGGAGGAAGATTCTAGGAGGAGGGGAGGGAGGAGAGATTGCAGTTGAGGTGTAATATACAAGAGAAAGATCCAGAGAGAGGGAGAAGGAAGGGGAGAGAGGAGAAAGAAAGCCAAATTGGCCTTAACATGGCAATTCTCCTGCCTCAGCTTCCAGCATACTGAGATTACAGGCATGTACCCCCAACATTCCTGGCTTATAGAGCTTTTGTGGGAGAAGGGGATATGGAGACAGGATCTTGCTGTGTAGCCTAGGCTGGCCTGGAACTTGTGTGATGACAGTCATGAGCATCCATATTTGGCTAGAACACAGTTGCTTTACATAATTTAACTCCATAAGGACACATTGCCATCAATTAGCATATTTAACACGGGCAAGGAATCCCCTGAAGCTAGACACACAGGCAGTTGTGAGCTACCATGTAGATGCCGGGAACTGAACCCAAGTCCTCTGTAAGAGCAGCCTGTGCACTTGAACACTGAGCCATCTCTCCAGCCCCCAGAGTACATACATTTAAATTAAGAAACTTGTTCTTAGTGAGGGGTAGTGGTTCACACCTTTAATCCCAGCAGGGGCCAATGGATCTTTGGGAATTAGAGGCCAGCCTAGTCTACATAGTCATTTTCTTTCTTTTTTTTTTTTTTTTTTTTTTTTTACAAATTTTTTAATTTTTTATTTTTTGATACTTTATTTACTTTACTTTTTTTTTTTTTTTTTTTTGGTTTTTTCGAGACAGGGTTTCTCTGTGTAGCTCTGGCTGTCCTGGAACTCACTCTGTAGACCAGGCTGGCCTCGAACTCAGAAATCCGCCTGCCTCTGCCTCCCAAGTGCTGGGATTAAAGACGTACACCATTACCGCCCGGCGTTTATTTACATTTCCAATATTTCCCCCTTTCCAGATCTCCTCTTTGGAAACCCCCTATCCCGTCCCCCTCCCCAGCCTCTATGAGGGTATTCTCCCTCCCAGCCACTCGCCCACCCACTCCCTTATTCCCACCTTGATGGTCCCCTTTACTGGGGCCTCTAACGCCCTCAGGCCCGAGGGCCTCTCCTCCCCCTGCTGGCCAACAAGGCCCTCCTCTGCCACATATGTGGTCCAAACCATGGGTCCCTCCATGTGTATTCTTTGGTTGGTGGTCCAGCCTCCAGGAGGACCGGGGGGGGGGGGGGGGTGTCAGGCCAGTTGACACTGTTGCTCTCTCCATGGGGCTGCAGACTCCCTCAGCTCCTTCAGTCCCTTCTCCACCTCCTCCATCTGGGACCTCACTCTCAGTCCAGCGGTTTCTGTAAAGTGAAACTTGGGTATTCCGGACTTTTGGGCTAATATCCACATCAGTGAGTACATACCATGTTCGTCCTTTTGTGACTGAGTTACCTCGCTCAGGATGATATTTTCAAGTTCCATCCATTTGCCTGCGAATTTCATGAAGTCACTGTTTTTAATAGCTGAGTAGTACTCCATTGTGTAAATGTACCACATTTTCTGTATCCATTCCTCTGCTTAGGTACATCTGGGTTGTTTCCAGCTTCTGGCTATTATAAACATGGTTTCTATGAACATAGTAGAGCATGTGTCTTTACTACATGTTGGAGCATCTTTTGGGTATATGCCCAGGAGAGGTATAGCTGGGTCCTCAGGTAGTATAATGTCCATTTTTCTGAGAGTCCACCAAACTGATTTCCAGAGTGGTTGTACCAGCTTGCAATCCCACCAACACTGGAGGAGTGTTCCTCTTTCTCCACATCCTCGCCAATATCTGTTGTCACCTGAGTTTTTGATCTTAGCCATTCTGACTGGTGTGAGGTGGAATCCAAGGTTGTTTTGATTTGCATTTCCCTGATGACTAAGGATGTTGAACATTTCTTTAGGTGCATCTCAGCCCTACCAATTTCCTCAGTTGAGAATTCTCTGTTTAGTTCTGTTCCCCATTTTTTGATGGGGTTATTTGGTTTTCTGGAGTCTAACTTCTTGAGTTCTTTGTATATATTGGATATTAGCCTTCTATCAGACGTAGGATTGGTAAAGATCTTTTCCCAATCTGTTGGTTGCCGTTTTGTCCTATTGACAGTGTTCTTTGCCTTACAAAAGCTTTGCAATTTCATGAGGTCCCATTTGTCTATTGTTGATCTTAGAGCATAAGCCATTGGTGTTCTGTTCAGGAACTTTTGCCCTGTACCCATGTGTTTGAGGCTTTTCCCCACTTTCTCTTCTGTTAGATTCAGTGTATCTGGTTTTATGTGGAGGTCCTTGATCCCCTTGGACTCGAGCTTTGTACAGGAAGATAGGAATGGATCAATTCTCATTCTTCTACATGTAGACCACCAGTTGAACCAGCACCATTTGTAAAATGCTGATTTTTTTCCACTGGGTGGTTTTAGCTCCTTTGTCAAAAATCAAGTGACTGTAGGTGTATGGGTTCATTTCTGGGTCTTCAATTCTATTCCATTGATCTACCTGCCTGTCACTGTACCAATAACATGGAGTTTTTATCACTACTGCTCTGTAGTACAGCTTGAGGTCAGGGATGCTGATTCC
>CM052706.1:83987012-84111379 GCA_028551405.1 Uromys caudimaculatus | reverse complement strand
CTCCAGGGTTGTCTCCCTTTGTGATTTCTTTATTGTTTCTATTTCTATTTTTAGCTCCTGGATAGTTTTGTTCATGTCCTTTGTTTGATTATTTTTTCCTGTAATTCTGCCTGTTTGATTGTGTTTTCCTGTAATTCTTTAATGGATTTTTGTGTTTCCTCTTTAAGGGCTTCTACTTGTTTACCTCTGTTCTCTTGTATTTCTTTTTTTTTTTTTTATAGATTTATTTATTTATTATATGTAAGTACACTGTAGCTGTTTCAGATACACCAGAAGAGGGCATCAGATCTCATTACAGATGGTTGTGAGCCACCATGTGGTTGCTGAGATTTAAACTCAGAACCTTTGGAAGAGCAGTCAGTGCTCTTAACCACTGAGCCATCTCTCCAGCCCCTCTCTTGTATTTCTTTAAGGGCGTTATTTCTTTCTTTCTTAAAGTCTTCTATCATCATCATGGTAAATGATTTTAAATCTGAGTCTTGCTTTTCTGGTGTGTTGGGGTATCCAAGGCTTGCTGTGGTGGGAGAGCTGGGTTCTGATGATGCCAAGTAGCCTTGGTTTCTCTTCCTTATGTTCTTTCCCTTGCCTTTTGCCATCTTGTTAACTCTGATGTTAGCTGGGCTTACTCTCTCTGGCTGTGGCTTGTCTCTCCTGCAGGCCTCTGTATCAATACTCCTTGAAGACCAGCTCTCTCTGAGAGGTATTTGGGTTTGGAGAGCTGTGGCACAGGGTCAGCTCTGGGGTGCAGACAGAAACCAGAAGGATCTTGTCCCCAGCTGTCCCTTGGTTCCTGATGGCTCTGCAAGGGTCCCTCTTGATCCAGTGAGTTTGAGCAGAAGTGATGGTTTTGCCTGTGCTTGAAGGTGTGTCAACACTCCTGGGATACCCGCTCTCTCCCGGAGCCCTGTGGCTCAGGCTGAGGTCCCCAGGTCCCGGTGAGCAGCGGTGCTTGTCTTAACCCCACTCATGACTTTTCCATGCTCCTGGGAGGGCAGCTTTCTCCTGGCACTGCTTGGCTATGGAACCCTGGCGGCCCAGGCAGAGGTCTCCTGCCACCTTTGGAAACCGGAAGGTTCCTATGCCCGACTTTTCCTCAGTCCCTGTGTCCTGCAGGTTCCGGGTGGGTCCCAGTAAGCAGTGCTGCTTGTCTTAACCCCACTCAGTCTTTTCCACGCTCTTGGGATGGTAGCTTTTTCCTGGCGCTACTAGGCTATGGAACCCTGGTGGCCCAGGCAGAGGTCTCCCGCCACAGATTGATCATTTTCAGTACAGCGAGAACTACACAGTGGAACCCTGTTTTGAAAAAAGCCAAACAAGAAAACAAACAAAAAGAAAGAAAACTCCTTTGGAGTTAGGATGTGCTTTAGTGGTTGAACACATACTTAACATTTGCTAGGTCATGAGTGTAGTCCCTAACATTGCAAAACAACAACAATAAACCTGAGAAATAAACTCTGAAGATCTGGTATACATTATGGTGGCCACAGATTGTAATAGCGTCAAGTGCACCTGAAAATTGCTGAGACTGGATCTTAAATCTTCTCACCACAAAACAGTTCATTTGCTGAGGGTTAGTGGGTCCTGGGTTAAGCAGCAGCCCCCATGGTAGAGAAGAGTCACAAGGAAAGCAGATAATCTAAAATCTATGTCAGGGTGGGGGCCTAAGCCATATGGCCCAAGGGGAATTAATTGGATATTTCTTCTTTTCTGGACAAGGCTGGAAAGACTGAGTTTTCCTCTGACTTCTTTTTTCCTTTGTGTAGCTTCATGTTACAACAAATTACCTGAGATGATTAATAACCCAGGGTTATTGGTTCATGGTTTTGGAGGTTGTAGTCTGTGATAAATCCAGTAGTCCTGTTGCTTTGGGCCACTGTAGCACAACATGGTGGGCTGTGTGGCACAGTAAACCACTCACCTCATCAGGCAGAGAGCAAAGATGAGGAGGGCTGTGCACCTCATTCAGGGCAGTTCCCAGTGACCCCAGGACCTCCCACCAGACCTCACCTCCTAAAGGTTTCTCTCCCTCCCACGAGTGCCACCTGGGACTGGACCTGCAAAACATGGGCTCTTGAAGGACAGGAACACGTCTTGTTTCTATAGGAGAGCAGTGCCCTTCTGACTGAAATATTACTTCTTTAATAGTGGTGCATGCCTGCAATCCAAACATTCGGGAGGTGGAGGTAGAAAAACCAAGAGCTGAAGCTCATCTTCAGCTCTATAGTGAGTTTAAGGCTAACCTGGGCTGCATAAGAGTTCAACTTTAAAAATTAATATAATGAATGAAATGCCCTGCATGTATGTATGATCAAGGGGAAATGAGGAAAAGTGAAGACAAGGTGAGATTCCCTTAAGTTTATTTAGTGCAAAGCACTACATTCTAAGACTGTATTCTTCCTGTGCTTTCTTTTCATTGCTTTTTATTTATGTATGTGTTATAGATTGAACCCAGTACCTCATGCATGTACCACTGAACTGCACCCCTGGCCCCTTTCCTATGTTCTCACATAGAAAGCACATACTTAATGTGGGTAGCAAATCTTATTTTACTTTTAAAGATTTAAAAGTATTTTTACTAGGCAGTGATAGCACACACCTTTAATGTCAGTACTACGGAGGCAGAGGATCTCTAAATTCAAGGCCCACCTGGTCTACAGAACAAGTTTCAGGACAGCCAGGACTACATGGAGAAATGCAGTTTCAACAAACAAACAAAAATTTAATTATGTGTCTGGGGGGGGTACATGCATGTAAATGCAGGTACCTGAGGGGGCACCAGATCCTCTGCTGTGGGGAACAGAACATGCCTTCCATGCACAGAGGATATAGGCCCTTAACTGCTGAGCCTTCTCTCTAACCTTTGCTTTAGTGTATTCTAAATGTCTAAATTTAATTGGAAAAATAAAATTTCTCTGAGGCCCAAGGATCTACTCCCATTCCCCCTAACCCTGGGGTATAGAACGCCTATAGCAAGGGTGGGTCTAGTTCTGGGACCCAGTGGCTCTTTATGCTTTTGTGGTAAAGACTTAACTTACAGAGTTGTCTCCCCAGCCCCATCTAGTGTTATTTTAAATGTTACTGGACTTTGAAATTCTATTATCTGGGAGCCATTCATGTTGAAGACTATCTTAGATACCAGTCTGCTCCTTCACAGAGACCTTCCGAACTTTTCTATTCATTTTGGATGAATTTTAACACCTGATTAACAAAATAAATGTCTAAATTCTCAGGAGCAACTTTTAAAGAGAATGTTTTATTATTTTTTTTTAATTAAAAAAACTTCTTTTGCCCAGCACAGTGTCAGCAAGTTGCAAATGTGTATACCTAAGGTTCAGGTTCCTCATTGTGTTATCTGATGACACGGCAAAGGTGTTCCTTTGAACTACATTGGAGCCTGGCCTGTCCACCCTCCACAGAGGACATAAGTCAGGCATCTCACTTGTAGCATTGCTTTGGACATGTTCTCCTCCTCTCTTGTAGAAGTTTCCTCACTCTCTTCCCGACCCCAGTTCTTTTCAAAGATCTTTTTCTTCTGCTCTAGGGTCATTATGTGTTATCAGAAAGTCAACCGGAATTGGAGGAAAAGCAAGCCTCTGCTCTCTCCGGAGCAGTCCAAGTTCAGCCCTCTGCACACAGTGACTCCCTGGACTCCACAAGCCCCAGCCAACAGCATGGCACCCAGTACATCATCACAACTACCACCAATGGGGACGGGGGCAGTGAAGTGCACATCACCAAGCCGTAGCCCTCCCTCAGCAGCTGGAGTCCAGAGCTCACACCACAGTTTCTCATTCGGAGTCTGAAGCTCCAAACACCTCAACCTCTTTTTAAAGATTTATTACTCTCTCAAGAGTTTGGAAACTGCAGTTTTGACACACATAGACCAAGGGTTATTTTTGCCAAGGTCATCTTTACTCAACTGACTCTTCCAACCCTTGGGATTTCTGCCATGGAATGCAGCTCTTTCTGGGGAAAGTTAACTTCCGGATGGAGAAACTCAGCACCTTGCTCTTGAGCTAGTTGTTTGTTTCATTTTTGTTTTTGAACACACTGACAAAGCCTTAATTTCCCTTCGTGGAAATCCTCAGTGGCTGGTGTTATGTTCATACCAAAGGTGGAGGCAGGATGTACCAAGTCCGTGGCCACTGGACTTCTGAAATCCAAGCTATGGCATCAAAAGAGAAGGAACATTTTATTTTATGGGTGTGATTAGGTCAGGAGCGCTATATCTCATGCATTTGAGTTTTCAGTAATTTTAACAAAGGCAGCTTATTGGGTGAAAAAGTTAAAATAAGGTTAAGGTTTAATGGTGGTGTTCTGAATGAAAAACTGTCATCTAAATTTTTCTGATTGCTGCTCTCTTCCCCCCCACCTCCCAATATGGAGTCTCACTCTGCTGCCTAGAATAGCCCTGAACTCATGGGCTCATGGGATCCTCCTGCCTTAGCCTCCCAAGTATCTGGGGCTACAGTCAGGCACTGTCATGGCAGATGTTTTTTAAACTATCTTGTTTTGGAAAACCTATTGGGCAGCAGCAGCACTCCCCACAGATGCTGACCCCAGGCAGATGTGGCCTCCAGCTCCACAAGCACAGACTCCCTGGAAGACAAAAGGTTGCATGATCTGAACAGGATTCGAGCCCCTTTGTTAAAGTGCTGTCTCCAGGCTTCTGGTTATGGTTAGCTCTGTTTAAGGAGATAGAGTTCTACGAAAAAATATATAAATTGTATATATATGTTGAGACATATATATATAAATACATACATACTTATGGAGAGAGAGACAGACAGACAGAACTGAAGCCTTGTCCTGCCTTGCAGGACCCACATACTGCTCACTTGTAAAGGATGACATACATAAACTCAGTGTTTATGTAGAACACTTCTGTGTGTGATGCTAGGATTCAAACCCAGGGCCTCTTGCATGCTAGGCAGGTTCCCCACCACTGAGCTACAACTCCAGCCTCCACCTCACACTCTGGTTCACAGCGTTGGGTGTCTTTTAGTACTTTCAATGCTGTCTTATAAATGAAGATTCTTTAAGGTTGGGTAGAAAGGTGGCCTTTCTTACTTCTAAGCATTTTACACTTTAAGCCTATTGTAACTTACCCAGACCTTGATATAAGATGACCAACTTCCCACTGAGGGCAAAAATAAAAATAAAGGGACCATTGTAATAGGCTGAGGTAAAGTGATGGGTGTGAAGGAATATTAAGCAGTTAGTTCTGAGAGGAACGCAGTTGTCTGTGTGGTAGTGGTCTTCTATGTGTTCCTGTTTGGGAGTCGTGTTTGCTGTGAATCTGTGGGGAAGTGTCGCCCTTTTTTACTACGCATTCCAGTTGTACCCATAAGACATCTTCAAAGCCTGTATTTTAACAACTTTTGTGACATATATTTAAAAATAATTATTGTAGAGTGAATTTATCACTCCAGATCAGGGAGACCTAAGTTCATTTCAAATGAAGTTAACTAATTTATTTTATTTACATTTCTAAGGAAAAACTGGGTCTGTGATTTAAGAAATAGAGTAACTTCTGGGTGGTAAAGATGCCTTCCTGAAAAGTAATCATTTGGTTTGAAGTCACTTTATTTATTATGTAGATCCTGCACTTTCCCCTTGGGATCTCATTCATAGACTATGTCTGAAGATTTGGGCAGGAAAAGAACCTGGGAAAATTACCTCAAAAAAATGTGTGGAAACTGGAAATGGACTCTGTATCTTTGCCAACAAAAAGGTAACAATAATTTCAACATGAAATGTTGACTCCAGTCACAAAATGCAAAACTCTGGTCCCCAAAGTCCTGTGGTGTAATGACTGTAACCGTCTTGGGTTTTCCAAAAGTCCTCCCTCTCATCCGGAGAGACTTGGAAATGGTAAAGAACACTAGACCATCTCGAAGGTTTAGTTTGAGTTTTTGTAATTTAAATTTGCCCTGCTGGAGCTGGGCGTGGGAGCACACACCTTTAGTCCAGCGCTTGGGAGGCTGAGGCAGGCCTATCTTTGAGTTGGAGGCCTTTCCTACAAAGAGTTCAAGGACAGCCAGGGCTACACACAGAGAACCCCTGACTTGAAAAAACTACACAAGTAAATAAATAAATTTGACCTGTTGGATTCTCTTTAATGTGAGCCAGCCAGGTGTCTCCCCTCTTCTCAGGAATAACCCAGTGATTAAAATAAAGCCAGTCACTGAAGGAATGTTGGTTTATGCCAGTTATTTTTAACTTTTAAAACACACAGAGGAAAATACTGTTGAAGGACCTCTTCATCTCTTTCTCCTATTTTGGTCCTTATATGGAATAAGTACATTCCAGAACATATACCATCACTGTTCTAAGATCAGGTATTTTATGAATTTATCCTGAGGTGACAGAAGAGATGGCAAAAGTATAATCCCTCTGACAGCCCAATCTGGGAAACGTGTGGCCAATGTTTCTATGGTGATATCTCCCTCCCAGGCACATTGACACTGTAGACTGCATTCATTACAGTGAGAATATTTTGAAGTGGGTTGGATGTAGATTTTTTTACATTTTTATTGTTTAGTTTGTGCCCAGAAAAATGGTTATTTCATCATGTAACATTCCTATTTTTCTGGAAAGACTTTCTGTTTTGATGTTCTTGAATTATTTTTTGACCTGGAATTATCCTTTCAAAAAAAAAAAAAAAATCTTAAGATATCTAGAGCTAAAAAGCACCTAATGAGAAGCTGAAGCTGGCCCATTGGTTGAAAGTATTGATTCTATCTTGTTATTTAAATGTGAACATTTATTGTATATTCAGTGAGTTATAGTGTTAATAGTCTTGTGCTACCCAGCAGGTGTAAAAAAATTAATAAATATTTTTTTAATAAGCATGTTTCTTGTGCATGTGTACACAGGGACCACTGATATGGTTAAATATTTTCTTTTAAATATTGTACAAGCCATCCTAGTCTGCATAGTGAGTTCTAGGTTAGTCTAAGCTACAGGGTGAAGCCCTGTGTCAACACTCCTCTTCTGAAAATAGTGCACTTTGCTTTCTGGTTCCCAATCTGGCATCTAAGAACCTGGGAAATTTTCTTCCCATTTTCCCTCTAACATGTACAAAGCCAAACAAACTAAAAACTCAATGATGTAAATTCGTCAAGAATTGAGGAAATGGGACAAGCTGCTGCTCTCACAATTGGAGAGACGGACAGGCAAATACTGAAAATCACAACCTCAAGAGTAGAAACCTCCAAGGGAACCAGTGCCAGCCAAGATAGGAAAACCTGAACTGTAATGGAATTTGTAGGACATTCAGTATGGAGAAATCTGAGGACTAAAACTCCCAGGGAGGGGTGGAGGGCTCAGCAGTTAATAGGATGCACGGTTCCTTCAAAGGACCCAAAATTCTGTTCCCAGTACCCTCCTCATTGGGTGTCTCACAGCCACTTGTTACTGGAGTTCAGGGATCTGATGCCTCTGGCCTTCTCAGGCACCTGTTCTTATGCACGCACGCACGCACGCACGTACGCACGCACACCCCGAACACACAATTTCAGAAGCCCCAGGGGATCCAATCATTGGGGTAGGGAAGGGTCCTACTTTTTTTTTTTTTTTTTTTTTTTTGAGACAGGGTTTCTCTGTGTAGCTCTATCTGTCCTGGAACTCACTCTGTAGACCAGGCTGGCCTCGAACTCAGAAATCCACCTGCCTCTGCCTCCCAAGTGCTGGGATTAAAGGCGTGCGCCACCACTGCCCGGCGGCTCCTACATTTTTATGAGTTTGATCAGGTTCTCTGAGAGATTCTCTGAGAGATTCCCCGGTCCCTCTGGCAGAGGGAGAGGATAAGAAATCATTGTGAAATATAGAACACCTTGCTTCCTAACTAGCTCAGGGGAAACTAGCTAACCAAAGCCTAACCTGCAGAGTTTCTCAGAGCCTTGCTGAACTGGGGGAATGGAATGCTCAAATCCAGCCAACTGGGGCTGAAGAGATGGCTCAGCGGTTAGGAGCGCCGACTGCTCTTCCGAAGGTCATGAGTTCAAATCCCAGCAACCACATGGTGGCTCACAACCATCCGGAATGAGATCTGATACCCTCTTCTGGGGTGTCTGAAGATAGCTACAGTGTACTTACATATAAGAAATAAAATTTAAAAAAAAATCCAGCCAACTGTAGCCATCCATTGTCATAGGAAGATGACTGAGAAGCATTTGAACAAGCCACTGCTGAGAATCCTATGCTCACTGAAGAAATCCAGACCAAATGAGTACTTCCATCTCCCCCCAACTTACCCCTTACCCATCTCTAGAAAATGTTAATTAGTGCTCTATGTTCAGCTCTAAGAAGAAATGACATGGGCTAGGCTAGAACTCAAGGGTGGAGCACTTGCCTAGTGAAGGGACTTGGGCCAGCGGAGCATGGCTCTGGCAGGCCTTGCCCTTCCACCCATTCCCTCTGCCTTGCTAAGACCCCTTAGATTACATTCCTAGAGCTAACCACCAAAGTCTAGTCCCTTTTTGGACCACTTCCTCCTCCTGAAGCTGACTACCAAGGTCCAGGTATCAAAGTATTGACGGACAGCAATCAAAAGCCCCCTTTGGCCGGGCAGTGGTGGCACACGCCTTTAATCCCAGCACTTGGGAGGCAGAGGCAGGTGGATTTCTGAGTTCGAGGCCAGCCTGGTCTACAGAGGGAGTTCCAGGACAGCCAGGGCTACACAGAGAAACCCTGTCTTGAAAAACAAACAAACAAACAAAAACCCAGACCATATTATTTACTATCTAGTTGGAAAAAAGATTCAGTCTCTGCCAGGTGTAGTGGCATTCATGATAATGCCAGTACTTGGAAGTCTAAGGCAGGAACATGGTAAGTTTGATGGCTACGTGATGGAGACACTTAACAGATCAGTAGCTGTGGGAGGGAGAAGGGGAGTTGTAAGGATGAGCAGGTGAAGCATAGATTAATTTTTGGGGTGGACTGTGAAACAATTATCACATAGGTCCATCAGTTATTTAAAATATGTACCATTCGTGTGGGTGAAGAGTGTGTGGGCAAATTTGAGGTAAACCTATGCTTTGTTAAATTTTGCTATGATTCTAAAACTGCTCTAAAAACAAGGGCTAATGAAAATGGCAATTTGTAATGTTTTGATGCTCTCCTGACTGCTCATCCAGAATGCTGCTGCACTGCCATTTCTAACTGGTGGTTTCTAACTCCAATGGGATCTAAGGACATCTGTAGAGCCAGTGGTGTGTGTGTGTGTGTGTGTGTGTGTGTGTGTGTGTGTTTGTGTGCAAGGAGTAGGCTTTATTTAGCACTATTTTCCCATTGAGGGAAGGACAAGCTTAGCATGTCCTGCTCCTCTGACATGTTTATTAAACCGAAAGAACGGGATAATCTAAGCAGGACCAGAGGGTGAAACTGTAGAGTACTTGAGAAGACATTCTAAATAAGACAGTCTTTGAGAAAGCAGGCGTAATGGTGAGTAAGAGGAGTAAGTTTTCGATGTTTGCACTTTCTGGAAGTTGTGTGGACTTGGAGACATGTGTTATACTTGGCCAACCTTCAAGACTGCAAGAGTTCCTCCATTGTCTGGTGGCCTCAGCAAACCCTTCAAGGTGTCTTAACAGTTTTCTTCTCCTGCAGGGAATCTCTTTAAACAGGAAGGTAAGCAACTCAAAAAAAGCTTCAGGAAGTCCCCGAAACTGACCAGATTCTCTAGGCCCCTCTCTGCTAGAATAAACAATAAAAGCTGAGAGACCCCCCTCAGATGGAAGGAAGCCAAGCTGAGAGGAGGTTTCTGAGAGGGAAAAAGCTACAAAGTCGACTCTGAGACCAGACCAGCTATCTAGAGGCAGTAGAAACCAGCTGAGCTGCCTGGAAGAGGTTTAGCCCAACTGAGGCACCTGGAACAGACCCACTGCAACCTGCTGAGCTGCTAGTAAGCTGTGCAGTGTGTTCCAGGTTCCCAGCTTTCATGCTGGGGTGAGCCTTGGTTTTGCAGCTAAGTCATTTCTGCTCTTGTTAAAAACCCTCACCCATAGCCCTGTAAGTAAACCCAAGTTGTTCGTCTGTAAGTTCGCCAAGTTGGACTTTGGTGGTATCCGTTTTTTGGTTTGTTGTCGGATCCTATGGTGAGTAGACTTGTGTTGAGTCTCCCTAAGAAAAACTTTGTCACACAAGAAGTGGTTGTTAGCACGGCATCTGGTAAGACTGTGCTCTTGCTTCGCAGCTGACAAAAAGCGACATCTCTTTGTCCTCCAAAGCTCCTGAACCAGAAGAGCCCGCACAGAATGGAACGTGCCACCTACGCAGCGTAGTAGAAGGTGGTACCAGACGCATTGGGGCTGTTCAGGTGCTGCCACAGGCTCCGCCCCGCCCGTCCTGCCCAATACGCCCCGCCCTGCCGTTAGGTTTCGCCCCCCCCCAGGTCCCGCCCCTTCCGCTGCCGGAGCCCGGAACGTGCGCGCACCCTGACGCCTTGCGGGAGCGAGCGCGTCCCGGAGCCCACAGCCGGACGAGCCCCGAGTGAGACCCGCAGACTTGGCTGAGGTGAGGGCGGGCCCAGGCGTCGGGTTTGGTGGGTGCCGGGGGAAGGGAAGAAGTGGGGAGAAGGGGAGAAGCGGGGCTCCGAGATCCCCGTCGCCGTTGGCACGCGGCGGGCCCCACGCGTGGCGTGAGGCAACCGGGTGGGCGAGGGTTAGGGTGAGGACGTGTGGGGGAGGGGCGGGGCCGCGGCTTGCTGCGCGCAGGTGGGGCTGGCGACGTGGGGCTATGGTCCGAGGTCCTTGCTTGCTGGTTGCTGGCGAGGGTCTGAAGGGTGGGCTAGCCCAGGTGCAGAGAAGAGGCCTTCCTGGTCTAGCGAGGAAGTCCCGGACACCCCAACACTTAGAAATCTGCGTCTTCCGGGGTTCCGGCTCGCTAGTAGCTCCCATGTTTTGTATTTTGAGTTCTTGTGCAGAATAAGTGGCAAGGCAGAGGCTGTCACTAGATTTTACGTTTAGCTTAACCAACCGTCGGTATTGGAACAAGCTTCTGAGCGAGTTGTGCACTTTGTGCACCTGTCAGATGAGGTAACTGACTTTGCACGCTGTTCTATGCCACTTGCGGTAAGAGGATTTTATTCTAAGCAGCAGGCTGCTTTCATGTTTTTCTTTATTTTTTTGAAGTTTTGTTAAGAGACGGTGTCTTGCTCCTTTCTCACTTTAACTCAGTTATTTAGGCGCCACATGCATTCAGGATGTCATTTCTCATTGTGCTGAAGATGTTATGGGCGCACAGTTACCTGGGGACCACACAGTGTGTCCGTGTAACACTCTGTATCTTTCCTTGATCTGAAATACTGTCAGAACTTGAAATCATTTTGCAGAAAAGAGCTTCATTCTAGGTATGTTACAGGCCTGCTCTTTATCATTTGAGAACTTGGGAAGTGGGAAGTATCTTCATTGTATGGGTTTTGGTTTTTGTTTGTTTGTTTGTTTGTTTTGTTTTTTTTTTCTCGAGACAGGGTTTCTCTGTAGTCCTGGCTGTCCTGGAACTCACTCTGTAGACCAGGCTGGCCTTGAACTCAGAAATCCGCCTGCCTCTGCTCCCTTGTGCTGGGATTAAAGGCGTGCGCCACCACCGCCCGGCTCTTCATTGTTATGTAAACTCATTTAGCTGGAGATTATTCCCTGTAAAACACTAAGAGTAGAAATAGTGGTGGGGAGGCCCTGGTCCAACTCTTCCACTACAGGTAAGGAGCCTGACACCTGGTGAGGTAAGATGTCACAGATAAGTGACTGCCCAAGGGTAGAAATCTGGTTGATCTTCCCACTTTTGTGGGCTTGTTTGTGTATTTGTCAGTAATGGTGATAAGAGTCCAGTACGCATTGAGCACTTGTTCTCAAACTGGGTCATGACCCTTCTGGAGTGGGGGTTGAATGACCTTTTCAGACCAGTCATCTAAGACTGTCAGAAAACACAGATATTTACATTACGGTTTGTAACAGCAAAATTGCAGTTACGAAGTAGCAACGAAAGCAGTTTCATGGTTGGAGGGGCGGGACAGGTCACCACAGTGTGAGGAACTGTGTTAAAGGGGTGCAGCATTAGGAAGCCCGAGAAGCACTGAGAAGCACTGAGATAGAGTGATGAATTCTAGTTCACTGTGCGTTAGCGCTGTTCAGAACTATGGCCTCAGCTTCATACCTGATTCCAGCTTTGGGAGATGCTCTCTAAATACAGTCTTGTATTTCGTTTTCTAAAAACAGTGGCCAGTCCTGTTCAGTTATTACAGGAAAGAGGAAACTTGCATTAATTTACATGGATCTGAAGGTCGGATTGGCCATTGACAACTAATAACAGTCTGATGATAGGAGCCCTAAGAATTTATGTGGATGAATAAAATCATATCAAGTATTTACAATTTAAATTGAGAGTATATGCAAGAAGTATCGTATATGATGTTAACATCTGCAGTCAGGCCAACCTAGAGTTGGGCAAGTTATTTCCAAACTTTGATCTTTAATTAGTATCTGTATAATAGGTATAATAAGCACAGCTGTAAGAATCACATGAAAACTGGGATACAGAATGAGACCCTAGCCCCTGCTTTAAAAAACAAGGCTTGAGAGATAATTTATATGTTAGTATCTGAATTTTACTAATATTTGTGGAATTCATGACCTTTTAAAAACAATCTTACATTAAAAATATCATCAGCATATGTGTGTGTGCATGCAAATATCCATAGCATTTCTGTGGAGGCTCTTTCCTTCTGTGGTGGGGTCTAGGGATCAGGTCATTAGCTTGTGTGGCACGCACTTTTACCCACTAAGGTAGCTTGCCAATCTTGCCTGTGGATTTATAATTGTTCAAATAGATGAATGACCTTGGAACTTGTAGTTGTGGACCATGGTCTGTCGTTTGTTTGTTTATTTATTTTTGAGACAAAGCTGTGATCCTCCTGCCTTACCCTCCCAAGTATTGAGATTATACACTTGATGCTTGGTTACCACTCAATTCCTGGGTCTTACTCTTCTATAAAATGAAAGTGTAAGAATTTAGACGTTATTGTAGAAACATTTTGAGAAGTCTCACTGGGTTAGATAAGACTTGAACATTTGATGGAAATGGAGCGTTGGAAGGGTGGCAGGATAGCTGTGTGGTTAGAGAAAAGGACGTGATGTAAAAGGAGATTGGAACCAGGCATGGTTACCTACTCTGTAATGTACTGTAAGAATGCTGAGACAGGAGGATTGTTGCATGTCTGAGGCCAGCCTAGGCTGTATAGTGAATTCTGTGATACAGAAAGACCCTGTCTCCTGCTTTTAAAAAACAAAAGACTTGCGATTGATTGTTAGCATCCACCTGATCTCTGATTTTCTGTCGCAGGGTGTATTTTTATGTAGTATACCTGTGGAGAAGAAGCCATGGATTCCTTGGATCACATGCTGACAGATCCCCTAGAACTTGGTCCTTGTGGAGATGGTCACAGTTCAGGGATCATGGAGGACTGCCTTCTGGGTGGTACCAGGGTTAGTCTGCCTGAAGACCTTCTGGAGGATGTGAGTAGTAAGACTGCTGCACGCGCTTCCCTCCCCATCTTCTGACACCTTTCCTCTGCCTTCCTTGCTCCCTTCTATTTGCCACATCAGTGTTCCCTTACGTTTAGAAGTATAGTGTAGTTAGTATTCTGATTTAGGAAGACAATATAAGATAAAGTCTACGTGTTTGATCAGCCAATCAGAATAATACCAGCATATGAATAAACCATATTGTAACAAGATAATTTTCACTAATTAACAAAAAAGGTTGAATACTTTAAGAGCAGAAATGTGTTTCCCTTAAATGACTTAACTGTTGTGAAACATTAAACAAACCCAGACTTGTCTGTGTTCACATGGTAACCCGGACCCTCCCTTTTTTTTTGATCAAATGAAACGTTTTCTGAAGTTGCTAATCAAAACAAACCACAGATAAGAGTAAAATAAATACCTGTGTATTGGCACATATATGTACATGTATATATTTTAAGCAATGTTGAAACATTGATGTCTTGGTGTGAATGGCATTCACCAGTATGTTTACCTGCTTTAGAGGCTGAGGCAAGAAGATCACTTTAGCTCACTAGTTCAAGACCATCTTAAAGACAAAACACCACCATAAAACAATAGGTTTCTCCTCCCCCCAAACTGTCGTTAGCCACCTAGGGGAGTACAGAATAATCCCGTTAGGTCCCTAGGTGTCCTCTTGTGTCTTGCCTTCAGCCCCCCCATGGTAGTCACTCTTCTTTGCTGTTAGTTCTTTGGCTTCTATGATTGCATTTTAACTCTTCAGCATGTTCCCCCTTTCTGATACGTTTAACTATTTAACATTATCTAGGGTAGGCTTTTTGAGCTATGTACTTCTTCTATATACTTTAGCAGTTCTTGAGCTACCCTGTAATTGTGTGTTGAGCTTATTATTCACTACGTAGACATCCAGTATGTAGCTACTGAATTAAAAATGAAGCCTGTGCTGGACTTGGTGCACACACACCTTTAATCCCAGCACTTGGGAGGCAGAGGCAGGTTGATCTCTGTGAGTTCAAAGCTGTCTGGTCTACAGAGTGAGTTCCAGGACAGCCAGGGCTACACAGAGAAACCCTGTCTCGAAAAAACAAACAAACAAACAAACAAACAAACAAACAAACAAACTGAAGTCTACCTGCCTCCTTTCATTTTTTAGTCCTTTCTTCTTAGACACCCACTCCACCTCAGTTTCTTTTTTCCTGCTGCTTACTTTAAGTTGAATTCACATGGCTGCCATCATATCCTAGTTGGCAGAGATGGCTTCCTTACAGCTTTTCTCTTGAGATAATTTCCCCTGCATTATCATGTACTGCTATATTGTAATCTGTGTACTATCTTTAATAAGCTCTTATTTTGTTTTGAAATAGGGCCTTGCCAAGCAGCCCAGGCTGCACTTGAACTCACAATCCTCCTGCTTCTGCCTCCTAAATGCTGGGAATACAGGTGGGCACAACTATAGCCAGTTAATCTCCGAGTTTTGAGACTTGAGTCAAAAATGATTAAAATTTTAGTCTGTTTAAAAAACTTCAGGATCATAGTAATAGCTACATAAGAAATGTGAATATACTTAAAATTCCTGAACTGTGTACCTCATAGTGATAAAATGGTAAGTTTTATGTTCTGTGAAATAGACTGCACCGACACACAAAACTTTAAATATTTCTTTATCTGTTGCTTTTTCTTCATATTCTCCCAGCCTGAGATATTCTTTGATGTCGTCAGCCTCTCCACATGGCAGGAAGTACTAAGTGACTCTCAGCGTGAACATCTCCAGCAGTTTCTGCCTCAGTTTCCTACAGACAGTGTAGAGCAGCAGAATGAGCTCATCCTTGCCTTATTCAGTGGGGAGAACTTCCGCTTTGGAAACCCTCTACACATCGCCCAGAAGCTCTTCCGAGGTCTGTAGCTCAGGATTTTGTTTGTGTTCACTTAATGTACACATGCTTTTTATAGGCTACATTTTCATGGACTGATAGGGCATCTGAGAGCGGTGGTTTTCTGTATTTGCAGCCTATGCTATTTTTAAAAAATAGGAGTGTATTGATTCGAGATAGAAAGTACATAATAGAACTCAGTTGTGTAGCCATCATAAGAAATAAAGCATTGCTAGCATCCAAAAGATCTTTATGACTAGTTTTTAAACTTAAAAAAGAGAGAAAGGCAGACAGATACTAGCTTACTTGTTTGCTTTTTTCTGCAGAGAAGCATGACATCTCACAAGTGTGTGCATCTTTCTCTTTTAAAGATGGGTCACACTGTGTAGCCTGTGCTGGCCTTGAGTTTATGACAGTCTTCTTGCTTTAGCTTGCCTGGGATTCTACACATAAGCCATCACTCCCATCTTAGCATGCAGATCTTTTCACAAAGGACATCCCCCACATAATCTAGCCCTGTTGTCTGTAAAACAATTTACACTGAGCAAGTGATAGAGTAATCCTTGAATTTGTTTTCTTTCTTTCTTTGTTTTTTTTAAAGATTTATTTATTTAGTATAAGTAGGCTGTCACTGTCTTCAGAAATATCAGAAGATCCCATCAGATCCCATTACAGACCATTGTGAGCCACCATGTGGTTGCTGGGAATTGAACTCAGGACCTTTGGAAGAGCAGCCAGTGCTCTTAACCACTGAGCCATCTCTCCAGCCCCCATATTTATTTTCTTAACTGCTCCTGAAATATCTTCGTAAGTTGCTATTTAAAACTATATCACACTCAGGGAGCATGCAGTGTTTTGATTTGTGACTGTTTGTGTCTATTAGTTCTGTGTATGGAGGATTTTGTTTGTTTCTTTCCTGGACACTGGCAGGCTTTGTTTTGTTTTGTTTTGTTTGTACCGCTGATTTTTGTTGTACACATCTGGTTTCTCTGTGTGTAGCCTTGGCTGTCCTGGAACTCACTCTGTAGACCAGGCTGGCCTTGAACTCAGAAATCCGCCTGTCTCTACCTCCCAAGCGCTGGGATTAAAGGTGTGCTCCACCACTGCCCGTCGAATCTGTTGTCTTATTGCTTCCATATTAGGTTTGAGTCAAGTGCTTTTGGTAACAATGTTATGTGGGAAATCTCCTTCCTTCTATACCATCTCAAGAGGCACAAGGAACCAGTTCCCTACCGCTGGGAATGGTGGCCACCTGTGTTCACTTGGTAAAGTTGTGACCATGCTGCCTTAAAATCCCAGTGATCCACCCACCCGTCTCCTTGTGCTGGTGGTAAGGGCATGGCCACAATGCCTTGCTAAAAATTCCTGAATATAGGGCATCTTTTAATGTTTTTAGTCAAGTCATTTGTTGGATGGTGCTTTGGGATCAAGACTTGTTTCTCAGAAGCTTTCATTTCACCTAGGGTTCCCCCTCCACCAGGGATCTTTGCCTGAATCAGCTGTTACTTCAGACATTGCAAACCAATTGGAAGTCACTGTCAGATCACAGTTTGTTCTCTGCTTGTGGAGAAGACCAGAAGCCTCTTCCTCCCTTGTTCTCGACTGTCTTTGTTTTGGCAGATTGGTCTGAAGGGGCAGCATTAGCTCCTTGAGTCTTGTTAAACTGGAAGTGGCTAAAGACTGGAGAGAACAGGCCTAATCATTCCAAATCTCTTGTTATTTGGAGGATTTTAAATTAGTATTTGTAGGCTCATGTACATGCTAGGCACATATTCTACCACTGAGTTGCAGCCCCAAACCCCCTTCATTTTGGTTGTCCAGAGTGGCTCTAACCTGGGCTTATAATCCTGCCTGACCTTCCAAATAGCCGGGGTGTCGGGCACACTGCCATATACAGCTGCTTTCCTTCCTTTGATGGGTTATTAGTTTAAATACAAGTTCACCTTTGGTGTTAGCCATCTGTTTGATTATGGCCCAGGTCTTTGGTGGCAATGCACTGTCTTCCCTCAGGTAAAACAGAGTAGGGATCCTGGCAGGATTTCAAAGGTTACTAAGAGGCCTTACAGAGATGGGTAGTGTTGCTTTACACCCCTCGCACAGTGTTACTGTGGTAAGTATACAAACAAGATACAGAGGTGGAGATGGAGAGTTTTCTGTATTTCTCTTTTTTTAAAAAAATTATTTATTTTATGTATATGAGTACACTGTAGCTGTTTTCAGACACACCAGAAGAGGGTCAGATCTCGTTACAGATGGCTGTGAGCCACCATGTGGTTGCTAGGAATTGAACTCAGGACCTCTGGAAGAGCAGTCAGTGCTCCCAACCACTGAGCCATCTCTCCAGCCTGTATTTCTCTGACTTGATGGTGTGTTCAGTTCTAGTTTTGCTAAAGATCATTGTGTTACTGTGGTTACTATGAGTAACTTTAATTGAGTTTTTGTTTTTTTTATTTTTACTGTTCTTTTATTTTTGAGTCTCTCTCTTTCTTGGGTCTTATCTTTGGGTATCTTTCCTAAACAGTCATGTTTTCTTTCTGTGCTGCAACCCCATCGCTTATATACCCATGACATATGTGTGACTGATGCACATACAGCTGTACCTCTGTGTTTTTAAGATGGACACTTTAACCCTGAGGTGGTCAAGTATCGTCAGCTCTGCTTCAAGTCACAGTACAAGCGGTATCTCAGCTCCCAACAGCAGTATTTCCACCGGCTGCTTAAACAGATCCTTGCTTCCAGGAGTGTAAGTAACTCTCTGAGCTAGGTATGCAGAGTGGGTAGTGACCTGGTGAATATCATAGCATCATGTGGTTCTGATACAAAGACCAAAAGAACCACTAACAAAAGTGGGGCTTTGTCTTGTCCTCTTCTGAGCAGGTTTTTAGATTGAGAGATGTTAAAACATTAAAAACAAAGAGCTTCCTAGGATCAGTATTTACAAAGAAAAGCAAAGGGTTTCAGACTCATCATGAGTTTTGAGGATATCTAGGAGGCTTTGGAATTGATATGAAGTACATACTGACCAGATTCTGTCACATATATGCCGAGCATAGAATTTGGTGGCCTCAGGCTCCTTTCCAGTTTGATAATTCTCTGGGGCCAAAGTTACTAGGAGTTCTTAATGTTATTATATTTTTATTTGTTTCATTTGTGTGCAAGTGAGTGCTTATGCCTAGGTGTGCATGTGCCACACGCAGAGCACGTGTGACACAGAGAGGAGAAAGCACTAGAGTCTGTTTGCCAGGCTTGGCAAAGGCAAGTGGCTTTGCCTTCTGAGCCATCTCACTGGCCCTCTACTGAGTTCTTTAAGTTGTTTTTTGAGACTTTGTATACAAATACCTAGGTGTTTAGTATAGTATTAATTCTGAGTGAAGCAGGTCAATACTAAAATGGGGTATTTTTCACCATGTAACTCAAGTTGAGTGTTTCTTACTTGACATGCTTACAACCAGAAGTGTTTTGGGTTTTAGAATTTTTTCAGATTTTTGAAATACTTGTGTGTTTTTGGGGGTAAGACATAGTTGTAAACAAAATTAGGTTTAATATGCAACTCATGGAGCCTGAAGGTTGTTTATACTGTATTTTCAGTGTTCATTTACTGTGTTTGGGTTTCAGACTGTGACACACGATAGATACAGTGCAGCATTTTTCACTTGTGATATTGTATTGGTACTCATGAAATTTCAGATTTTGGTTTTTTTTAATATTATGAGTGATCAAACTTCAGGTACTTTTTATAGTATATAATCATATGCCTGTATATTTCTTTGTCATTTGGAGGGGGAGAATTGGGCTTTTTTAACATTGAAGAGAGTAAAACATGGACTTATAGACTGTCTAGAGAGCAAGATTTGGTGGTGACCTGGCACCTCATTTGGTCTCCATAGGATCTCTTGGACATGGCTCGTAGGAGTGGCCCGGCTCTTCCCTTTCGACACAAGCACCATTCACCATCCCGAAGCCCTGAGGAGCGTGAGTGGCGGACTCAGCAGAGATACTTGAAAGTCTTGAGGGAAGTGAAGGAGGAATGTGGCGACACGGCCCTGTCCTCTGATGAGGAGGGTGAGTGTCCGTGAGTATTTCTGGGAGTCTAGGGTTTTGGAGCCAGTGGTAGCCATGGATTTCCCAGTAAAGGGGCCCTCTGAATGTTTGGGGGGGTGAAGAATGGGGCTTACCAGCTCTTGGTGGTTGAGTTGTTGAGACACTGTTTAGCAGTGACTCCGTGTCCTTTTTATTCTTGTGCTATGTGGTACTGAGGTTAGATAGAACGTCTTGGACAGATCCCTGCAGGACAGGGTCTTGGCACAGGAGGCCTCTGGTCCCATTGTGCCACTTGAGAGAACTGCTTTTCCCCTTACAGGAGAGTAGTAGTGACTGTTGGCCTGCTGCAATGCGACCCCATCACTCTGTTGAAGTTTCTCTCCTGGAAGAGCCGTTTAAATGTGTGCTCCAGCTCATCTGGGGAAGGGTCAGAAAGGAATGTGGAACCCTGGCCTCCATGTTGGTGGCTTAGCCTTGTTGAGCCCAAATGGCCACTTACCCAATCTCCCCTATTGGAGTCCACAGCCACGTTGGATTTACAAGAAAAATTTTCTTTTGAAGATCTCAGCTCATGGCTTCCAAGCTCCCCAGCACGTTCTCCTAGTCCTGCGGTGCCCCTGAGGGTGGTGCCCACGCTTTCCACCATGGATATGAAAACTGCAGGTGAGAACTGAGCTGAGTCTACTGACGTTCCAAGACACCAAGGTGTAGAAAACTGAGAGCTCCTTAGGGAGGTGGGGACTGGACTCTTGCCTGACACCAAACAGCAGTGCTGCTTAGAAGGGGGCGATATGGAGACCTAGTACCATGTAGGCGTGCCTGCTTTCCTTTATTTTGAAATCATTCTCAGAAACTGATCAGTTGCTATTTTTGTTTAAAGAAAGCATAATTGTGCTTGAACTAGCAGTAGAATGTGTAGCCAGACCCATAGCAACTCAGTAGGCTGTAAAGACAAAAAAGACCTTGGTTTTGGAATAGGAACAGAGGAGATTGCCTAGCCTGTTGGGTGTGCTTATGAGTCTGCTAAGTAACTGAAACCATTTATTGGTTCATGTATAAAAAATGGTGGGATGTTGATCCTGGGACATTATGAAGACTTGTACACCGAATCAGAAGTAGCACGGTGGGACCAGGCCTACTGTGCTTTTGAATATCTGAATGACTAGGCAGATTTAACTTAGAGCTCCATTATAGTGAATGACCTGGTCCATGTGGTTTGGCTCATTTACTTTCAGATAAAATAGAACTGGGGGACAGTGACCTGAAGTTAATGCTAAAGAAGCACCATGAGAAGCGGAAACATCAACCAGTAAGATTGCCGTGGGAGTGGCCAGTTGTAATTTTCAGTGCGATGCCTCTGATTTGTCCTGAGACAGTGTTAGTCACTGCCTGGGTTGTGTTTTTTTGTTATTTATCATTGTCAAAAGACAGGAGCAACAAGAAAGGCTACTTAGCATCAGAGGTGTGAGAAGCCAGCCAAGTACTTTGGCTTTACAAGGCATGGTTGAAGTGTGTGCTTCAGTCTTGTGCTCACACTGGTGTGTGAGAATCATGACCTGCCCTCCCATTCCCAGAGGCCGAGTTTATTCTTGGTCCTGCAGCCATAAGTGGAGGAGCCAAGAATCAAGCTTCATGCTATTCCATTTTGTGTGACCTCCCTTATCATTTCAACATGATGGTACGTACATCAAGGTGGAGAACCACAGTGCAGAGGTCAGACAGCCATCTGAGAGAGGGGACGTAGGAAGAGTAGGGAGTGAAAATTGAGTTCAGTCTTCTCCACTTACAGTGTTAATCAAGCAAACCTCCTACGTCCTCAGAACCCTATTTTCAGACTTGTAAACTATAATAGTATTAGGACTATTGTCTGAGCATGTAAAATAAGAATGCAGAGGGGCCGGGCAGTGGGGGCGCACGCCTTTAATCCCAGCACTTGGGAGGCAGAGGCAGGCGGATTTCTGAGTTCGAGGCCAGCCTGGTCTACAGAGTGAGTTCCAGGACAGCCAGGGCTGCACAGAGAAACCCTGTTTTGAAAAACCAAAAAAGAAAAAAAGAAAGGGGAGCCAGGTTTTTTCACCACTGTGGAGAGCAGTAAATAATTGGTATTTTTGTATATTTTAATTTAACATGATTCCCTCAGGTATCCCTGACATACTGTATTTATTAGGTAAATTGGCACAGACACCATCAATTTTGGGTTTTTTTTTTTAAGACCTTTATAACCAGATCTTTGATGTCATATCTAGGATCACCCAGACCTTTTGACAGGGGACCTGACCCTCAGTGACATCATGACTCGAGTAAATGCCGGCAGGAAGGGCTCCCTAGCAGGTAAAAGTCTATGGGTCCCAGGATCTTAGATACCTGACTTCTGATGTTAAATTGTATGACGTATTATCTGTATGTGACAAAAATGAACTGTAGCATCCTTTATGCTGACGACCTATGTCTTATAATTGCCCCCTGAATTTAAAATTAACACAGCAGGGCCTGGGGGAGAAGGCTCAGTGGATACAGTGCTTGCTGTGCAAGGGTGAAGATCTGAGTCTGTATCCCCAGCACCCATGTAAAAGCTGGGTGTCACAGCCCTCTCAAATCCCAGTGCTCTGGAGGCCAAGGTAGGGCCTCTTCAGCAAGTAGTTTAGTGACTAGAGAGAGCGCTTCAGGGGGAGTGATTGGGAAAGATGCTCTGTGTCAATATCTGGTCTCCGCACGCGCGCGCGCGCACACACACACCCCTACACGGGAATATGCCTGTAGATGCACATGTACCATACACACAGACACTTGAATAAAATAAAGTGAAATCAAACCAGATCAGCACAGCACATTATTTGATGTTAAATTAGCAGTCACGCGCTGAGTTTGGATTTCAAAAAAACCAAAGTGTCTTACTGCTGAGTCTTTAGACAGGCTTTGGGGAAGGGTGTGCACCTAAGACCTCTCACTTCATGATGCATTTTTGTGACTTATTTGTGTGTGTGTTTCCCCTGTTCCCAGCCTTGTATGATTTGGCTGTTCTTAAAAAAAAGGTGAAGGAGAAGGAGGAGAAGAAAAAGAAGAAAATAAAGTTGATTAAGTCGGAGGCAGAGGATCTGGCTGAGCCCCTAAGCAATACTGAAGGGGTCCCAACTCTCTCTCAGGCACCGTCTCCCCTGGCAGTATCCTCGATCAAGGAAGAGTGAGTGAGGCAGATATAACTGGCTGCACTGGGGTGAGGTGGGGGGGTAAGCATGGGCTGAGCCCAGTCTTGCGACTTACGTGAGTTGACTCTACGTGCTAAGCTCTTGCTGGGAAAACTACCATCTTCGCCTTTCTTAAGCTCTTGAGCTCTTGTGCTTACAAGGAGGCTCAGGCAACCTGAATCAATCTGGCATGTGTTCTTTGTCATTTTGATTGTTCCTATATTTAAAAAAAGCCAAACTTTGGGTAGGTGTGTGTGTGTGTGTGTGTGTGTGTGTGTGTGTGTGTGTGTGTATTTGTTATATATGTGGAAGTCCAAAGACAGCTTGGAGGAATTGGCTCTTGCCTTCTACTGTGTGGGGCCCAGACATCAAACACTTACATTTCTCCCTTCCTTGTTAGACCCCTGGAAGACATCAAGCCTTGCCTTGGAATCAATGAGATATCTTCCAGTTTTTTCTCTCTTCTGCTAGAGATCTTGCTGCTGGAGAGTCAGGCCAGCCTTCCTGCGGTAAGAGGTTAGAGGTGCGGTTAACGCTAAGTCAGTCAGGCCAGCCTTCCTGCGGTAGAGTTTAGAGATGCCGATAATGTTTTGCAGTTGCCCTGCTCTCGAGTGCTCCCTAGCTTCTGGTTCTGCTCTCTGTCTGTTGCCATGGTAAAGATCTAGACAAAGCAACTTGGGGAGGAAGGGGTTTATTTCAGCTTATAGTCCACCCTTAAGGGACATCCAGGTACTGGCTTGCTCTCCATAGATTGCTCATCTCGCTCTCTAGATCACCCAGGACCATTTGCCCTGGGCTGGAGATACACATAGTGTGTTGGGACCTCCTATAGCAATTATTAATCAAGAAAATGCCTCACACACTTGCCTGCTGAAATCAGATGGAGGCAGTCCCTCAAAAAAGGCTTTCTTTCTTCCCAGATGACTTAGCTTGTGTCACCTTGATAAAACAAACAGCGCTTGGGCGAAGCAGAACTCAACTGGGTTCCTCATACAGCACTGCAGCTAATTTAAGAATTTGGCAAACTGGATATACATGCCCTGCTCTGACATCTTGGACTTGTCTGTATAAAGGGAAACTTAATTGTGGTCCATCTTTTCATTTCCCTCAGCTGGAAGACCGAGTTTTGGACTGGCAATCTTCTCCAGCCAGCTCCCTCAACAGCTGGTTCTCTGCTGCTCCCAACTGGGCTGAGTTGGTGTTGCCTGCTCTGCAGTATCTTGCTGGAGAAAGCCGAGGTGGGGTCTTCTCTGTGAAATTTTATCATGTTTTCCCTCTCTTGTCTAAAGAATTCTTGCACTGAATTTGTCCAATAATGCATTTACATCAGACACATCCTAGGTGTCTTTCCTGACACACTGAAATAATCAAACAAACAAGTCATCAACCACAAAACCAACTCAAGCTCTCCCAGAGCTTAGGGCTTGTGTCCGTATCAGGGTTAGGGTTCTGCTTGTTCATGTGATCTGTTTCTTGCAGCGGTTCCTTCCAGTTTCTCTCCATTTGTTGAATTCAAAGAGAAAACCCAGCAGTGGAAATTGCTTGGTAAGTAGTCTAGGCCTCTAAGTTTGTTTTGTTTTTGTTTTTTTGTTTTCTTCTCTCTCTCTCTTATTTTTAAAATGAGAGAAATCGGTGATGGGAGGAGTGGTTGGAGATCCGGGCAAGCAGGGAAATGTGTCAGCGTTGCTGAGGGGAAGCCTCTTGTCACAGAAGGGGAAGGAGACAGTGGCTCCACAGCAACGGGCTCACTGCAAGTGAGGAGGGTAGAGAGCAGGGAGAAGGTGTGTATGAACACACGTGACCCGTGAGGCCAGGTAGCCATGGCTGTGCTGGCTCTTCATCTTGTATTTACTGTGGCATCCTGTGCTTGCCCTTCACTTGTTTCTCTGGCACTCACCCAGTGCCTGATAATTGGGTATACTGCAAAGACCAGAGTGCAGATCACTGAGGTAGTTTTTGATTTCGTGTTGAGGGCAGAGCTGGCCTTTCTGACGTCGTCTTCCTGTGTAGTCCTGATCCCATGGTGGTTCTAGCCTGTGCAAGAGATGTAAGTACCATTGTGAGCCAGATTCCCTGGCAGGAGTCTGAGTAAGAGGTCACAGAGGAAGTAGTTTCTTCTGCAGGTCACGGACTTTTAACCTGCTTCTTGCCTCTGGTCTTTGTATGCTTCGCCAGTGTGAGGAGTCAATTTTCTCATCTACAAGAGCAGGTCCTTCCCTGGTGTGAACTTTCATAGCATCCATTATAGCATTACCTCTCCTCGAATTGGTTCTGTTTATGTGACCTCATTGCTCATTTGATGTGACCTTTCTGAGGACAGAAAGTGAATTCATTTCATAGTCTCAGTTTGATGCACATGCCTGCTGCGCGGTGGCTACTCAATAAATACTTGTTGAATGAAAGATCTGAAAAAGTGACATCCTGGAGTTTATCCAGGCATCGAGGAGAGGCATGAGCATGTGGGAAGGGCCAGTGAAGGTTCTGACATGTTCTTTCTGGCATAGGTAGAGCTGGTGAAGAGAAGGCAGGATTCTGAGTAATCCTTTACATTTCTTACTTTTTGTGTGTGCCCCACCTTCACCCCATAGGTCAATCTCAAGATAATGAAAAGGAATTAGCTGCTCTCTTCCACCTGTGGCTAGAAACCAAAGACCAGGCCTTCTGTAAGGTATGCCTCTTACTTTATCATTACTTGGGTTTTTAGAGCCCTTAAGTTAGTGAAAATTCTCTAGCCCATTTACCTGGTAATGTATTCTCTTTCTTCAGCAGGAAAATGAAGACAGCTCAGATGCCATGACACCTGTCCCTCGAGTGTGAGTATATTGTTCTTGTGGTGGGTGGTTTCCCCTGAAGCCATGTCGAAACATTATTGCTCTGGATTTGCTGACATGCGCCTGTGTGTTAGAGCTGTTAATGGACCTTAGAGACCCAGAAATCCACTGACTCATATGCCTTAACATACTTGAGGAGGGCACTTGTGGCTCCTGACTGCAGTGGTCTCTACAGACAGACAGATGGTCCGCCTGTAAAGAAGTCCATGAAGTTCATATCCTTGACTTGTAGTATTGTGTTCTTCATTCCATGTCGTCTCGTTTTCCTGATTCCTACCTGGTCACACTACAGTGCAGAGCAGCCTTAGTGTAACACCACCCCCCCCACCACCACACTACACATACCCATTCACATAATGGGGGTTTAGAACTCAAATTCTAGGTTCTGTGGTAGGCAGAAAACCCACTCATGACTTGAAGTGCTTTATTCCTCCCAAGAGTGACTTTATTAAATTGAGCTAACTTTCAACAGTACTGAAGACAGTAGGTGAAGATGCCACCGTCTTTCTGTTTATTCCAAACACTTGAGTACCCTAAGAGTGGGGTACTGTGGGAAATTAGTAGGGCTTCTATGGTAGGAGCTGGAGAACTGACTGAGTAGGAGTTGACTACTTATGAAAGGACATTTGGCCACGTTGCCAAGGGAATCGTTCTAGGTGCTGAGAAAGGGCTAATGGCCCTTCTTGTTCTCAGAGATGATACAGAATTCTTTATGTTTCAGAAGAACTGACTATGTGGTTCGGCCTAGCACAGGAGAGGAGAAACGGGTTTTTCAAGAGCAGGTAAGATCTCCTCAGAAGTTGTAAACACAGAAGCACTGAGCCTGACTTTCCTTGATCTCAGCTCCTGGGGTGTTCAGATCCTTCAGCCCAGATAGTTCATTGGTTGAGGCTGTTTGTTGGGGTAGAAATAGTTTGGTGAAAGGGAAAGAAAACTTTTGACTGTATTTTTTTTCCAGGTAGCAAAATGTGTTTTACTTCCTTGCCATTTCTTGGGTGACCATCTGTGAGGACTGTCTTTCCCACTATGGCTGGGTTACTGTTCTTTGTGGGGTTACCTGTTTCCTCCTTGTATTGACATCTCATTTGATCCACCTAAGGACCCACTCCACTAATTCTGAGAGAGCAATTTTTTGCCTTTTTTTTTTTTTGGTAGGAGCGTTACAGGTATAGCCAACCCCATAAGGCATTCACCTTTCGCATGCATGGCTTTGAGTCTGTGGTGGGGCCAGTGAAGGGCGTGTTTGACAAGGAGACCTCCCTCAACAAGGCTCGTGAGCATTCACTGCTGCGCTCTGACCGGCCTGCCTATGTCACCATTCTGTCTCTTGGTATGTGGCATGTATTTATTACTAGGGCTTTCTTATTTGTACCCCAAAGCTCTCCTCACATCAAATCGATACTTCCTCCCCCCCCCCCCCCCCGCACTTCATCCATTGATAGGATAGAAGATCAGTTTTAGAAGTTTTCAAAGCTGAGGGATGACAGGGTGATTCTACCCTAGTAGATTGATGCCAAGGTCACTGCTTCTTTCTGGAGTCATCTTGATTTTGATGAACTGCTCACAAGCTAGTAGTTATATCAAGTATAGGATTTTTGCTTTCTCAAAGGACTTTTTTTCCTGAGAACAGTGACACATACCTGTGATCCCAGTTCTTAGGATGCCGAGGCTAGAGGACGGTTGTAAATTTGAGGTCTGCCTAGGCTACACAGTGAATTTGAAGCCACGCAATGACATTGTCTTAGAAAATGATAGAGCAAGGAATTCTTTGTATCATGAGTCCCTTTTGTAGTGAGACCTATGGACTCCTTCCCAGAATTAGAATTATGCATTTGAAACCCCACCCCAACCCCCAGATAGGGTTTCTCTGTATAGCCTTGGCTGTCCTGGAACTTGATCTGTAGACCAGGGTGGTCTTGAACTCAGAGATCTACTTGTGTCTACCTCCTGAGTGCTAGGATTAAAGATGTACAGCACCACAGCCCACCTGCATTTAAATTCTTAAAATACTTAGAGTTACAGAAAAGGCCAGTCATGTTTCAGTATTTATTAAGTTGTTAAAACAGTTAAATGCAAAACTTTATTTCTGTTATGATACTGAATGATAAGACCCAGTAGCAGGTCTTCTAATTTCTGTAACTTCTGATGGGGGTCAGTGTAAGTGATTTTGTATGTCACACTCGTAACATGAAAAGTATTTGATTTCTTTTGTAACAGCACAATAATAGCAGTCTGTGGTTTATGTTTGTTGATAATTGAAAGAAATGCTAATTTACTTCTCTGACCAAGTTTATAGAACTACTGGGTCATCTTCCATTTTCCCTGTATACATGAATGCATCTTTTGGTCTAGCCCTCCCTGGTCCCTCCTCCCAGATACCCTCCCAGATTTTTCACTAAAGATGGATGTGTGTGTGTGTGTGTGTGTGTGTGTGTGTCCCAATTAGTGTCATCTGCATGCATGTGGGTGTGGCGTGGGTATAAGACTGTCCACTGTAGCATGGGTAATATACTCTCCCAAAAACAAAACTGACATTGTCTCCAACTTCCTGCCATGACTCCTGGAGCGTTGCAACTAGAAATGGAACCTTTCAAATTCCTCCCATCCATGCTGGAATAGTGACTAGGTAGATCTTGTGCAGGTCTTGTGTAGTGACCACAGCTTTTGAGAGTTAAGAGAACAACTCCCTCTCACGTCCAAAAGGTACTGTTTCCTATCAGTTCTCCTTAACCTCTGTCTCTTAAAACCTTCTCACTCTCTTCTACGACATTGCTTGGGAGAAGGGAGTGTGATGTTCTGTCTGGGGATGAGAACTGCTCTATTCAATTCTAAGGTATCCATGGACCTATTTTTTTGCCATAGGTGTGTTAAACGTGTAGGAAGGTGCAGTGCAGTGTTGATGGCCAGTAGAGGGCAGTGTGCCCCTGACCAGTCAGGTGAGGCTCAGGAACCATAATCCTAGGAAGCTCAACCCCACCAGAACAGGTCAGGAGACGTCATAATTCATTGGAGCTTTGCTTGACTCCTGGGTTTTGCATTTTTCACTGTCAGTGCGGGATGCTGCGGCTCGGCTGCCTAATGGAGAAGGCACTCGGGCAGAGATCTGTGAGCTGCTCAAGGACTCTCAGTTTCTTGCCCCAGATGTCACCAGCACCCAGGTGAGTCAGAGAAGCGGCTCTCCTTGGCTTCGTCTCAGAATGTATTTGAGAAAATTAGGAAATGTAAGTTATACTTTGTTTTTCTTGTGCTACTGAGGGTTGAACCCAGGGTCTTGTACACATCAGGAATATGCTTTACCAATGAGCTGTATGTGTTTCCCTAACATAAAATCTTAAAAAAAAAAAAGAAAAAAAGAAAAAAGAATGAGTAAGTCGGACATGGTGGTGCATGTCTTTAATCCCAATACCTGGAAGCAAAGGCGGGTTTGAGTTTGAGGCCAGGATACCCAGAGCTATACGGAGAAACTTTGTCTCATCCCCCCCAATCAAATGAATAAAAACTAGCTAGGCATGATGACATGTCCCTATAATACCAGCTACCTTGGGAGACTGAAGCAGGCGGATTTTGAATTTGAAGCCTGGATAACAGACTCCTGAATGTTCAGTGGGTATAGGTACTTGCTGTGCATGCCTGATTGACCTAAGTTCAGTACCTAGAGTCTACATAGGAAGCTGGATGAATTACCTAGAACCTATGGTCTAGCTAGCATGAAATATACAATGAGGCAGAAACAGCAAGAGAGACTCTGCCTCAGAAACAAGGTAGGTGGTGATTGTCTTAGTCAGGGGTTCTATTGCTGTGATGAATCATTATGACCAAAAAGCAAGTTGAGGAAGAAAGGGTTTATTCAGCTTACACTTTCATGTTGTTGATCATCACCAAAGGAAGTCAGGACAGGAACTCAAACAGGGTTGGAACCTGGAGGTGGGAGCTGATGCAGAAGCAATGGAGGGGTACTTTTACTGGCTTGCTTCCCCTGGCTTGCTCAGCCTGCTTTCTTACAGAACCCAGGACCACCAGCCCACGGATGGCACCGCTGACAGTGGGCTGAGCCCTCCCTGTTGATCACTAATTGAGAAAATGCCTTATAGCTGGATCTCATGGAAGCATTTTCTCAAGTGAGGCTCCTTCCTCTCTGAGTCTAGCTTGTGTCAAGTTGACACACAAAACCAGCCAGTACAGTAATAGTGAGAACCACCTGTGACCTTCTTACCTCCACACATGCACTATGGCAAATGTATGCTTGTACTCACATCATGTACACAATAAGAATAATAAAATAAACCCATTAAAAATACTATAACCAGATGGGTAGAGAAATAGCTCAGTGGCTAAGAAGAATACTGTACTTTCAGAAGACCCAGGTTTGATTCCCAATATCCACATGGTAATTCATAACTGTCTTTTTTTTTTTTTTTAAGATTCATTTTAAAAAATTTTTATGTGTATGCGTGCCTATATTAATGTATGCCATATGAGTGTGGGTGCCCATGGAGCCCAAAAGAAGGCATGAGATCTCCTGGTGGTGGAGTTATCAAGGGTTGGACCATCTTGGTCCTGGGAACAAAGCACTGGTCCTCTAGAAGAGCAACAAGTAGTTCTTAGCTGCTGGGTCATCTCTCCAGCCCTCCTTATTCTGTAACAAAGGAAAGGATTCTGTAGTTAATTTGTTCACAGGATCCTTATAGTGAAGATCAGATAGTATCTTAGCTGTACACCATTCTTTTCAAAGTGGTTAGTGAGCCAGTGGTAGGACAGAGCTAGGTCGAGATCCAGTCTGTTAATTCTCTGACTTTTACAGCTACTGGTTTTTCCTCAGGAGTCCAGATAACTGGTATTATCTTGGTTGGAGTTGTCCCACACCTCCTTTTGCTCTGTTCTTAGGTGAACACAGTAGTGAGTGGTGCACTGGATCGATTACATTATGAGAAAGACCCTTGTGTGAAATATGACATTGGTCGGAAGCTGTGGATCTACCTGCATCGTGACCGGAGTGAGGAAGAGTTTGGTATGTGAGGCCTTCAGTGTGCTGACTAGATGGGAGGCATCTGCCTTTCGGTTCCATATCTATTATTCTGTTTGTTGGCATTCAGTTAGGATAGGGTTATGCAACAAGAATTCAGTCCATCAACAAGGCCTGGGTTATCTTACTTGTTTTTGAGAAAGAATCTTGCTGTTTAACCAGCTATGGCTATGTGTGGAACTTGTTATATGGGCCCAGCTGACTTTGAACTTGAGATGATCTATCTTTGTCATCCCAGTTCTGGGCTTACAGTTGTGCAAATCACAACCAACTTTTTGTTTTGTTTTGATTTGAGATATAGTCTAAGCAGGGTGGCCTTGACCATACTGTTTTCCTGACTCAGTCTCCTAGTTGTGCAAATCACAACCAACTTTTTGTTTTGTTTTGATTTGAGATATAGTCTAAGCAGGGTGGCCTTGACCATACTGTTTTCCTGACTCAGTCTCCTGGAGAGTGAGTGGCATTATAGCTTCTGTTTGGAGAGGCCTTGGTTTTTAACAAAGACCTTCTGATTTAGCATGTCAGAGTCAGATTTCCTGAACTGTATAACATTCTTGTCTATAGAACGGATCCATCACGCTCAAGCAGCAGCAGCTAAAGCCAGAAAAGCCCTTCAACAAAAACCCAAGCCTCCATCCAAGGTGGTAAGTTACCTCGTACGAGCGTTTCCTTTAGAGATTTTGTGATGAGGCAGCTCAGCATAGATACTCAGCTTTTACCTGACCCAGTGCCTCAGGAGTCTTCTTTCATGATGCCTGAGGTAGAGTTTTTTTTCTTCTCTAGAAGTCCAGTAATAAGGAGGGCTCCATGAAGGGCCTTAGTGGTCCTTCTGAGCAAAGCCAGATGAGCCTCAGTGACTCCAGCATGCCACCTACCCCAGTAACGCCCGTAACCCCCACCATGCCAGCATTGCCCACCCCCATCTCTCCTCCACCTGTGTCCGCGGTGAGCAGAAGTGGCTCTACCACTGTCTCTGAGCCAGCCAAGTCTAGTTCAGGGTAAGCACCTTTGTTTCTTCTCTTGTTCTTTCCCTCCAAAGTCTTTTTGTATTTACATCCTGAGTTTTTGGTTTTTTTCCTCTTGATTTTCCTCAGTGTTCTTCTGGTGTCCTCACCAACAATGCCACAGCTAGGAACGATGCTTTCCCCAACTTCCATCCAGACACCACCCAGTTCTCAGGCCACTGCTCGGGTTGTCAGCCATTCCAGCTCAGCAGGACTACCCCAGGTTCGGGTGGTAGCCCAGCCCAGCCTTCCCGCTGTTTCCCAGCAGTCAGTAGGGCCAGCACAACAGCCATTGCCCCAGATGCCAGCAGGACCACAGATTCGTGTGCCAGTCACTGCTACCCAAACCAAAGTAGTACCCCAGGTAAGCGGATGCTGCATGTCACTGGGGCACAGGGCCACGTGGGGCTAGAGGTGGGCTCCTGAGTCACAACAAGCAGAGCTTGAAGGAGGTCTGGGAATCACATATTGTTTGTGTAGACAATGAAGCTCATTGAAATAACTAATGTTCAAAGCTTCAGGGAAAGTGTTCAAAGCTGGGAAAGTGCTTTTAGGTACTCTGTTTTACATGTTGGAAACAAGACCTTAACTCTCAGACCAGGGCTCTGTCGTGCTTCTAAGTTCCCACTGTGACTCAAGACAGTCCTGTCTTTGTCTCATTTTCCCTTCCTGCATATAAAACTGAAGACTCCGCTTTGTTTTGAGTATAAGGGATGAAGTAGGATGATAAATGCACAGCATTGAATCAAACATTGCACAAGTACAGGAAGTGCAGTGTCCATTCACGTAGGGCCCCTGCTTGCGTGGCTGGAAGCATTTTGTGTCTAATTGGTCTCTTGACTTCACATCCTGAACTAGGCAGTTATGGCAACAGTTCCAGTCAAGGGGCAAACTGCAGCAGCCTCTGTGCAACGGCCTGGACCTGGGCAGACAGTGACGAATCTTCCTGCTGCAGTCAGCCCTGTGAGCAAGCCAGCCATGAGTTCTCCTGGGAACTCTGCTCCAAGCGCCTCCACAGCAGCTGTCATTCAGAATGTCACAGGGCAGAGCATCATCAAGCAGGTAGGTGAGCCTGACTCTAAGTGGTGTCCTAAGCTAAAGCAAGTGACTGCTGGTGTGGGGTGTTCTTGAGGAAGGATTTGTTATCTTTGACTCCTGCTTTGGAGCTTTATCAGGTGAGTACCCTACCCTTCAAAGGCAGAGCAACCTTCGCCTTCTTCTCTTTCCTTGAATTTCAACATTTGGTAGCTGAGGTTTGGGTTTATATGTCAGTGTCTCTGGGTTTATGCAGTTAGCTCCCATGGCATACTTCACTACAGGGTTTTCAGTTTGTCATTTGTAAAAGTGGAGTATATATTTTTTTCCTTCACTGTGAATATGCGAGTATGATCTTTGCACTTGTGAAGCCACTGAACAGGGGTGCCATGTGCCTTTAATCCCAGCACTTGGGAAGCAGAGGCAGGTGGATCTCTGAGTTCAAGGCCAGCCTGGTCTGCAGAGTGAGTTCCAGGACAGCCAGGGCTACACAGAGAAACCCTGGCTCGGAGTTAAAAAAAAAAAAAAAAAAATGAAGCCAGTTGACATCTAGTACTAGAGCAGTCCTCTCATGTGCTTTACCCCACTGTGTGGTTTATAGATGTTAGCCGTCAGTCGTGGCATTGGGGGTAGGTATTGTTATTGACTCCATTTTGTAGAGGAAGAAGTAGAGTCACAGGATGACAAAGTAACATTGCATTCAACAGGTACATGTTGTCTTTGGGGAACAGACTAAACCCCTTTGTGGAGCTCATATGTCACAGGAGAGGGTGATAATAATTACAATGGTCAGCATCAGATATCCCAGTTCTTCTTGTGGGGTGGGCTGGCAGGTGCAGCTCAGTGGTGAGGCCCTGGATTTAACATCCTTTGCGGAGGGCATGTCTGCTTTATTACCCATGCTTCTGCTGCTGGTAACTCTGCCAGAATTTCAGCTCAATCTCTTCCATTGCTTCCTAAAGCCAGGAAAAGACAGATAAGATTGACAAAGTAATGATATTTGAAGCTGGGTAAAGGGTGGCTTATTACATTTTTCTTTACTTTTGTTAGTGTTTATCATTTTTCAAAATAAAACATTAAAAATACATGAAATGTATGCCCGTGAGTAGACATTTTGCCTAATCCTGCCACATGACCGGCCTAACACTGTGAGTCTCCTCTTTGTATTCTTTTTTCCCATCTAGGTGTCAATCACTGGGCAACTTGGTGTGAAGCCCCAGACAGGCAACAGCATTCCACTCACAGCCACAAACTTTCGTATCCAGGGTAAAGATGTACTGCGCCTGCCACCTTCTTCCATCACCACAGATGCCAAGGGCCAGACGGTTTTGAGAATCACTCCAGACATGATGGCCACATTGGCCAAGTCTCAGGTTACCACAGTGAAACTGACTCAGGACCTCTTTGGGGCAGGAAGTGGCACTGCAGGCAAAGGCATCTCTGCTACCTTGCATGTTACTTCCAACCCTGTCCATGCAGCTGACAGCCCTGCCAAGGCCCCATCGGCCAGTGTTCCTTCATCAGCTCCAGCAGGTACTACCGTGGTCAAAGTAACTCCTGATCTCAAGCCAACAGAAACTTCGAATTCGGCTTTTCGCCTGATGCCAGCTCTTGGTGTGAGTGTGGCAGATCAGAAGGGAAAGAACACAGTGGCCTCTTCAGAAGCAAAACCTGCTGCCACAATCCGTATTGTGCAGGGCCTGGGAGTGATGCCCCCTAAAGCAGGCCAAACCATTACTGTTGCAGCACATGCAAAGCAAGGAGCCTCTGTTGCTAGTGGGTCTGGAACTGTCCATTCTTCAACGGTGTCCTTACCCAGTATAAATGCCACTGTGTCTAAGACTGTGGCTGTGGCTTCGGGGGCAACAAGCACCCCCATCAGCATCGGGACTGGAGCCCCCACTGTACGACAGGTTCCTGTTAACACTACAGTTGTGTCCACATCCCAGTCTGTGAGTAATGTTGATGCTAAAGATTTTAGCCCTCTGCTCAAGAAACTGTTTTCTGGGAGGAGACAGGTGTCTTAGCTGGGGGCTCTGTTGCCGAGATGAAACACCCTGACCAAAAGCAAGTTGGGGAGGACAGGGTTTATTTTGTTTGGCTTACACTCCCATGTTGCTATTCATAACTGAAGGAAGTCGGGCCAGGAATTTGAACAGGACAGGACCCTAGCGGCTACGGAGGGATGCTGCTTACTGGCTTGTGTAACCTGCTTTCTCTAGAACCCAGAACTTCCGCCAGCTCAGGGATAGAGCCACCCAAACTGGGCTGGGGCTTCCCCATCAATAACCGAGACAGTGTTTTACAGCCGGCTCTTTGGAGGCATTTTTCTCAGATGAGTTCTCTCTTTTCAGATGGTGCTTAGTTGGTATAAAGGAGCCAGGACAACAGGGTTTTGCTACATAGCCCAGGCTGGCTTAGAATTTGCTATGTGTCTAAGCTGGTCTTGACTCTTGCTCCTTATTCATTGCTCTTCCTGTCTCAGTCGATCAAGTGTTGGGATTGCAGGCGTGTATTGCTAAGGCCAGCCTGGGAAAATTGCTTAGGTTCAGCCCCCGTCCCTGAGGAGACGGAGGACTATCCGTATCACTCCATCTGACTTACAGATTTAGGCTGTTGTTTTTGGAATGCAATTTACAAAAGTGTAGCATATATATACAGCCATAAAGATAAAAAGAACCAGGCGGTGATGGTGCACACCTTTAATCCCAGCATGTGGGAGGCAGAGACAGGTGGATCTCTGAGTCTGAGGCCAGCCTGGTCTACTGAATTAGTTTCAGGACAGCCAAAGATGCACAGAGAAAACCCTGTCTTGACATCCTCATCCTCACCCTCTACCCCTCCCCCCAAATAAAATAAAGAACAATATCAGAGTGTAGGGTAAAGTACAAATTTTCCTTTACCTTCTGGTGTTCTGATCTTACAAGGACTAATGAAGAATGTATTTATTCTTTCAGCCCTTTTCCTAAGGATTCCATGTAGATACATGTAGTTAAGAATGTCTCGGGTGTCATTGTAGGCCATACTCAGATATTGACCATGTCCTTTTTAGTGATGTAGTAGTACATCAGCCTCTATTGAGGGGTCTGTTCCCCTGCTGTTAGTGCCACAGCAGTGGTGTCCTGCAAGGGTTTAAGATACATGTATTGAAAGTTTTGACACTTTAACTGTGCTGCCAAAAAGACTGTCAGTTGCATATTGTTATGTGCATAGGAAGTATCTCTTGTTTGGAACTTGGGGTGTGGTTCAGTGGTGGTGTAGTTGCCTAGTGGGGGTGTGGCTCAGTGGTGGTGTGGTTGCCTAGTGGGGGTGTGGTTGCCTGGTGGGGGTGTGGCTCAGTGGTGGTGGTGGTGTGGTTGCCTAGTGGGGGTGTGGTTGCCTAGTGGGGGTGTGGCTCAGTGGGGGTGTGGTTGCCTAGTGGGCTCAAGGCTTTGGCCTTTAACCATACCACTACAGGGAAAAATATTTTCCTTTGATCTTACCTTAGATTTGGTTTTGTTTCCTTTTCTATCTGGTGATTTTGCTATGTTCCTGGCTGGCCTGAGCTTTACGTAGATCAGACCACCTTAGCTTCCTGAGTCTAGGATTTTCACCGAGCCCAGTTTGCTCTCTTACCTCTTAACCCTGTATTTGGCATTCTCTGATTACTTTTATCAGTATTTTCTTTAATACTTTAAAGGTTTTGTATATGTGCCTTATTTAGGCAAGGATGAAAATATGTTAACCTTTATTATTAACCAAACATCAGAAACTAGGCACCTAAGGGTATAGTGGCTTGCTCTTTCCTCCCGCACCCTGGGCTGTTGGACCTCTGCACTTCCACATGTATACGTTCTCTCTGAGTCTCTTGGACCTTATTAACTTTGGGGTTAGAGATTTTTTTCTTTTTCCTTCACTTGGCCAAATTTGTTATTAGTATCCCCTAACTAACTTTCCTTATCTCTGGAGACATGTGACTTGTTTTTATTAGATTATCCTGCTGCCTACCCAGGTAAGGCTGCATTCCATTGGGGTGCTGTCCATTTTCTCTTTAACACTAGAGGTCCTCTGGCCTTCCTCACCATATAGTTGCTGAGTGTCCAGCACTATATTGTGTGTGATGGACACCCAGACAAATAGGATTCACCAATTCAAGTGGCTCAGGATCTGGAACTGCTGGGTGAACACACACTTTGTGGTTCAGGTATAGAGTTGTTTGTTTCCATGATAAATGCAAAATGAGAAGTCACGTAAGGAAGAAGTGGGTCATTTCAGTTGACTTATTTTTCATAAATTGAGCTAATACTTTTTATAGGAAATACAACTAGTCAAGAGTTTCCATGGATGATTCTATCAGATGACTATGAAAGAAGTAATGTCACAATAGTCTAAATTTTTTTGTAGAAGTAGTAGAATCACTTAATTTGTCTGTGAGGTCAGCATCATCCTCACACTGGAACCAGATGTAGACATTGCAGTAAAGAAAAGCTGTAGGCCAGCATCCTTCATGAGTCTAGGTAGAAAAGTTCATACAAATCCAGCAGTATATAAAGAATTAGACCCAGAGGACCCAGCATCCCCATAGTGGCTCATAACCATTTATAACTAAAGTTCCAGTAGTCAGTGACTCTTGTGGCTTTCACTGGCATTAGGCATATGTGTCGTGCACTTGCACACATTCAAGTAAAAGACTTACACATAAAATACATCTAAAAAAATAATTTTTAAGAATTATATTCTGTCAGATTTTACACTGCTGTGACAAAATCCTGTCATCAACAACTTAGGGAGATGAATTTAGGTCATGGTCACGGAGGTTTCAGCCCCAGACTTTCGCTGTGGTGATTGTGGGCCAGTGATGAGGCAGAGAATGATAGTAGTGGGAGCATGTCTGAGAGGCTACTCAGCTCATGAGAGGAAGAAGCGTTAGTGAGGCAGCGCCCGAGGGATCAAGCTAGCCTTCAGGATCACACTCCTGGCTACTTCCTCCAGCCAGGCCTCACCTTTCCTGAAAGTGCCTGTAGCCTTTCAGATTGGTCTTGCCAGCAGTCAGTATAAGAGCCAGTGGGGACATTTCATATTGAAACTATACTCTTGCACCCTTTGTCCCCAAAGGCTTCTAGTTATACACATAACACAAAATAGAGTTTCCAGCATTGTTTAAAAGTCTCAAGGCTGTTAGCTGAGTGTGGTACAGGCCTATAGTCCTAGCACTGGAGAAGCTGAGGCAGGAAGACTGAATTGAGGGCAACACACACACACACACACACACACACACACACACACACCCACCCCTAAAGTCCCTTCTGAGCCTTAAGGCAAACTAGAAGCTTGAGCCCCTCATGACAGACAGTTGCTGCTCCTCAGGGAGTGGAACAAGTGATACATAACTTGTTATAAGCCAGTTTATTAGAGTTGCTTGGATTCTGTCTGCAGGAATATTGGGACCCTTGGGGGAATGAGGGTTGGCGGTGTCTGTAGTGCTCTTGCTTCTTCTCTGTAAGCACTAGCTGTTTGCTGTATCTCCTTTCCCACAAAGCTAATTGTTTCCTTTGTAGGGGAAGCTGCCTACCAGAATCACAGTTCCTCTCTCTGTGATTAGCCAGCCAATGAAGGGCAAGAGTGTGGTCACAGCCCCCATCATCAAAGGCAACCTTGGAGCCAAGTGAGTGCTGTTTGTAGACTAGCAAACGCAGTTGTTACAGGGTGGGAAGGTGGTTGGCACCGCCCTTCCATCAGTAATACGCATTGAGTCCCCAGTACTGTTTTGGATGCAGTGATTAAGACACAAAAGAGCCATTGTGAGCCTAGCTTATATTGTAAAGTAGGGAGAGGAATCTGACAGAGGCAATAAAGCAGTAATACACTGAGTGGCAGAGAAGAGGAGGGTGCAGGCTGCTGGCTTGTGATGGTGTAAGGGATCCTTCCTATATTTGAGGCTTGGCGAATGTTGGTTTCCTCTGGCCCTGACTTAAACAGGAATAAGGGACTCATGCCGTCATTCTGGCATTCCTAATCATAATAAAACTGTTTTGGGATGTGGGGTGGCCTTTTCTTTCCTAAGAGACAGGCATCTTAGTGGATTGCTGAGGCTGGCTCATACCTGTACTGTCTGTGATACTCTGAGTTCTTGTCTTGCCAGGAATACATGCTTCCTGGTAGTGCCTGACTCTTCCTGGGCTGAGTATAGAGTTTAGGGCATTTTATCCACTACTTTGGGGTTTCCTGCCATGGAAGGTTAGAAGAAATGTCCTAGTATGAGATTGCATTTGAATCCAGAAGATTTTTACTGGGCATCAGGCCTTTTCATTGTCCTTCATGAGCAGCCTCGGTCTGAGCCTGAGCAGTGTGGTCATACTTAACCTGTGTTTCCCTTTCACAGTCTCAGTGGGCTGGGCCGCAACATCATCCTCACCACCATGCCAGCAGGTACTAAGCTCATTGCTGGCAATAAGCCAGTGAGCTTCCTCACTGCCCAGCAGTTGCAGCAGCTTCAGCAACAAGGTCAGGCTACACAGGTAAAGTCGGATGCAGACCGTTGACCAGCTCATGCTTGTCTGTTTTCTTTTCTTGAATTGATGAACAGTGCAGTCCACTAATCAGACCTCTCTCTCTTTATAAGCAGGTGCGCATCCAGACCGTCCCAGCATCCCATCTGCAACAGGGCACAGCTTCTGGCTCCTCCAAAGCAGTGTCCACTGTTGTTGTGACCACAGCTCCATCTCCTAAACAAGCACCTGAGCAACAGTGACTGAGAAGAAAGGTGGCTTCTCTTAAGAGACCAGGCCCCGTGTATCTCAGCTGACAGAAAGGGAGCAGGGAGGCTGCATCGTTCTTCTGAGCTGTCCTGCTTGAGGCAGGGTGGTGGAGAGTGATGGCAACTGTGGCCTAGAATCTGCTGCCGTACTCCAGAGTGAAGCCCTGACAGGCTCCCTTTGTAGGGTTCTAGGGATGATCTGTCTAGTGCAGGAAGAGAGACCATCAGAGTCTTGGGAGGTCACAGTCACACAAGCCAGGGTTATCTCCTGGGTATTGGATGCCTGGGGAGCAGGCCTGCCGGTTGGTGAGTGGGCCGACAGGGAATAAGCCTCACTCTATGTGATGATTTTACTCTTTAGTTTCTGATCCTCTTGGTGACTTGTTGAGATGTGAGTTTTGTGTCCAGAAAATTTTTGTGTAACTTATTTTTTTAAAGAACCTATTATACATCTTTTATCAAATAGAAACCTGGGCTTTAGTGCCCCTAAACTGATCGCTTACCCCTTCAGCCAGAATGAGAGCATAGCAAGAGTCTTAATAGGTTGGCAGCTTACTTGATAATGGAGAGGTTATATAGTAAGAAAATGTAGGCTATGAGGTAGCATGGACCCCCTCAAGTGGGACTAGTTCAGCACCACGTCCTAAATATGGGTGCTGGATCTTGGTTGTCCCTGTGTCGTCTCTTGTGGGCATTGTCCTTGGCAAGCCTGTTCACATGGAGGTTCAGGGTTCTTGGACAGGAGAGTAGGGGAAGCCCTGTGAGGCTGCTCTCAGAGCACTCAGCCCACATATTGCACATTCTCCTTGCTGTACAACAGCTATTGCAAACCAGACCCTTGGAGCTGGCCACCAGACTGGAACATAGAAGAAATGGTGGAGGTGGCGGCAGGGGTAGGCACTGCCTAGCAGTGCCAGCTCAAGGAGAAATGAGTGTGATGTTTTTATTCCTGGCCATTTCACACTTCTCTGCCACCACTAGCCACAGACAGAGCTCAGAAGGGTACTTTACAAAGTCCAAGTACTTAATGTACTGGTTGTATCTTACATGTCTTGCTGTGGTGCAGGGGTGGGTGGGAAAACCTTTCTGCAGGGATAGGGCTTCCCTGTCTCTTTGTGAAAGTATCCAAATTATTAAAAATGTGTCTTTAATTTCTGGGCCTCTAACCATTGTCTTTTATGGGGAAATAACTAGAGGGCATGTAGAATGGGAATGGCTGGTTGGAACTGGTTCATTTGGCAAGCTGCTGAGAAACAGAAAAGGGTTAAAATAGTTTTGGCTACAGAGTGGCTTTAAGTTGCATTTGAATCTTACAGCAGTTTTGTCAGATATAACTGGCATCCCTCTTTAATGGTGAGAAGATACAAGTTTGAGGGGGAATTAGAGAAAACCAAGATGAATGCCTCGTCTTAGAATTCTAAGTCAGTCCCAGTGCCGAAGGTAAAACTCAGTGGTGAGAGAAAGTGCAAGCTAGCTATGACAGGAATGGGTTGGATTCCCAGCACCCCTAAAAATGAGATGGTAGAGTCACATGGGCTTATAATATAATCCTTGCCACTCCAGAAGTAGAAGCCAGAAGATTAAGACTTCAGACTCATGCTTGGTTCACATCAGCTGGCTAGAGGCCCACCTGGGTACTATGTTAGACCCAGTCTCAGAACTGTAAAATAAGTTAGATCCTTCCTAAGTCACATTCCCTTTGTGGTGAACTCTTTCCCAACATAATATTTTTATTGATTCTTAGGGAATTTCACATCATGTACCCTAATCACGCTTCAGTGTCTGTTCCCCCATCCTTGTGACCAACCCTCCCCCAACCCAAATAAAATAAGATAGAACTCTCCCTCCCAAATAAAATAGAAAACAGGTCCAGTTTGTGTTGTCCACATACTTACTGGATCATGGTCAAACTTCCAGTGGCCTGCGCCCTCAGAACTGGGCCTCTCCCCTCTCACACGCCCACCATTAACTGTGGAGAGCCACAGTTCAGCATGCCCATCACATTCCTTGAGAGTTCTCTTCAATGGCTTCCCGTTCAGGCTTGTCACCCTTTTGTGGCAGGGAGGGACTGGGGGATGGTTGTCACAGGGGTCTTCCATGTCTCCCTGTCAACTGTACCTTCACAGTCATTGATACCATTGCAAAAGCAACTTCCCTGCCCTTTATAGTCAGCTGGAGCATGGCTCATGGGCCACATGGCCTCTGGTGACATGTGCTATGCTCTTAAGGAAAACTCGCTGGGATTCGTTCTGGTGAAACTTGAAGATAGGATAGGGTCGCGAGTCTAGCTTTCAAACCACAGGAGACAGGATGAGATTGAATTGCACTCTTGATGGGTGCCCGAGGACTGGCATCAGGACTACTGACTGACTGACCATAGTGGGGGAATTAGAACTGACACGAGAGTTATGTTTTTGGATATATTTCACACAGAAAACGATATGATACTTTTTAGACAACAATAAGAGAAAGTAGACAATATTCTCTCAGATATTTTACTGTTGGCTAAACCTCTTCTGTTTTTACTTAGCAAAGCCCATAAAAGTAACTCATATTTAGCTTCAGGTTTATCCCAGACTTTTATGTACTAGATTACCTGGCTGCCTGTATGTGTATGTCGGATATGTGTATCCTAGAGAGCACAGATGTAAAATACAGGTCTATTTTGAGATGCCAGTTTGTGGGGTTGACTCCCCAGAAAAGTCTAGCTTGGGTACTTTTTAGTCTATTAGAATAGTAAAGATTAGAGGCCTCTTACTAGAGTTGCCTACAGCAACAGCCACTAGTATATTAGCACGTGTGCTGTCTTCATATGTAGACCTCGAAAAGTTCCAGGCAGTCATTTGTCCTTGGAGCTTCTAGTCAATAGATTGGTAAAATAATTCAGACTGTGTCCAAGACAAGATGTAGTGAAAAGCCTTCCGATTGGCTTGCACTTTAAGATTTACTTTTATCTAGCTGTATCTGCATATTTGTATGCATATATCTATATCATGTATGCACACATATATCACTTATGTGCAGGGGCTGGTGGAAGCCAGAAGAGGTTGTCTAGATGTAGGTATTGGTAACTGAGCTCTGGTCCTCTGGAAGAGCAGGAAGTACCATCTCTCCAGCCCCATAGCTTATACTTTAACTCTAAGAATGTTTTGCTACTAGGGTTGGTTATTCAATGAAGGTATCCTAAACCACTGGTTAGTGATAACAAAAATATTTTTTTTAATTTTTTATGGGATTATTTTATATACACAAGTACACTGTTGCTGTCTTCAGACACACCAAAGGGGGTTATCAGATCCCATTACAGATGGTTGTGAGCCACCATGTGGTTGCTGGGAATTGAACTCAGGACCTCTGGAAGAGCAGTCAGTAGTGTTCTTAACTGCTGAGCCATCTCTCTGGCCCCACAAAAATAAATTTTAATGTTTTATGTTTAATAATTGTCAGTCCCTCAAAAATACTGTTTATCTGTTCTGCCAATATAAAAAAATCTCAAGTGTATCTTTGCATGCATCCTTTTTTATGAAAATAAAACCAGAAACAGGTTCCTTTTCCAACTTGGACCTAAGGAAAGAATCCCTGTATGTGACTTTTTACAAGGCCAGCTAGCTAACCTTTCATGAAAGTTCAGTATTTCTTCCAAAGAATCTGAAGGACTTTCTGTTTGTGGGTGTTTGTGAAGGAACAGGGTGTGGATTATGAGAAAGATACCAGGCTTCCAAGTCACAATGATAATTGGTTTTTCTACTTTGTAGCTGTTTGATCTTATGCTGACCAGCCTCAGAGGACTTCATTCACACGCTTAAATTACAGGGATGGCGAGAGTTCACTGAGACAGAGTGTCCCAGCATCACAGGAGCTTGTACAAGTGAAAGGTGTTACTTGGTCTTGAAGACCCTTCAGATTCAGTCAGCACAGAAGCCTCTTCTCACTGGAACTAATGTGTGTGTTTAGTTTTCCATGTTCTTGTGTGGCTACTCTCTAAGTCGGGTATACCTTCTCTAAAGGGCCAACTCTCCATTTCTCCCGTTCCTCTGTGGTATGTGTGTATTTTTTTTTAAGATTCGTTTTAATTTTATGCATGTGTGTGTGTTGCCTGCATGTATGTGCACCACGTTTGCACCTGATCCCTGTGGAGGTCAGAAGAGAATAACAAATACCTAGGAACAGCAGTTAGAGACAGTAGTGAGCTGCCATGCTTGGAGTCAATCCTGGGTTCTCTGGAAGAGTAGTAAGCCCCTGCACTTCGTTTGCTTTTGGTTTTGTTTTGTTTTGTTTTTTTTGAGACAAGGTTTCAAAAAACTGTGGCTATCCTGATAGTTAATTTGTAGGTCACAGTGGGCCTGAACTCGCATCATTTGCCTCTGTTTCCCAAGTGCTAGGGTTACAGGCATGTGCTGCCACACCTGGCTTGCCCCTGCACTGTTTGTACCAGGTGCCCACCACACTGCCTATGATAGTCTCTGGGGTTCTCTTATATTACACTACCAGTGCCTTGATGGACATCTCATTAATTCTTGCAGACATTTCAGTGCTAGGGCAAAGTGGATGTTTGATAAATACCTGTTGAGGAAAGTTATAAAAACTAAACAGACAAACCTCACAAAAGAAACCCTGTGCAGGACCAACAATAGAGCATCAAGCCTGTGTTAAGAATTCAGAGTCGCTATGTTTTGGTTTTAGCTGTTTTAAAATTGGAAGCTTTTTATAACCTGATTTTTTTTTTCTTTCCTGCATCTAGGAGGCACAGAATTGCTATATAATGCTCCTCAATAGGATAATGTTGAGGAATCAGCAGATTTTCAGTTCTCAGCTGAGCTATGAGCTAGCTACTTGATTTAAGGAAATTATCTTTCACCTAATTTTATCTCTGATCAAGGCTAAAATGCAGTACTCTGGTATGACTCATTATTTTAAAAGATAACACTGACAATACCAAAGCTCGTGAGTTGCTTTTTTATTTAAAATCTGTTAGAATCTTGGCTCTAAATTGAAGACATGGAGCTGTCATCATCCAGTACTTTTCTGAGAAGAAAGTGCCTGGCTTGATTAAGAGAAGAGGGGCAAGCTATCAGAAGCAGCATGTGATGGTCCGGCTTGCTTCATTCACATGGTCACTTCCTAGTGTAGGTATTCAGAGTCTTAAAGTCATGCCTCTGCAAGGACAGGCCTGCTACTGGAAGGTATTCATTTTTCTGTGTGGATGGTGTTACTGTAATACAGATTTTAAGTTAAACTAGTCTTAAATATTCCAATAACATGGTGCATAAAAACCACTCGACTCATTTCTTGTATTTGAGCCTCTGGCTTTGTGTTAGATGAGGGATGCAGCATATGGAGCCCTAGGAGCACATAAGACAAGCCTTCGCATACGGGGGCAGGGGCACACAAGGCAAGCCTTAGAGTGCAGGGGACAAGCTGTATCCTTTCCAGCTATTGTCTAAAGGGATGTTCGGTCTCCACTCCCCCAAGCCTGATGTCACTCCTCATCCGAGCAACTCAAAAGGGTTGTCTGGTCAGACTTCAGCTTCTGAATCCCAATGATTTCTCCTTCTGCATGTCTCTTCATCCGAGTCAGAAAGCTGTAGTAGACATACCATAAGAACCATTAGAATAGCCATGGAAACCTTCCATCCAATAACTCCAGGATGTAAAGAATGGCAGAGCCTTCTCCAGGTGTCTGTTAAACAGGGATACAAAGTCTACGTATCTGGCCTCTCAGTGTTCTGTTGACAGTAGAAAGAAGGACTTAGTAGTAACCCAAATATTCTTGAGACCGGATACAGGTCTCTTGCCATCTAGCTGTTTTACAGATCAGAAAGTAGAGCTAGAAGAAACTCTGTCTCTTTGGTCACTGTGTGTGTGTGTGTGGTCTTTCTGGGTGAAGTATGTCTGCTTTGGGTGTAGGGAGATGATGGGGGGGGGGTAGGAGTGGGAAGCAGGGACAGCTTCCACAGACACAGACTTCTATAATAACACACGCCAAATCTCAGCTTTCCTTCCATTTACTAGTTGGTAAAATTATTTAGTCTTTTGAAACCTTGTTTCCCCCTTTGTTAAAACCGTCACCACCAACAAAACCAGTACATAGTACAGCGATGAGGGTCAGAGAGGTCAACATGTGTCTTAAGTTTTCTGTGCTGCCCAGGACAGTAAGTGCAGGGGGTTAATAGTTCTTACATCTCTATTATGCTCAGAGGTACTTAGAAAGCACTTTCTGCTCTGCTACGTATTTTGATGTCTGTATATTTAGGAAGTAAGCAAAATAAGTCTTGAAATAGGTGATGGGATCACCAAACTAGTGACAGTAGGGACTTCAGCCCAGACTGATTTCTGCTTTGAGGATTTATTTCCCTATCATTCACTAGCTTAGAGTCTGTTAGAACTGCACTTGAAACAGGTTTGCTATGACCCAGTCAGGCAGTTTCACGTAGCCTTAGACTTATTGGCAAGTAAGACTTGTAGTGACTTCCCTACAAATGGAGAATACTTTGTGCCGAGTGTAGCAAGACGTCGGCAGTCATTAAGTAATAGAAGTTAACCACCTTAAGGGACCAGTTAGGGGGAGAAAACTTACACAAAACGTGTTTCAAACATACCAGTAAACAAGGAAGTAGTTGATGCCCGTGATGCAAATAGCAACCAAATAGTGCCAGCAGAAGCACATGGTGATGAACATGAGATTGTCCATGTCCTTCTGGTCCCATTCTGGTGTTCCAAATGGTGGGAACAGGACAAATCCAATCTGGAGGGAGAGAGGAAGATTTTTCTGGTAGGCTGTCTGAGAAGTAACCAGTTGTCTTCATGGCCAGCAGTATGTTGTACAGTGTCTCACAGTTCCTACAATTCAGTTACACCAAAAGTCCTATTCACACAGGAAAGTTGCTCTTAGTTCAGTTTGGTTGTTGTATAGGCTGATTGAGAATTAGCTAAACTTTAGGACTTCCACTTCATATGAGTAGTTTAGTAAATACAGGTATATAACCAGTATACCTGCAAGCTATAAGTGGGGAAAAGTTTCAGACGTCAAGGGGTGGTGCAGGGATAAAAAGGTCACCCAGACAGACAGGCCCCTCCCCTGGATGGATTTGCTGCATTTGCAGGCAACAAGCCACGTTCAGAATTTCTCTTGGACATCTCCAAGGGGCTTTTCAACCCAGACCCCATTGAGTGTGGATAATCACCTGCCAGAACCAGGTTCCCTGCAAAATAAGGAGACTGGTCCGGAAAAGCTCCAGCACAATATTATCTCGAAGGAAAACCTCCAGAAAGACACTGATAGTCCCTCCAAACAAACAGAACAGTAGGAGCGAGTGGATGTGCTGGTCCAGTGGAGGTCGGTTGTGAACGTGGAAAGAGAAGAGAAAACCTGTGAACCAATGGCAGCCGTCAGAAACCTGCTTAAGAACATTCACTCTGGCCCTTCCCAATTACTGGATTTTTTTTCCCTTTATTTGTCTCAAATCGTTTGAAGATTCTTCAGCATTTTGCTGCCACGCCATCATTGGCAGCAAGCACTTGCAGACTGTTGGTTTTGTGGGTCTGTTGAGAATATGAATGAATGTGTCTGTCTGCAGATTCCATTGGAAGGCAAGGCAGAGTGGGTGTAGTATTTTAGCCATGGTGCTGGTTTGTAAGAAATTGAATGAGTGAACATACATATATACACACATACATGGATGCATACATGCACGTACACTTGCACACATGTGCGCGCACGCACACACACACACATTTTTAGGGGGGACCTCAAAGTTTCTTAGCTTCATATGGAACATACTATCTAGACTACCCAGAGCATAGGACCCAACCCTGTTTAGGCTTTGGAAGTCTTGAGAATTGATTTTCTGAGGAAGGTCTTTATATGTTAGTGTTTCTTGTCTTTTAAGTTTTGATCTCTCATAAGGTCAACTTTTCTATCTTTCTTTCCCCTTTTCCAGCCAAGTTACCTTCAGCGAATACGGCCATAGCCAAAACCACTCTGTCTAACCCCAGGGGCACAACGTTGAAGTACAGGTAGGTGAGCATGTCGATGATTCCCGAGACACCAAAGAACAGGTACATAGTGCAGTGTTGCCAATTCATGAGCTTGGTCCATTGATTTTCCTGGTAGAGGTGCAGGTGAGGTCCATCTGGAACAAACTGCTCTGCCAGGATTCCTGCCAGGAAGTAAAAGTGACACCCGAGGTGGGAGAGGTGGCAATGGCAATCATGAAGGGTCCAGGGACGGACGACTGTGGCCCGCAGTCAGCCGGCCAACTTGAACACTACTTCCATACAGAATTTTTCTGAAGTGTATGGAAACAGCTGTCCCTGGAGGCTCCTTTAGGGGTTGCGGATGGGGCAGAAGCAGTGATGGTAATGGAACATACTGGTCTCCAGGGACTCTGCCCCACAGCGGAGATAAGCAGAGCATTTCCCCCTCGCCTGCTGATGTGGCTGGGACATTCCTGGGTATGTGTCTGCCACAGAGTGGGTACCCTCCCTCAGCACAGCGTTCTTTAAAACACTGGGGAACGTGAAGCCTCACATTATGGCCATGGTGTCTAGAGACAAAATGAGGCCAGACTGAGGAAGCTGTGCCTTTAGGGTAGTCCATGGATCTTGTCACTTTCTCTTTTTGCTTTGTTTAGTTTTTGCTTTTTGAGATAATGTCAGTATTAAGCCCAGGCTAGCTTTAAACTCTATCCTTTTGACTCTGGGATTACAAGACTGTACCATGCTTGGCTTTTGTCCCTTCTACTTTTTATCACGTTTGAAAGGCAGATTTGCCTTTATGCTTAGTACCTAAAATATTTGGGGGGATCCTGGAAGTCATTCAAATTTGCATTCACTTATAAGGGATCAGGAAGTTTGTGGAATGATCCAGAAGAAGTGCTACTGATACTAGAACAGAAGCCCTGTGAAGTGGGGATTATGTGTGCTTCATACAGTTTTCTAGTTCTCAGAACACCGAGGGGCTGGGATCTGGTAGAGATGTACTGAACCAGCACAAGAGAGGCGTTGAACAATGTCACATTGACCCAGCCAGGATGGCAAATATATTAGCTTTTTTGGTTTTTTTTTTTTTAAGGCAGTGTCTCCTTACCACCAAGTCATATGGTGCTCATGAGCTCCACAAAGAGCTGTCTGGTGCATGCAAGAAGTCTTGGCTGAATCTGGCAGGTGTTCAAGTCTTGCTTGCTGGAGGGTTTAATGTCACTGCTTCACACCCAGACAGCGGTAGGCCAAGGACAAGTGGCAGGCAACCTGAGAGTGAGCTCCCTCTGTGATCTCAGCAGATGGCTCCAGGGGGAGCTCACTGCCAGTCCCTGATGTGCTGTTACAGTAAGCGGGGGTGCGGGTGGGTGGGGTGGGTGGGGGTGTTCATGAGAAAGAGGTAGGGCTAAAATCCCTCACAGCCTCACTGAGGGCTTTCTGTTGCCTCCCTGGTTGGCCTCCCTGTGGGTACCCCTCCTGGTAATGCTTGAGATTTTTGTGTGGAGGATATGCCAATGAATGGTTGTTAATTACCCTGAGATCTAAATAAAGACTATTTGGGGAACAACAATCTAATTTAAAATAAACCCTATTTAGAACTTTGAATTGCTTTAAAAGCCCCTCCCCCATTCTTATTTGCATTTTTTGTTTTTCACACAGTATTTGTTCTGTTTCTATAACTTCATAGGGTGAAACTAGTTTACTTGGTAGTTATTCATGGTGTATATAGTAAAGGGCCTATTAACTATTAATATAAAGGTTTATACACATGGATATTAGAATAAAACAGACTAGCAGTCATCTAAGACCTTGTCCTATTATCTCTGCTATTAAGACATCTATTTCACAGGATCCGGGGAGTAGGTTATGGGTGTGAAGAGGAGATACCATAGACAAAATGACCTCTGTTCTTACCAATAACTGCAAACAGAGTCTTCATTGCACCTTCAATGATCTCAATACGCTGTTGCTGATGGCACAGTCTGTTCTTCTTCAAGCCCTTTTGGTGAAAGTACTTCAGTGGGTACTTCACTGACCACCACAGCCCAAACATTAGAAAGAAGCTCCCTGGGAGAGCGTGGCCCTTGAAGTTTGCCATCAGTGCTCCAGGATGCCTAAAAGATGAGGACCACTGTTAGGTGACTGAATGATGGAGACATATATAGGTGCGCGCGCGCGTGTGTGTGCATTCACGCGCGTGCGTGTCTGCGCACGCACGACAGAGACAGACAGACAGACAGGAGCAGGTATGTGTGTGCAGGCGGGAGGACAACCTCAGGCTTTGCTTCTGAGGGATACTATCCCCCTTACTCTAACACGGGGCTTCTCATTGGCCTGGAGCCCACTGAATATGTCCTGCTGCCAGCCTGCCAGGGAGCACTATGAATCTGCCTGTCTCCTTAGCACTGTGGTCACAAGAATACACAACACACCCAGCTGTTTTACATGATAGAAAATAAGTCTTTCCATTCTATACATATTTTGAGCCAGGCCTAGCGGTGCATTGTAGGCCTATAGTGCTAGCACTTGGGAAGTGGGAGCCAGAGGATCAGGAGTTCAAGGTCATCCTCACCTTTTTAGTAAAGGAAAGGCCAGCCTAGGCTACATGAAACCCTGCTTCAAAAACACTATCCCTTGCACACTTTGGCAAGAAGCAGAATTAATTCCAAATAATAAACAACAAGGATCAAGTCTTTTTATGTGAGAAGCCTTTAAATCACTATAATATTATTGTCTGCCAGGTAATTTAGGGGTGGGGAGAAAACTGCTGGCCTCAGGGCTATATAAAAAATAAAATTGATGTGGAGAAGTGGAGGCCAGGTAAATATCTATTGATTCAGTGTAAAGATACCTTCTTAGGCACAGGTGTGAAGGAGAGAATTAGAGAAAAGAAAGTTTACTATGTAGTCGTTTTAAAAATCTTTTTATTGATTCTTTGTGAATGTCACATCATGGACCCCAGTCCCACTCATCTCCCTGTCCCTTCGTATCTGCCCTCTGCCCTTGCAACCCTGCCCCCCACCCCAGCAAAAGGAGAAAAAGAGAACAAAAATCTCACCATGGAAGCTGTGGTGTGTCACAGTGTGTCACACAACCTATTTGTCCAAACACCTTTACTTGAAATGTTCATTGTAATGAGACATTGGTTCAAGGCCTCTGGCTTCTGCTACACTACCAATACCGGATCTTCACCAGGACTCCTCTCGGATATCTTGTTGATCCTGCAGCTTTAGGTCTGTAGGACCAGCCTTTTCCCATGCCCCAGTAGTTCATAGATGTGATAGATGTTGGGGTGGGCCAACCCAAAACCCTGCATCTGCACCTGCATGGTAGCTGAGTTGGTCAGTCCACCAGTTCTCCTAGACCCACACCACTAGGGCCAGCTCTCTAGTACTGCCCTGGCTAGTTTACCCAAGTGCCACAGCCAATAAGGGGAGGGACGAGCTCTCCCATTCTCATGCTCTTGGGGCTGGCTCACCTGCACTGGCACCACCAGGGCCAGTTCTACTGTGCTGGCCAGTCCAGCCGCAAAACCTGCTCTACTGAGTTCTGCAACGGGCAAGGGGTTGTGGGAAAGCCATCTTTCCTGTGCCCGCCCCACCTCAAGGCAAACAAGGGGTGCGGCCAGCTCTGTGGAGGCATTTTTTATGTCAAAACGATGGGAAGGGGGCTGGTGAGATGGCTCAGCCAGTAAAGGGCGCTTGTGCTGAGCCTGACGACCCACCCGTGTTCAGTCTCAGTGGAAGAAGTGGGACCCACTCCTACACGTTGCCCTCTCATCTCCAGAGGTACACCATGGTGCGCACACCCCGAGAAACACAAATGTAATTAAAACAAAAGTTTAAGAGATGGAACAGTAACGAATAAATCAGGAAACTGTCAGCTATACAATGGCTGTCAATTATAAAGCTTTTGCTTTTTTTTTTTTTTTTTTTTTTACTGTTTTTGTTTTCAAATTTAATTTTACTTATTTTTTTGTGTATGGGTCTTTTGCCCACATTCATATCTAAGAGAAAATCTGATTCTCTGGAATGGAGTTACAGACAGTTTTGAGTTGCCATGTGGGGTGCTGGGAAGCAATCTCAGGTCCTCTGGGAGAGCAGCCACCTTAACTGCGGAGCCATCTCTCCAGCCCCAGCCGATACTAATTTATAAGGAAGAAACATAAGCAATGGACAAAGGACGCAATTTACAAGATACTATAAGCTGATGGTTAATCTAGCAATGAGCAAGTGCAAGCATAGCGCCATGTTCACAGAACTGGAGGCAGTCTGGTGTGGAATTCACACATGACTGTGTCCAGAATTCATCCTGTACAAGGTACTTAACTGAAGAAGATGCCATGTGCTGTTATCTCATTTATCAAAATTATGAATGTTAGCTAAGATTTATTCAGAAAAAAAGGTTATTTTTCCCAAGGAAGTTGGTGGTGACTGAGAATATGGAGGATTAGGGAAGATGCTTGAGGCAGTCATGCAGACTCACTGCCCACGATCGTGATATGTCATGGTTCTTGACTGCTTACATTAATCAGAACCGGCAGTGACGTTCAACATTGCAGCAATATCCTGACCCAATCTTTTCTTTCTACATCACCGAATTCTCTTTGACTGTCGTGGTGCTGACGGGTGTACCTCCACCTGGGCTTTTAACCAGGTCACTGAGAGTTTCTCCAGATCTGATACAGGCTCTTCTTGAGTTTTGTTTTTGTTTTTGTTTTTGTTTTTTTGTTTAATTAAAACCTCTAATGACTCTGATCATTTAGCCATGGGCGTTGCTGTCATTTTGTTCTCAAGGCTGGTGTTGTGACCCAGGTCTGGCTTACGCCATCATAGGGCCTGCTACTTGACTGCTAGGCCTGGTGGCTGTAGTGGTGGGTGGGGCTGATGATTCAGGCATGGGGCGTCTTCCCATCTCATTTCTTGGTGCTGGACTTCCTGTTTTGATCTTCTATTTACTTCTGATGTATCAGTCTGCTCTCTTGTAGCTTACCTTGCTTCCTTAAAGCAGTTATTTGGAATTGTGTTCTGGTAATTCATAGCTCTCCATTTCTTTGCAATGGCTTTGATGTGTTATTTTGTTGCTTGGCTTGTGTTTCTTTGTTTATGTTAAGTTTTCTTTTTCTTGCTTATCTACATTTGAGAAGCAGTCACCTGCTCGAGGCTTCATCGCCTGTCTTTGGGAGATGAATGCCTTCACCAGTCAGTCTAGCTCCCTCAGATACTCATTCATTCATTCATTCATTCATTCATTCATTCATTCATAATCTCCCCCAGTCCCATCTCTCCCTCTTTCCTTTCTGTGCATGGTATATGCACATGGGTATACATAGACCAGAGGTCAGTGTTGGGTCTCTGTCTCTGTCTCTCTGTCGCTGGCTCTCTGTCTCTTAGGCTGGGGCATGGGGCATCTTGCAAAAAAGGCAGATAGCCTTAGGGGTGACCTTTACTAGCTCAAAAATTTATCTCCCATTAGCAGTTGAGGACTCAGACTCAGGTTTTACCCCACACTATCATTTTTTTTTACTTGTAAGTTTAAGGTATCCTCTTCTGGCTTTTTGAAAGAGGTTCTCTCTGCGAACCTGAAATTCACAATTTTGGCTCGGCTGGCTGAGCTTGGGTCTATTAAGGTAAAGGTTTTCATCAGATTTGGAAGGTTTTTCACTCAGCATTTCCTCATCCCCCCCTTTCTTCTTTTGGGGCTCATGTTGCGTGTATGTGGGGAATTTAATATTTTCTCGGGATTTGCTCACTTTGTTATTTGTCTCCATTCTTCTTCACCCCTGCTCTTCAAACCAGATTATTTTATTGTTTTTCAAGTTACTTGATTCTTTGCTCCCTTCCTTCCCGCCCCTCATCTCTCCCCCAGCCCCCTTTTCTCTCCATCTTTCTTCCTCCCCCCCCCCCCCCACCTTTGAGACAGGTCTCACTTTATAGTCCAGGCTGGTTTTGAACTTACCATCCTCCTGCCTCAGCTTGCCGAGTTCTAGCATGTCGTTAGTGCACATTATCCTAATGCCCTACTCTAAGGAGGTCTTAACTTCGGCGACTGTACTTTTCAGCGTTAGGATTTCTACTCTTTTTGAAGTTTGCCTTTCTCTATTTAGGTATCCTATTTGTTGAGTTACGTTCATTGTATTCTCTTAATCCTTCGAACAGTGTTAGTTCTATGAACAGATTTAAAAGAACTGCATTGAAGTCTTCGTCTATTAAATACAGCATCAAAGCCATTTAGAGTTTTTTCTACTTCTTGTGTATTTGGTTTTTGGAGCAATTCATAATGTACTCTATATCCATTTTAATTGTAGCAACCCTGGACTCTATAATGACTCACCTGGATTATGGAGACCTGCATGATGTACAGATTCTGTCTTTATTTAGCTATAATTCTTGATCTTTTATTTATTAGTTTGATTTCATAAAGGTTGTATCCTTATTTTCATAACAAATGATTAGAGATTATCAGGCAATTATTTGAGCAGAGGTTTGCTTCAGTCCCTTAATTCTTCCTGGAATCCAGTCTGTGTCAAGCCATCTGTTTATGGGTTGGAGAAAGCCGGCTTTCACGTCTTCCTTGACCTTCACTTGCTGCTGGGATTTCCCAGGTCTCCCTAACATGTTCACAGGAGATGTGAAGAGAAGAGTTTCTCAATCCTTCTATATAACTTTATTGCAAAGCTCTCCTCGCTAAATTCCTGGTTAGTCTGGGGCTCACCACGCGTGGACTGAATTGAGAGGCTAGCAAAGCTGGTATTCTTTTTTTTTTTTTTTTAGTTTCTCATTCCTGAGTGTTCATTATATGTTCACTTCTCATGAACAGCAAGGCCAAGAATTTTTCACACTTGGAATTTAGTCTTTATGTACCAATATTTTCACAATTAGCTGATCTTAAAAGTCATCGACTGAGCAAGGGGGTGATAGAAGCATCTGTGGGCAAAACGTTCTTACCCGAAGATAGAAGCTTTTCAAGAATAAATGCTTCTTACTTTGTTGCTTACATTTGGTTAGTTTTCAGTTCCATGAGGTGGTTTGTTTTGAGAGATTTGTCTAGTTTTATACATTGTCCTTTCCTTCTCTGTTTTGAAGAAAGAAATTACTTGCCATAATCTTCATTCTGATAAAACTGCAAAGCCTCCTTTCATTCTTTTGCTTAATGGTTAACTCAGATTCTTGTTATTATCAAACCTATTGCACTCCATTTTATTGGTTTTAAAGGTGTAGAAAAGCCAGCTTTGCAAATGCATGCCAGAGCCTTGTAGATTGACTGGCATCTCCTCCCCCCCCTTCCAGAATTCCCCTGCACTCCCCAATAGATTATGTTTAGGTGGAGTCCTTATTTGTATCCGTGTACTTGGTACCAGACGCCAAGCCCTGCCCTTGCCTTTTACTTGGTCTAAAGTTCACACCTGTGCACAGCAGGCCTGAGGCACATATTCTACATAGAAGGCTGAGCACCTTGATCTGACTGTGGATAGAGACGGAGGAGGAGGAGGAAGAGGAGGAAGAGGAGGAGGAAGAGGAGGAGGAGGAGGAGGAGGAGGAGGAGGATTTCTTCCATTCACAGATGAATGGATGACTTCCCTAGATGAGCTACATTGTGGAACAGATGGTAGAATTTATAGGATGAGTCAAATTTAGTAAAGAAGAAACCAGGCTGTGACTAACTTAACTAGAAAGAAAAGATCTCTAATAATCTGGATCACCAGTAGGTTAAGGCTCTGAGTGACAGTTCTCTGCAGCTGAGGCTTCCCTCTTCCACTGTTTTGTCATCCTCTAAAATAAGGGGGATTGGCTGCTTCATTTAAAAAAGAATTAATCTTTTGATTAGTAAATGTCATTGTTTTTCTCAATAGCATGCATACTATTTTTAAAAAAATAAGTACTAAATAAATACTCCAGCAATGCGCTTGGTGATATACACAGGAAGAGTGGCCAGTGCACAACAGAACTCTTCCAACAGAAAGAAAAATCCAACAGAAAAACAAACATGAGAACATGCTTCCACAGAGGGACACGCTCAGCATTCTTGTCTCAATGCACGTGCTCTTTTCATAGTCATGTACCATGTGGCAGGAGCAGGAGGGGGTGAGCACTTCCAAGGGGCAGTGGTGGGAACCTGCTTCCTGGTTCAGGCAGTTGTCTCTCTGTTTCATTATCTAAGGAAAGTGTTGGAAGAACATCACAGCTGCAGTGGTGGGTTGGTTTTGGATTTCCTCACTGTGCCCACCCTGTTCCTCCTTTTTAGAATGGTAATGTATATTCTTATGTTGTAAAGTACATCGTTTCCTTTTTGATTTTAACCAAACCACAGTTAAAAGATCAGAGTGAGTCTCAGAAGAGACCTTGGACATTTAAACAATGCTGAGACTCTGGAAGGCTTTTGAAGTTGAACTAAATACATCTTGCACTATGACACGGCCATGAGCCTGTGGGGCCAGGGGGTGGAATGTGGAGGGTTGAACCATAAATGCCCTCCATAAGCTCTGGTATTTGGACACTTGGTCCCCAGTTGTCCCAGTTGGTGGTGCTGCTTGGGGGAGGTTTAAGAGGTGTAGCCTGGCCAGGAGGAACATCACTGGAAGCAGGCTTTGGGAGTTTATAGCCTCACCCACTTCCGGTTTGCCTTCTGCCTCATGTCTGTGGCTGAGTCATGGTATTTTATCACAGTAACAGAAAGCTGACTAGTACAGTTATAATAATTCTGTCTCCACTACCGTGGCCACCCCTTCCCCAGGCTGGCCATGAAATTCAGGCCTTTGCACAGGATAGGCAAGCACTCTATCACTGAGCTACATCCCCAGTACTAATAATTCCCTTTTATTGTTGAATGTTTCACTATATGAAATTAAACTGGTTGTGTAGTCTGCTAGACCTGCTTTGACAGAGTACTACAGTCAGGAGGGCAGCAAACAGTAGACATTTGTTTTCTTACAGTTGTGAAGACTAAAACCCAAAATAAAAGTCTTGATTTTGTTTGGGACCGCTTTCATTAGCTTACAGATACATGTCTTTTTCCTGTGTCTTTATCACGTGCTCTTCCTTCTATTTGCGCCTGGGTTCAAACATTCCTGTTGTACAAATTCTAGTTGTATTAGTTGAGAGCTCATCTCCATGACCTCCTATCTAGTGTAATTGCTAACTAGTACATTCTAAGGTACTGGGAATCAGGGCTTCAGCACATGAATTTAAAGGAGGTGCTTTATCTTATTATGCCCTGCCTAATTCCCCCCTCAGATTCCCTTGTAGGTCTTCTCACATGCAAAGTGTGTTCACCTTGTCTGGACATCATTGAAGTCTTAACCCATTCCAGCCTTGTGGTGGTTTGAATGAGAATGGCCCCCATAGGCTCATAGATTTGAATACTTGGTCTCCATGGAGTGGCACTGTTTGAAAGGGTTAGGAGGTGTGGCTCTGGTGGAGGAAGTGTGTCACTGGGGGTGGGCTTTGAGGTTTCAGAAAGCCTATCCCATGCCTAGAGATTCTTCCTGCTGCCTACAGATCCAGATAAGGAACACCCAGCTCCTTCAGCACCATGTTTGCCTGTGAGCCACCATGTTCCCAACATGATGATAAGGAAATAAACCTCTGAAACTGTAAACCAGCCCCAATTAAATGCTTTCTTTTATGAGAGTTGCCTTGTTTTCCGTGTCTCTTCACAGCAACAGAACACTGGCTAAGTCCCAGGTAATCTTAAGTGGCTGTGAGCAAGTGTGTGCAGCAGAACCCACCTCTACCGGTGATACTTAAAAACAAGAAGGTATCTGCTTCTGAAATACGTGTGAACATTACCATCTCGACAGGAGGGACCATAAAGAAGAAAGCCATGGGTCTCAAGCAAGTCTGAAATTCAGCAGGGCAAACTCCATTAGATTTTATGGCTTGAGAGGGATTCTTTGTTTGCTTGATGATGTGTGGTTTGGGCCCTAGACTGACTCTGCCCTTTGGTCATTAGCTGGGGGGATCCTGACCTTCTGAAACCGAGATGGCTGCATCTTCTAAAATGGTGGCAGCAGCTTTGCCAGTTAGAAATCCTGAACTTCCAGGTAACTTGTAGGCCTTGAGACTGTGAACAGGATAGGAAACAAAACTGGGCCTCTGCCACACAGGGTCTGAGGCAGCTGAATGTCAATTACACTTCAGCTGTCATTCTGATCCATGTCAGTCATGTGTGTCTGTGGCACAGATCATACATAGGTTAACCAGGCCTGGTTCCTTGTGATGTATCACCTCCCATTCCTTCAGAATCCTTATAGGAGACACCTGAGAAGGCTAGACAGACTCCATGGCCAGTTTCAAATTGGCAGTTCAGGAGACAAAGTCTAAATCTCTGTTTCCAAGAACTGGGCAAGTTCAGGCAAATCCAGGCCTCAGAAGCTGCCCTGTCACCTGATCTGAGGCAAAGACAATGGGTCAGCAGCGGTTTCCAGACTTTTCCAGCAACAGTTTCCAGCACCCCCACCCCCACCCCCCATCTCCAAGAATAAGATAGAGGTCACCTATCCCTTCCCGGAATTCCCCTAATGTGCTTTAAGTCCGACCTGCGAGATCACTTCAGGGTCTTTCCATCTTTGTAGATGGTAGACCCCAGCATGCTGAACTTCTGCAGAATAAAACACTCTTTGTGTTTACATACTATTTGAGTCCAGGGTGTCATTCTTCGGTGAATCATGGACCCTTACACACCTTGCCTTTTCTGGCAGAGCTGAAGCTTCTTGCTTTGGACCTCAACCGTGCTAGCTGTAGCATTCATGCATCTCTTACCGGAAGGACAGTTTGGCCCCCATTTCTTCTCTCCCTTTCCAAAACCAAATTCAGTCAAACCCTATGGGAGGCTTGCACTTGCTATGTTCCCTGCATCCATTTCCAGGGTTGTTTGGCCAAGAGCTTGAGGGGTTAGCCTCAGTGGCTCTTCCTGGGCAGAGACCCTGGCACCCTCACTGCTGGGTGCTCTTCTTTCCCTCACGTGGGCTTCTTGTGCTTTCAGCCAAGACTTATTGCTTGTCCTCATCAGGGCTCCTGCCCATTCTGTGGCCTGCAAATCATGGCCATAGTTAGTCTGCTATTTTCTCTTCCCGCTCTGGACTCTTCCCGATGCCTCTGGCTGTACTTTCTTTCATATCTACAGTAAAACCCCCAGCCATTCCTTGGAGGAGTCATGTCTTCCCTTTATACATTCTCCAGCAGTCTTCTCTATGGCCAACAGAAATGCTGTGAGCCACCTCTTTCTCCTTCTCCCTTCTCTGGGTGAAGTGTGAAACCAAAAGTCACATTGTTGTTAAGGAGCTGCAGTGTTGGACATTGCTATTAAGTCTCCATACCTTACAAGAGTAAGTTTCTGTTTTCTAAGCCTACTGCAAACCATGGTTTTCAGCGTGTGCTGAACTTGTATGCCATGAGGTGTACCCACCCCTTCGCCTTGCTGGACTCCTGAACGCCGGGGATGACTCTCCTTCCACTCCATGTATTCTTGCACTTACCTGCCCCACAGGCAGCCGTGAGGCCTGAGCCCCCAGGTGCTAACAGCCAATGATCTCAACAGCTATTTTCTGCCAACCCTAACCCTTCCCCATAAAAGGGACCTCAAAAGTGAGGGAGGGGTTGTTCTCTTGAACTCTGACTTAGGGGGAGGTGGTCATCTGGCCGGTCCCTCGTGCACTACTACGTCCTGCTTGCTTTAATCAGACAGCCATGGAAATGGTTTCCCCCTCAGGTTTAACAGAAGCTTTCCCCAAATGCTTAGGTGGACTTCCTAAAAACTCATCTTTCACATTTACTGAGGAATCTCACACAGAGAATTCAACAATAAAAAGTTATCCCATCTCTTAAATATAATCGTCTTAAATGTAATAAATAGAAACTTCTTGACACACCATTCATAGTTGTAAGTGTATTATTTTCCCTGTAGATGAGCTGTTACATCCATCCATGGCAGTTGTTTTCTTTTTTTTGTTTTGTTTTTGTTTTTGTTTTTTCGAGACAGGGTTTCTCTGTGTAGCCCTGGCTGTCCTGGAACTCCCTCTGTAGACCAGGCTGGCCTCAAACTCAGAAATCCACCTGCCTCTGCCTCCCAAGAGCTGGGATTAAAGGCGTGTGCCACCACTGCCCGGCTAGTTGTTTTCTTGTAATTATCTCTATATTCATTTTCTATCCAAAGGAGGAAAAATGTGGCCCCTTTAAAAATTTTAAACATTTAAAAAATTTTGTTGAGCAGTATTGTTGGCATATGCTGAATTTTTAGGTGATATATATATATATATATATGTATATGTATATATATATATGTATATGTATATGTATATGTATATGTATATGTATATATATATATATACATACATACACATACACATTTTAAAGGTGATTTTTGACTGTTAAAAGCTGGTTTTACCAAGCTTTTTTTTTTTTTTTTTTTTTTTGTCAATCCAGGATACAATGAAACTAAACATTTTTTAAAACTTAAAAATTTACATTTATGTGTGTGTGTGTGTGTGTGTGTGTTTTATGAAATCTCTCCAGATTTGCCCATTAATTAAGATAGGGCATGAATGTTATGGGAGTAACCAGCCATTTTCTGATAGAATCTGCTCCACAAGGTGGAATATATATCCGATAGTGTTAACAGAGCCAAGAACCCGTAGCTAATTAAGACCCTGTGGGAGAAACCAACTATTATCGCTAAAATGGATACAGTATTAACACTTAATGACGTACTGCTTTACCTGTAAGTCGACATATCTTTCAACCCTCAGCAGAGAACTTTCTCACTGCGGTAGACGGCAGTGAAGAGATCCTCAAAGGATAAATGTGTAGAGAACAGAGACAGTGGCCTGCTCAGCCCTGAACGGGATGGGGATGTCGACACCTCACCCCTTTACCGAGAGCCCGGGGAATCTTCTCAGAGGAGTGGGTGGATTGTTAGAGATGGAGACGGGAGATAACAGCAAGACAAGCATTTTCCAGGCACAGCACGGCAGCTGTGCACAGCAGTTCTGATAGCGCGTATGACCTGCTCAAGCTCACGCTAGACAACATGGAGGGGGTATCGTGGGCACACAAAATCCTAGCGCTACCTGAGTAGCTGTTGATACTTGAAAGCTGTTGGGAGAGGGAGAATCAGCTTTCTTTAGTGGTGCAGGTTGACCACACTCCAGGGCAGGCGTCACTTCCAAGAGTCGTAGCTGGGCCACGCAAACTGGACTTGATTAAGGAGGGGTGGGGGATGGGAGGAGCTGGGTGGTAGGAGACAGAGCACGGATATGGCCAAAATATATTGTATGAAATTCTCACGGAAAATAACATTTGGAAAAAAAAGACATCTTGAGATTTACAGACGATTTTAATGTATTTCATTACATAATTTCTCCTTTATGGACAGTTACCTAACTTTGTGTCTTAAAATGTAAAGTTTTGCTGTGTTTATGGTGTTGAGCATTTGGCTAGCACGTGCATGTTTTTCTCTTTGTTTCACGTGCAGTTTTCTGAGTATTCACTTAAAACACAGTTGTTTTATTGAGAAATAGGTATTTTCAGGATAAGAAAGATATTTTTAAAAGGCAGAAAGGAACCACCATCGTGTAAGAGAAAGACATCTAAAGCCATAGGTACGAAATTTACTGCTGCTAAGGAAGGCTAATGAAAAAGGGACGTGCTTTTGGATGAGAGTAAATTTTATATAGTAAAATAAGCGTTTGTGTTAAACGGTCATTTAAAATGAAAGTGTATTATGACAAAATTAGAGGTTTTGTTCGTGGCAGAAAAGCTTATGAGAGTTAGGGTGTAAATAAAGAACAGACACACGAAATAATAAGACAGTATTTAAGATTATTGAATTTGCTAAATAGGAGTCCAGCACCCCACAGATAAACTCACAGAGGCTGTGGCAGCATGCCCGGGTTCGAATTTGATGGGGTCCTGATGCTGAGGGAAAGTAGCAGTGCTACCTTAGTAGACTTTGTGCCTCATACTGCTTTGTTTGAGCTTTTTTTTTTTTTTTTTTTTTTTTTGGTCTTACTGGTATTTTGCATGTATAGTAGGGTTTCCAATTTTGTGTTTTTATAGGGTTTTTTTTTTCTTGGTGTGTGCATTTCTCTTTAAAAAATTTTATTGTTGTTGTTGTTGTTGTTGCTGTTGTTTTCTAAATAGAGAAAGGGCATAGAGTTGGGTGGGCAGGAAGGAGGGTCTGGGAGGGGTTGAAGGATGGGAAACTGATTAGAATATATTGTGTGACCTTTTTTTCAATTAGGAAAACCACTTAAAAAATACAGTATCCTAAATAAAACTGATGCATAAATAATATTTTTGGTTGATGAGAAAACAAAGTACCGGTTTCTCTCAGCTACTACCTTTAGTCCTTCTAAAAAAATCTTGATTCTTTCACAGTTTGTATATACTTCTATAATATTTTTACTTCCTGAGACCACACTGAGTTCTTAATTAACTTTAGAAATAATGCTTCTGCTATATGTCACATGTAAACATTACATCAGATACAGAAGACAGAGGAAGAAGACCGGATCTACATCAGCGGTGGTTTGATGTGATCCTGGAATTTCTTTCTCCTTAATTGCTTAGCCAACTACTTCTCCTTCCTGAAGGCTGCTTTCTTGCCTGGTCAGTTCTACCTAAATCAAATCTTAGGAGCAAGCTTTCTTCACATTGGAGGCCATGGAATGATATTTGTTCTCTACACTCGTAAATGTGATGTTTGGCTGACAGGAGCTGTAACTTAAAGTTCCCATAAAGAAGGGCTAAGTCAAGCATTCCACAAGAACTAGAACCTGGGTGACTGGACAGCCAAGCATTTCAGACCACAAATTATGTTGGGTTTTCCTCCCCACCCACCCCCACCCCTGCTTCTATATGTTTGGTTGGTTGTTTTTTTTGTTTTTTGTTTTTTGTTTTTTGATACTTTATTTACATTTCCAATGTTTCCACCTTTCTAGGTCTCCTCTTTGGAAACCCCCTATCCCCTCCCCCTCCCCAACCTCTATGAGGGAATTCCACCTCCCACCCACCCACCCACCCACTCCCATATTCCCATTTTGACATTCCCCTTTACTGGGGCCTCTCCTCCCTCTGATAGCCAACAAGGCCCTCCTCTGCCACATATGTGGTCCGAACCATGGGTCCCTCCATGTGTATTCTTTGGTTGGTAGTCCAGCCTCCAGGAGCACCAGGGGGTCAGGCCAGTTGACACTGTTGCTCCCTCCATGGGGCTGCAGACTCCCTCAGCTCCTTCAGTCCTTTCTCCAACTCCTCCATCTGGGACCTCACTCTCAGTCCAGGGTCTCATTGTGCAGCCTTGGCTGTCCTGGAACTATGTAGATTAGGATGGCCTCGAATTTACAGAGATCTGTCTACCTGCTGTGCCCTCAGGGTGCTGAGACTAAAGGTATGTGGCACTATGCCTGGCTAGTTTAGTCTCTTCAGCAGAGCCAGCCTCTCACTCCCCCTTTCCCTCTTCCTCCCCTCTCTGTGTGATCTAATGTTCCCTGTGACAGGAACTCTTGTGGCGAAAGAGTTTAACAGCTTGTCTGAGACAGTTGACAGTCCACTCCCATCAACCAGTAAAAGTTTGAGATTCCTTTCAGAAGATACCCCAAACATCTGGATAAAAGGTGACTGATGGGCTGCTCTGAGCCACCTCTGTTCTGGGTTATAGTCTTTGAGCCTCACTCCTTCTTACACTAGACTTATACACGAGAGCTTGCCTACTTCTCAGGGGTGGAACCATTCTTCTGTATGCCAAGGTTTACCTTGTCTTGCATTTGGACATCATGAATGCCTTAAAAATCTTTCTTTGACTTTTTTATTCCCTCCCACACTAGAATAATTCAAGGAACCCAACACTGAGGATCTAACCAACTAACACACTTCTCTTTTAAAATTTCATCTGCCTTTGCAGCCTATGTGGCTACCAAGGCTGGGGCTGTATAAAACTGACACCAAGTCAAGAACAGACTTTGGGAGACACCTCTATACAGGGAAGCATGCAAAACCAGTAGTTCTAGTCCTCTGCTTAAGGAAAAAAAAAAAAAAAAAGACTGAAACAGTACCTAACAATGTGGTCCATTAAAAAACTGAGCACAGAGATTTATTATGAAATGTCACCTGTAGGGAAAGAACTTGTCTGCTAATCCCTGCCAACCAAATTTTCTGACGTGAATTCTAAAGCTACTATGCTAATCAACTGGGATTAACTTTAAAGAAAATCATGACAGCCCTAACAAAAACTATCTTTACAACATGCAGTCGGGTGGATAGAGAGGTAGGGGAGGATCTGGGAGGAATTGGAGCTGGGGGGAGGAGAAAGAATATGATTAAAATGTGTTATATGAAATTCTCAAATTAATAGAATTAGTTTTTTTAAAAAAATTTTTTACTAACTGAGCGTGGTGACACACTTTAAAGTCCAGCACTTGGGAGGCATCTCTGAGTTTGAGTCCAGCCTGGTCCACAGAGTGAGTTCCAGGACAGCCAGGGCTACACAGAGAAACCCTGTCTTGAAAATACTACTACTACTACTACTACTACTACTACTACTACTACTACTACTACTACTACTACTACTAATTATTATTATTATTATTTACTCTGATGCTTTCCTGAATAACTTCCTCTAATGTATAAATGGTTTATTTATCTTGTTTGTTGATACAACCAAAAGAAGGGGGGAGGGGGAAGGTCCCGGCCTTCCTTCCCCTGACAGTGCCTGTTTTCCCTAACTCCTTGAATTACCTGCTAGCACCTCTGCAACTTGAAATGATAACTCTTTAATTTTGTTTGTTCGTTTCCTTTCCTGGTGTTTGGGTACCTGAGGCTTTGAGATGCTACCACTCCACTAAATCCTCAGTCCCACCTTTAACATTTTGGGGAACTGTCAGGCTTTTCCCAAGTGGCCTCCCCATTTTTCAATCCCACCAGCAATGTCGGAGGTCCCCAGCATCTCCACATCCTTGCCAATAAGTACAATTTGTCTTTATGGTTTCCATCCTAAATCAGGATGAGGTTGTATCTCACTTTTGCTTTGTTCTCCTAGCGGCTGCAAATGCTGGGAATCTGTGTCTTTATGTGCTTCTCACATGTTTATGTCTTTGGTGGAGGGATCTTTCAGCTACACTGTCCATTTGTGATTGGGTTGTCATTTGCTGTTGAATTTTAGTATGTGCTTTGGATACATACAAGTCAGAGAAATGACTTAATAGATATTTTGTTCGCTATGTAAGTTATGCTTTCTCCTTCTTTCTTTCTTTCTTTTTTTTTTTTGGTTTTTTGAGACAGGGTTTCTCTGTGTAGCCCTGGCTGTCCTGGAACTCACTCTGTAGACCAGGCTGGCCTTGAACTCAGAAATCTGCCTGTCTCTGCCTCCCAAGTGCTGGGATTAAAGGAGTGCACCCCCACTGCCCGGTTTCTTTCTTTCTTTCTTTTTTTTTTTTTTATTTCCAGACAGGATTTCTCTGCATGGCCCTGGCTGTCCTAGAAGACAAGACCCTGTAGATCAGGCTAGCCTTGAACTCAGAGACCCACCTGCCTCTGCCTCTGAGTGCTGGGATTAAAGGTATGTGCCATAACCACTGGGCTATGTTTTTCACTTTCTTGATGGTATTCTTGATAATCCAGAAGTTTTCATCTTTTTTTTTTTTGAGACAGGATCTCACTATGTAGCCTTTGCTGACCTGGAACTCACTATGTAGTCCAGGCTGGACTTGAACTCACAGAGATATGCTTGTCTCTGCCTCATGAGTTCTGGGAATAAAGGCTTGAGCTACAACACATGGACATTTCTTACTTTTTATGTCTCTCTCTCTCTCTCTCTCTCTCTCTCTCTCTCTCTCTCTCTCAATTTTTTGGTTTTACTTTTGGTGTCATATCCCCAAAACCCACCATTTAACCAGAGGTCATGAAAAGTTCACTCCTTATGCTTGCTTCTAAGAGCTTTATATTTCAGTGCCCATATCACGTGAATGATTCATTTTGGATTAATTTTGTATGTGTTAAGAAACCAGAGTTCCCGTTTCATTCCTTCATGGCAATGGCATGTGTTTCAGCCATCTGCTGAGAAGAAGATTCTTAGCCCACAATGAATTGTTTTGGTGCCTTGTCTAGCTCTCTGTTTTCTTATTAAACCTGTCCTCCCTCCCTCTCTCTCTCTCTCTCTGTCTCTTTCTCTCTCTCTCTCCTTTCTCCTCTCTTTGTGTATATGTGTGTGCATGCCTGTGTGCTTGTGTGTGTATGTATGTGTATGTGCTTGTGTGTGTGTGTGTGTGTAAGACAACCTTGTGTTTCAGTTTCTCCTTTGATCTTGTTTGAGATAAAGTTTCTTGTTTCCTTATTCGCACACCAGGCTAGCTGGCCCTCTAGTTTCTGGGGCCTCTCCTGTCTTCACCTCCTATGTCACCATAAGAGCCCCTGGATTACAGGTGCATGCTGTTATGTATGAATGTGTGTTTTAGGGCTATGAACTCAGACCCTCATGTTTGCATGTCCAGCCTTCTACTCTTGAAAGTAGATTCTGCGGCTCTTCAAGGGAGGACCTTGCTTTCAACCTGTTCTAGCTGGGGTGATGTGTGATGTCAGCATGACATATGTCATAAAAGGTTTTTTTTAGAGTCTAGAGAGTATGAAAATAATGGGAGAGAATACCTGTCGCTCAGGAGAAATGACTCAAAAACTTCCTTGAAAAACAAGTAAACATTAGTCAGTTAATATGGGTGGAGTTCCAGGAAGGGCCCATGCCAGTACAGCCAGGCAGACATTAGCAGCTGCTCACTAATATGGCAGATCAGTGCAGGAATAAGATTGCCTATTTTTGTCATCCTTGCTCTCTCACCTCGTTTAGCAAGAAGGATCATGAGTCATCATTTCCCATGGGCCCACCAGGTAGTAAACCTTGAAATTTGGGACTTGACAAAAGAGGATACTGAAATGTTAAATCAAACAGCTTTTGTGGCCCTAGATGCCCAAGAATCTCTGGGAAAGAATATATAGCACCTCACACATGGTGGAGAAAGCCTAAGATAAAATAGATTCGAGTGAAGTGTTGAGTCAAACTAGGTTCATCCTATTTCGTGAAGGCAGCTTGGGTTCCTGGAGCAGAGTGTCAGACCTGCACTCAATACCACTTCTGCCGTCAAAACCGTTGGTCAAGTTCCCTAGATTTCTGCTTCCCAGTATTCTTAAAGCTGGGGTGGAAACTTCCACTGTTGTTGCTGAAACAGAATGTCTGCCATAGCCCGCTTAGGGGAGGGAGGGTTATTTTGCAAAGGTGCTTTGGTTTGTTGTGTAGGCAGGGCATGGCAGAGCGGAGCAGGTTAAGGCATGGTCGGGCAGGAGGCAGAGAAAAAGAACGCCGGTGCTCTCTGGGTATCCTTACCGTTTCTGGAGCTCTGGCCAAGAGCTGGTGCCCTGCACTTTTAGGATGACTACGTTCCCTCCCGCCGTCAGTTAATGTGATGGCGTGCCCTCAAAGAAGCACACCTTGAATGCCTAGGTGATTCTAAATTAGATCTACTTTTTAGCTAGCCATCACACCGCATCTTTGGGGGAAAATTGGGAATATTAGCTGAAAATAACGAAGAATAAACTAGAGCAAGTGTTTTAATTAATAGGCCTTTCCTTGGGGAGAAACATGGATTTCTACGCTCAGAGAGGTATACTCAGTTAACTAAAGCTGCTGTCTGTTGCTTTCCTATAGCTGGACTCATGAAAGGGAACAAATACGGTTTCATATCATCAAATGCCAAGAGCGTGGAGGCTGAGCATATTTTTGTAATGGGCATGAAGTGTGTGTTTGGTTTGTTTGGTGAATAATTAATTATTTTATTTAATTAATTAAAATATTTAATTATTTTAATTATTATTTTTACTTTGAGTCTATCCATTTTTGCAGGAGCCCAGTGTTCTCTGTGGTCAATCTGGGATACACCCAGCCCTGCTGGTTGTTACCTGGCCCTGTTCTGGAAGCTGCTTAGTCACAGAGTGTAGGTGTGGTGCGGATAATTGCTGCTCACTGGGTGATGTACGTAAGGCTGTAAAGTCCATTAAGGCCCATCCCTGCTCCCGATAGTGTGATCCACGGAAGCAGGTCTAGAGTGCCCTGCCCTCTAAAACTTGGCAGCCGCTACCATCATTGCTATATCCCTTCAAGAACAACACGCTTGGAGGGAGTAAGACCAGACTAATGATGAATCTGAACCTGCGTATCTTCATTTGGAACAAAACTTCATGAGCAAGTAGGGCTCCGTTCCTGCCTAGTCTGATAGTTTGATCTTGGTATCTTGTTCTCGCTTCTCTCTCTCTCTCTCTCTCTCTCTCTCTCTCTCAAGAAAAATACTATCTTGAATGTAGAAAGGGCAGCCACAATGGAAAGATCTCTCTAAAGTCATCACATCAAATTCCCAGGCTGTTAATACACATGTCTCTGAGACCCTAAACTGTCCAGTTCATTTGTCCATTTATTGACTGTATAGCATTATTATTTTTGTCTGTTTTTTTAAAAAATAATTTATTTACTTTACATCCGATTGCAGCTTCTCTTCCTTCCTCTCCTCCCAGAGTCTCCCCCTCCTCTCCTCTCACCCCCCTCCCATTTCTCCTCAGAGAAGGAGAGGACTTCATGGATACCCACCTGCCTTAGAATATCAAGTTGCAGTAGGACTAGGCACATCTTCTCTCATTGAGCCAGGACAAGGTAGCTCTATTTTTGTCTGCTTTGAGACAGGATATTATTATGCAGTCCACCAGGTCTGGAACTCACTACGTGGCTTTGAACTCATTTCATCCTCCTATTCCCGCCTCCTAAGTGCTGGGGTTACAGGCATGTGCCAGCAGGCTTGGCACAGTCCTTGTTCTTTTGCTGTTAACTTTTCGAGTTCTTTGTTTTGTTCTGTGTATTAATCCCTTGTCGGAGGAATAGCTGGAAAGTTTCTATCTCATTCTGCAGGCTGCTCTGCTAATTTTCTTTCTCACTGGTCATTTGTTATATGCAAGCTTACTTCCCATATTCTATTCCCTTACAAGAATGTATAGCTATAGATTAAGTGATGTTTCCATGTTGATGATTCCTGTAACTTTGTCTTTAGCCTGACCTCATCAGATTCATAATCCAACACTCTGCTAACGTGACCGATACACAAAAGTACATAGACGTTTCTTAGACCCTTCAGAATTGATATGTCCCAGATCAAATTCACCATCTTCCCTGACACCAGGCTGGCTTCTCTACTCATATCCCAAACCTGAGGACTCAAGAAGCCAGGATCCCAGGAGTTCTTTTTTTTTTTTTTTCTTCGAGACAGGGTTTCTCTGTGTAGCCCTGGCTGTCCTGGAACTCACTCTGTAGACCAGGCTGGCCTCGAACTCAGAAATCCGCCTGCCTCTGCCTCCCGAGTGCTGGGATTAAAGGCGTGCGCCACCACTGCCCGGCTCAGGAGTTCTTATCTTACAGTTCCTATCGCCACGTTTCCCTACCCTCAAATGCTGCTGATTTTCGAATATTCTAGCATCCTCTTTCTTTTCTGTCATCAACAATAACCTCATTTCATTTCTCAGTTCTTTTCTTATCTTCACTACTTGCAGTACCTCAAGTCCTGCCCCGTCCCCATCAAACTTTCTTCTGTCTAGTCATGACCTATAATAAATCTGTACTACAATCATGGGTAAAGCATTTCACGCACTGCCTACCACAGGAGGCGGTCAGTATCAATTTATACTGCATAGAAGTATTCAGGGTGGAAGTCTTTCTGTTCCCTGGCCTGTTCTCCTAGCCTGAACCTCCCAGATACCTTGTTGTTCTTGCCACCGTGTGTGTTCTTTCCATTTCTTTTCACCGGACTCACTGGCACTCAGTTTTTAAAACTCAGACCTTGCTTCCTCTAGAAAGTCTTCTGGAAGCTTCCACGGCTAGCCAAATACCCCAACTCTAGTTATGTCTTTCCATTTAAAATGATCTTCCTTTGGCATGTTGTTTAATATTGCCAAAGGTCTTAATATATTCAGGACTAGCACTTATTACTCATTAATTATTAATACTTATCCTATTATATTTGGGTAACACATATTTTATTTATTTTTAATTTAACATATGTATACTGTACTTACCTCATTTCCTTTTCCTCCCTCCAACTTCTCCCACATCACCTCCACTCCCTCTGAAACTGGTGATCTTTTCCTCCTAATTATTATTGCCTCACATATGTATATTAGTATATAAATAACAACCTACTGAATCCATTCAGCATTTACAAGTGTTTACCCTAAGTAATTAGTTGTTCATGTGTTTAAAGAAATTTCGTTGCTCTGAAATCTTGCTTTTAAATATAAGTTCATATTTTTCAATAGGAAAGAAATCACACAGAAGCCTTTCAGCAGCTTTAAAGTAGGGACAGAGCCAGGTGGTGGTGGTGGTGGTGGTGGTGGTGGTGGTGGTGGTGGTGGTGGTGGTGGCGGCACACGCCTTTAATCCCAGCACTCAGAAGGCAGAGGCAGGCGGACCTTCCTGAACTCGAGGCCAGCCTGGTTTACAGAGTGAATTCCAGGACAGCCAGGGATAACCAGGGCAGAGAAACCTTGTCTCGAAAAACTAACAAACAAACAAACAAACAAAAGTAGAAACAGAGTCAAGAACAGAATACAGCTTTAAATACTGGAGAGCTATGGGCTGCCTGTGTCTGCTACAGTGAGAGGCTACAACATCCCCCAAGGCCCATGTGTTATAAAGGCTGGTTTCACAGGGTGGTGGTATTGGGAGGATATCTGAGATATGCTCTTTAAGGGGATAGATATCCTGTCCCCTTCTTCCTTTCTGTCCCATCCCAAGATGCCAAAAGGAGCAATAGTGTCAACACCAGGGGACCCAGTCTTAATAGCTATTTTTTAAAGAAATAGATTTGAGAAGAAGCATTGTGAAGAATTTGTTTAATTCTCCCTAAACATAGTTTTCATCTTTGAAAAATGAGATTGGATCTGATAATCTTTAAGACTATATGCAGCTCCAAATTATTCTTCCTAAGACACCAAGCAAAGCTGGGAATAAAATGGGCTAAGCAAAATATCTATAAATTAGCTTCTAAGAGTTTGAATCAAGAGTAAGTGCTCAGTATCCATCAAAAAGTTTCTATCAACATTACTTCCAACAACTGATTTTATGTTACATTGAATTTTTTTTTGTATGATTCAGTTTCATTAAGAATTTCAAAATGATTAATTTCTTCCAGTTGGAAGGCTGAGCCATGAGGATTGAAAGTGTTAGCCTGGGCTACATAGTGAGACGTCTGGATAAGATGGAGGATTTTAAGGAGGTTGCAAAGAATGGCTGATTATTCTTAGGGAAACCAGGGACCTGGAATATTTTAGAATTCCATTAGCTGCTACTCAGTCTCTAGGATCCACTTAATTAGCTTTTCAGTACATTTCTCTACCATTGATGGACCTGCTGGGACAACAGCCAACTCAGCAGCCACTGCCTCTGCAGAATGGGCAGACTCTGACTTCTCCAAGAAAATCCACAAAAGCTTCATTTGTATACATGGGGTCCCCAGAAACTGCCATTGGGACCACCATGAGCACCCCAGTGAGGAACCTTGAAACTGGGAAGCACAGACAACCTCTAAACAATGCTTCCACTCACTGCTGACACTGCCAGCAGGGTGGGGTCACAGCAACTACAGCTGAGCATGGAGAGAGATTGTGTAAATGTAGCTCTGGAAGGAAAGGCTTCCCCAAGTGTTAGGGCTCCACTCTGGTAAGGGAAGGTTTCCCTCAGTGCAAGTTTAATAGCTCTGTTCCAAGGGGTATCCTGGCAGTTGGGAGCCCAGGAATACCACAAAGTCAACACCATACAACAAACCTCACACAAGAAATTTACGGAGAGGAAAAAACCCAGTAGGGTGGCCGTCTCCAGATGGGTGAGAACGAGGAGCAAACTGAGCAGAAAGTAGGCTTTATATAAGGATTCTTCCCAAGGAGGGGTGAGCTTTCCAGGGTGGCCTGGGATTGACGGGATTTTGTGGGCTGATCTTGGGGCAAACTCAAGGATTAGTGGGATTCTTCTTCTTGGCCCTGGTTTCAGCTTGGGGTCAAGTCAAGGTCAGGGTATTCTTTCCCTGGCCCTTTGACCCTGTAGATTGCCTTAGTTATCACAGAAAACTGCACAGCAGATGGGTGAGAATCCATAAGAGAACAGAACTAGTTAAAATCAATGAGTTTATTGATTGAAAAAATAACGCCCAGGCAAGAGATTTCATCGTATATCTTGTATCTCCACTCAGCCCTAACTTGTACTCTGGGCCAGTGGAACTAGCGCTTTCCCCTACTGATCAAACATTGCCTTTAAAAAAACTAGTATTGCCCTGACACCAAAAAAGGAATTATTGGCAAATTTCCCTGATGAACATAGACACAAAAATTCTCAATATAACACTTGCAAACTATTCAAGAATACATCAAAAAGGGCACTCCCCATGACCAATTTGCCTGTAGCCTATGGATTCAGAGATCAGTAAATGTAACTTATGAATTTGTGTAATCCATCACGTAAGTGAACTAAAAACAAATCACACAATCATCTCAATATATTCAGAAAAAAAGACCTTTGACAAAATTCAACATAACCTCGAGAGAAAAACCCTTGAGAGTCTAGTGGTGGAGGGAACATATCTCAACACACTAAAGGTCATATACATCAAACCTATAGCTATCATCACGTTAAACAGAGACTGAAAAGCATTCCCACTGAGACTGGGATAGGACAAAGGTGCTCACACATGACACACCTATTCAGTACAGAACTTGAAGCCTTCGCTAGAGTAATTAGACCAGAGAAACACACACACAAACACACATACACACACACACACACACACACACACACACACACACACACACACACACACACACACACACACACACAAGGGGATATGATACGAATAGGAAAGGAAGAAGTCAGCTCTTCCTTTTGCAGATGATATGTTTCTATACGTGAATGATTCTCAGAACTCCAGAAAATCACCAGAGCTGATAGATGGTTTCAGTCAAGTGGCCAGTGGCATAAATAACATAGCCAAGTCTATGGCCTTCTTGTATCTACGTCCCGGATGGGAGCAGCTGCATCCAGAATGGAGTCAGGTGTGCTTTGCTGCTGGGAACGTCAGTCCAGAAAGCTGAACTAAAGGCTCTAACCCAGGCATAAGGAGCCATGGCTAACATCTACACTGACAGCAGATGGGATTATTGACTGTTGAAGAAAAGACTTGCTTTATTGGAGGCATCCTGGTAGCTTTGCTGCCATCCCTGAATATACTGCTGAAGACCGATGACATCAGGCGAGATGCTATGGAGTTTACAGAAGAGACAGATGGTTGCTGAGCTCTGAAGGCTGCACCATCCTACCTGAGGAGTTAGCTAAGCAACTCATCCATCAGATTCATCAGCTTCACACCTGGTCACTGAAAACTGAAAGAATTGCTGTGAGGGGCAAGGTACAAAATACTTGACTTAGGACACTTGGTTGATCGGGTAACCTCAGACTGTGCCACCTGCCAGGCTGTGAACTCCTCAGGCCCCAGTGAAGGAGCTGCTCCAGGAACCAGAGTCAGGGGTCAACAGCCAAGGGCTAATTGGGAAATAGATTATACAGAAATAAAACCAGGAGCATATGGATACAAGTACTTGCTAGCTTTTCTAGATACCTTTTCAGGATGGGTTGAAACCTACCCTACAAAGATATTACATTGTGCATACAGAGACTCCAGAGTTCAGGGTGAGTAGAGAGGACAGAGTGAACTCTGAAGGAGGCTTTGACCAAATTAACCTCTGAAACTGACAGTGACTGGGGATCTCTCCTACCTTGTGCCTAATATAGGGCTAGGAACACACGCTATACTTTTTACTTTGGTCCCTCCACCCTCTTTCTGAGATCCTATGTGGGAGGCCCTCTCTCATGCTGCCTAACCTCCAGTCTGATATCTTGGCTGAATATGACCAACATACGTTTTTAAAATCCTTGGAAGCCCTCCATAGGTTCCAGAAGCAACTCTGGCCTGCCCACAAAGTTTGTGAGTCTGCTCCTCTCCCTAACCCCCTTGCTTTGAACCAGGTGACAAAGTCTAGATTAAGAGACATAACCACAAGACTCTGGAACCTCGCTGGAAAAGACTTTACACTGTGATCCTGACCATGTCTATGGCTGTTAAGGTGGATGGGATCAGTGGCTGGTAAGAAGGCTGATTGGACAACAGGTTCTTAACTCCTCTCTACCTGGACTTGACACAGAACTGTTGGCTACTGCATAGGGACTCTGCACTGGAAGTAAGGTAGCCTATTCCCACCTCTGCAACCGCACCATAACCCCCATTGTTGCAGGACACATGCTGCCCCCAGAAATTCTTGGTGGGCTTGTACCTCGGGGCTCACTCTAAGCATTTATGGAAATATAACTGAGGATTTTTATGTTCTAGTACAGCTTGTACCTAGAATGACTTATTTCTCTGGGGAGGATGTCATCAACCAGCTAGCACCTCCAAAAAATTGGGCTAAAAGGGTGTGCATTTTTGCTGTGTTACTTTGTTCTCTCCTTGGCATAGGGATGGCTGGAGCTGCTAGTGCAGGGGCCTCAGCCCTAATACTCCAAGATAAACATTACAAAGCCCTACAAATGGCAATAGATGCAGATGTACAGGGGATGGAAAAGTCCATCACCGCCTTGCAGGACTCCCTGTCCTCCCTGGCAGAAGTAGAACTAGGCAAGTCCAGGTCAGCCCAGGCAAGTCAATTACTAATAGAAAAAAACCCAGGCTCCAGCCTCTATACTCCAGTAATGACTCCGGAACGCCTAGAGATGGAGTAAGATAAAGCTCCTCTACCCTGGAACTCCAATGTGCTTTAAATTGAGCCTTCGAGCTCACTTGGTTGTCTCTCTATCTCAGTAATGGGAGACCCCAGCATGCTGGACTTCTGCAGAATAAATCACTCTTTGCGTGTGCATACTATTTGAGTCTGGGGTGTCATTCTTCAGTGAATCATGGACCCTTACAGTGCCATAGTGATAAAAACAGCCGGACACTGCCATCAAATAGACAAATTGGTCAAAGGAACTGACTAAAGACCCCCAGACATTAGTCTAAATACAGTTAGCTACCTAGTTTTTGACAAAGCTAACAAAAATGCACATTGAAGAAAAGACAGTCTCTTTAAAAAATAGTGCTGGGAAAATTGGACGTCTACTGTAGAAGAATAGAAGTTGATTCTTTTAAATTTTGGTAAAGGATTATTTTACATGTATTAGTGGGTTTTTTTGTTTTTGTTTTTTCTGAGACAGGGTTTCTCTGTGTAGCCCTGGCTGTCCTGGAACTCCCTCTGTAGGCCAGGCTGGCCTCGAACTCAGAAACCCACCTGTCTTTGCCTCCCAAGTGCTGGGATTAAAGGCTTACGCCACCACTGCCCGGCCATGTGTTAGTGTTTTGCCTGTATGTATATGCATTACATCCATGCATTGCCCACAGAGGCCAGAAGGGGGCATTGGATCCCCAGGAACTGGGATTATGGATGGTTGTAAGCCTCCCTGTGAGTGCTGGGAACCAAACCCGACTCCTCTACAAGAACAACAAGTGCTCTTAACTTCTGAGCCATCTCTCAGCCCTGAAAGTTTATCATTTCTCATCATGGACAAAAATGAATTCCACATGTACCAAAGACTTGAGTACTATACCCCAAACTCTGAAACTTCTAGAAGAAAAAAGAAAGAATCAAGTCCATTTCGGATATAGACTTAGGCAAGGCCTTTCTGAATAGGATCCTGGCCTTAGCAGTAAATAAGACCAACAACCAAAAAGTGGGGCCTTACAAAATTAAAAATTTTCTGTACCATGGAGTCAACTGTTAATCAACTAAAAGAGATAGCCTACAGAATGGGAAAAAGAATCTTTGCCAGCTATACATTGGATAGGCAATTAATATGTAGAATGTAAAATAAACAAATAAAAAAACAGAATGCGAACAATCAGATTTTAAAAATGACCTATGGAACTAAACAGAGTTCTCAGAAGAATAGATATAAATGACTAATGAACAATTTTAAAGCATTGCTAGCAATCAGAGAAACGAATAGTAAAGACTCCATTGAGGTTTCGTCTTATCCCATTCAGAATAGCTGAGATCAAGAAAACAAGACAAAATAAAACAACAAATGCCAGCACAGCTGTGGGGGAAGGGGAACGCCCATCCACTGTTGGTGGAGTGTAAATTGATGAAGCCACTTTGGAAGTCAGTGTTTAGGCTCCTCAAAAAACTCGAGATGGATCCTATGATGCAGGCATACCACTCTTGTACCCAAAGCCTCTCCAAACTAGTACAGGGCTGCTTGCTTATCCACGCCCCTTGCTGCTGTAATCACAAAAGCTAGGGATGCCCATCCCCTAATGAACTGCATAATGAAAACATGTATCTATACACAGTGGAGTTTTATCCATCTATAAAGAAAACTGAAACCATGAAATATGCAGGAAAATTTATGAAACTGGAAAATATTAGATTAAGTGAGGTGACTCAGGCCTAAAAGGACAAATGCTACATGTTTGCTCTCATATGTGGATTCAGCTTAGACTTAGATTGGCGTGTATAACTTGGGGAGCCTGTAAAAGCCAGGATACTAGCAATGGGCAATTGCAGGGGGGGTTGGGAAAATCTTAAAGCAGAATACAGGTAATATGAAGGGAAAAGGAGGAGTAATGGAAGGTGTTAATTGGGGGGGTGGGATTGCAGAGGGAAGGGTTGTGGGAGGGATAACTAACACTAAGGACGTTGGAAAAGCCATATGGAAACCTACTACTTTATAAGCTCATTGAAAAACAGTTTGACTAGAAGTACCCTAGACGGAGGGCTGATGCTCCTTCTAGAAGCAGTAAGTTATTAAACAAAACTTCCAGTGCCTGATATGGGATACCCTTGTGTTGTCAGTCATGCCAGCAATCATCCCTAAAACAATACAAGCTACACCATTCCTCTAGATTATCCATCAAAGCGGGTTGGTAAGACCCTATTGCTGGAGACACCACAGGCTTTGGTTGTAGGATATTCGAGTCAGTCCTGGACTGGATGTTTTCTCCTTGCTGGCTAGCTTTCACAGTGCTGGAAAATTCTAAGTATTCTACCAGGGGAGAAAAGTCATCAACAGTTTATTCAGCTGTGGACTCTTGAGAACAACGTAATGATTGACCTGGAAGGATATTACCAATGCTGCAAGAGTGGCACGAATGTTATAGAGGTAACTGACTGCTTTTCATTGGATGTAAGGATCACTCCACAGTGGGGGGCTCATGCTTGGTCTCATAACCGTGGTCAGGAACCTACAGCTGGAGAGGTCGTAAGCCCTAGGGGAGAGCCTATGCTATTATTATGTTAAATATAATATCAACTGCCTTCTAAATACTTTTATTCATATCCATAAATTAGTGCAGCCCTCAGCTCTCATCTGAGAAGCTACTTATGCAGTGGGCAGTGATTAGTGAAGAGACACACAATTGGTTAAGAGACAAAGGATAAACGACAGGGCAGTGCTCAGCATTAAATGTGTGTCTATATAACCTCTCTCCCCACCCAGGATACAGAGGACTTTGTAGAAGAAACGGCAGAAAGTTTGTAAGAGCCCAAGGTTAGGGAGAGCTCTGAGAACTGATTTTTATTTTTTAATTGCCGCTATTCATGAATTCACAGTAACTAGTTATCTGTGTAAGACTTGAAGACCTGCACAAGATCAAGACAATCAATATTCCAGAATGGAGAGCAGAGGGACACATGAGATACCACCCTTAGCTGAGGAGCTGTTGGCAGTCAATGGCTACGGGGCTACTCTTGGGGAGGGACAGTCATTTTTTCCTTCAGGGCTGTGACTCCTGGTAGACTGCTCATACTCCAGTGGATGGCTCCACAATCATGAGAATAGTTGGAATACTGAGTTGATATAGTGGGTTTTTTAAAAAAAGGAGATAAGAGATGAGATTGGGAGGGAAATTGTGTGTGTGTTATAGTCCAGGATGAGTTGAAGGGAAGAAATTGCGGGATGGATATGACCAAAATACATCGTATATATTTGTGAAATTCTCGACGAATAAATAATATATAAAAAATAAGTATGAATGTTTAGGAGAAACAAATTATAATCTATCATAAAACTTAAAAAATAATAATACAAAATAACCTAGTATGAACTGTAGTATTCTGGAAAACATTCTGGTTGGAGCCTCAGCTCTACCATTTCATAACTGGACAGCCAGGTACAAAATGGCTTGATTTCAGTTTCTTTGCATATGGAATAGAGACTCTATTCTTATCTCCCAGTACATAAATCACTCCGTGGTCTATAAATCACCATTTTGCTGTCCTACCCACAAGATACTGATGATGCTTTATGAAATTCAACTTTGGCAGCAGAACGCTGTGGCTTGCCGTGACAGTACCAGTATAACTCTGCACCATGTACAGGTGACTGATAGACCTTTTCAATTTTCTTCTGGCCTCTGAATATGGACCTTGTGCTCATCTACTTTTAAAGGATGTCAATAAAAGAAAACCAAAGAGTTAAACTTTAATCTGTTTTTATTTCCAGCTCTAGAGAAGGCTAGGCAGAGAGAGCTGGGTGGTTGAAAGGGGAAAAGTTCAGAGTTCAGTATGTGCGAGTGGCCTCTGACTGTTTACTGAAGTATGGTATAATGTAAGTAATTTATTGTTTGTCTTATGACAACTGTAAAAACATATAGAAATGAAATGTTTTTATATAGCTACCTATTTTTTGTTAACATACTAGTGACTTTAATTTCCCAATAATTAAAAAGTTTTGCAATCTCAGGTACTTCAGCTACGAAGGTAGTTTTCCAAGTGGTAAAGCTGTCCTTACCTACTGTGTTCACCAAGCAAAAGAGTGATAACCTTTGATCGTGCTTAACACATAACGTACATGGTGTCTGTACTTTGTGCAATTGAGTACGTAGCTGATACCATCCTGAAGGGAAGAATCAGAGGTCCTCTTAATCTCTCTCCTTCCCAGTGCTCACCTCGAAGTGACATTTGCCAAGATTAAGTCATAGCTATAGTCAAGAGCATTTTAGGGAAGACCCCAGATAAAAGTAACTGATGCATCCTGTGAGATTCAACAGCTTCATCTTGGCCATCAGAGGCAGCATCCACCAGAAAGGCAGGGGAAAGGACCACAGAATGCAAAGGGAAGTGAGGCCAGGGTACCTGTTTCCACCTTCCTAAATGAGAGCAAACCGAAGTTCTTTGGTAAGAATGGAGAATGTTTGGTTTCTATAATACTATTACAGATACTGTGTGTCTTAGTCAGGGTTTCTATTCCTGCACAAACATCATGACCAAGCAGCAAGCTGGGGAGGAAAGGGTTTATTCAGCTTACATTTCCACATTGCTGTTTATCACTGAAGGAAGTCAGGACTGGAACTCAAGCAGGTCAGGAAGCAGAGGCCATGGAGGGATGTTTCTTACTGGCTTGCTTGCTTCTCCTGACTTGCTCAGCCTGCTTTCTTATAGAACCCAAGACTACCAGCCCACAGAGGGTACCACCCACAAGGGGCCCTCCCCCCCTTGATCCATAATTGAGTAAATGCCTTACAGCTGGATCTCATGGAGGCATTTCCTCAACTGAAACTCCTTTCTCTGTGATAACTCCAGCTTGTCAAGTGACACACAAAACCAGCCAGTACACTGTCAACCAGATAATATCTTGCTCGCTGCTCATCCTTTGTAAAAAACAATGATTCCTGTTCAGAGGAGCGGTACTATCGTTCTCATGTCTTTTCCAGAGACTATAGAACAGCAGGTGACCACATCATATTAAGCCAACAAACTGTCATAAAGAGCTGCTTCTTTGGGGTTCAAAATCCAGTCCCTACTGGATAGAAAGCACATATTGGCAAAAAACCAAAGCGCAGGTTGCTTGTGAACAATAAACCATGGTAGCTATTTAGATAGGTGTGTGGTTAGATAAAATGCCTTCCCAGCTTTGATGACTATGCTAATCCCAAAGTCAAATAGAACCCAGGGTAGAGCGACAGGAAGCAGTGTCGGGAGAAGGGAAAAGAGGCTCCAAAGAGAACCGAATGGAACGAAGCAGCCGTTGCTGAGACCTTAGGAGAGGCAACTGCTCTTCAGCTTTTAAAATTCCATTTTATGAAGCCCCACCTTTCCCTTCTGAAGTACAAATCTTTTTTCCATTAGGGTAGGTCTCGGCTCCATTCTGTCCTTCAGCATTCAGGCAGGTCCCTCCACTTTCAGGCTCTCCCTACTAAGCCAAGGCGTTACTCTTTGCTTTTAGAAGCTAAGGCCGAATGATGGCTGGAGGAACTGCTATCAACCATCTCGCATTATCAGACTTCCGGGCCTAAGGAATGTATCTGGTTCCTGTGTTTGTGGATCCTTAGCTAACAAGCAGCGACAGATGGGGTATAAGTGAGCACGAGTCAGTCTGGCAGCCTGAAAACAACTCGAGGTCTCCTTAGTCGGCACGCCACCTAAGGTGATCCCTGCTCCACTAAGACGGTATGAATGCCGGGCTTCGCACCTAGTCGCGGTAACGCTGTGGATCCCCGGGGACAGTGCAGAGGAGCAACTCCCGCGGGGGTTGGTGAGGAGGACTACTCCTAGCCCGGAAGGGGCTAACCAACGGCTTCCTAGGTACTAGGTTCCTTCTGCACCCCAGCACCCTCTCTCCAACTGAGTGAGCACTTACTTGTCTCCGGCTCCTTTCTGAGGATCCCACTCCGATCCGCGCTCCCCTTCCCAGGTGGTGCCTCCCTCTCTCCTAGCCCTGAGCCCCTGATCCAGCGGGGCATCCTACCTTTTCGGAGCCTCAGAGGTGTCCACTTGCCAGCTTCGGTCACACGTGTGATCGCGGGTGCCCAGGAGGTGCAAGCGTCCGCACCCCGCCCCGCCTGGCCCCGCCCGCTGCAGGAGCTGGCAACCCCCAGATGGCCCTAACCCTGCTGCTAGCACGACCTCAGGTGGCTCAACACTGCACTGTTCTTCCAAGCACCTTTTCCCTGCTTCAGAGAGGCTTTCAGGGGCCACAGGCACTCCCTAAAAAGCCAGGTTCCTGGATCATTCAGGTGTACTACTTATGGAGACTTCCTCTTATGCAAAGTGATTTCTGGCTTGAGAGGAAGGGAACGCTCTGAGAGGGAATAGCTCTGAATTTCTTCAGCCAGAGGAACCACAGCCAACACACGGGACAAGTAGCCACAGACTGCTCACCTGCCAAGAAAGGCTCCAGTGGGTGATACATGGGCTTCTTCTATTCTATCCTTTTCTTTTCCAAATCCATCCATCCATCCATCCATCCATCCATCCATCCATCCATCCATCCATCCATCCATGGACCAGGCTTTCACTGTGGTGTTTAAGATACTCCCACCTTTGCTGCTATCTGAAGCACTTGTAGCTAAGAGACTGACCTTATTTTGTGCCGTTGCTGTCCCTTTTACCCCCTAAAGACATGCCAGCACTAAAGTTCTCTTCACACTCCGATAAGAACCAGGGAGGGGCAATAGCAGAGGAACCTATGAAAAGCTGCTCTGTTTTCAAAAAAAGTATTATAAAAATCTATACTCTCAGCTTGGGGACTAGTACTCGGAGAAAAGTATCAAGTCCTATTCCTGGAGTGTGCCCACACCTGCAGATTTTGAAATAGAGGAAAGGGAGTAGCCCTACACAGTCATCAACAGGGAGAGGCTGTTCTTGGTCACCAGATCCTTCTGATGGCTTTATGCTCAGTAATGTTTTATTTTCCTCATAGGCTAAGATCTTGAGACAAACGTGTGTAGTTTTATTGATGTAGCTACTGGTTGGCAAAAATGCTTTGAAAGTTTCATTTATGTTTTTGAGGCGGGGTCTTATGTAGCCCAGACATGCCTCTACCTTGCTATGTAGCCAAGGATGACCTTGGATTTTTGTTCTTCTGCTTCTGCCTCACAAGCACTGGGATTACAGGTGTGTATCCCTAGGTCTGGTTTATATAGTTGTAGTGGTTGATCACTGGGTTTTGTACAAGCTAGGAAAATACCAATTGAACCGCACGCCCCTCAGCCCAGAGATGCTGTGTGTATGTATGTGTAACGTGTAATGTGTAATATGTACATGTTCATGTGTGTTTGTACATTCGGAGGCAGAGGTCCACGTTGGGTGTCTTCTCTCTCCCTCCACCTAATATTTGAGATGAAGTCTCTCACTGACCCTGGAGCTTGTTCACATATTCAGTTAGATTATGGACCAAGCAAACCTCAGGGATCAATCTTTCTCTGCAGCGAGATTACGGGGATGTGCAGCCCCCTTCACGCCCAGCATTTTATATCAACTCTGGGGATCTGAACGCAGGCCCTTGTTCCTGCCCCGTAAGCACTTTACCAATGGATCCACCTCCCCAGCCCAGAGATACTTCTTAACATTGAAAAATCAGAATTTAGAAAAGTATCTCTGCATCAAATTTAGCATCCAGATATTAAGACACAGCGGTTTTTAAAGTATACCTTTGACTGTTGTTAACTTCATTGATCAACGGTTTTAATAAAAATCAAACAAAAATCAAACTGTTTCAATGAAGTAGGTAACAAGTATCAAGGAAGTCAACTTTGAAATAATACAATAATATGAATTATTATCAAATTGTTTTCTGATAAAGAGGGAACTCCCAGGTAGTGACACATATTTGTATAATCTCACCATTCAGGAGATAGAGGCAAAGGGATTTCAAGTTCATGGGCATTCTGGGCTTCATGAACTCTCAAAAATCAAAAGTAGGGATGAAGGGGTGGCACAGCAGTTACTCTTCCAGAAGACCTGGGTTCCATTCCTAGTGCCCACACGGCAGCTCACAACTATTTATAACTCCAGTTCCTCAGGATCTAATTTCTTCTTCAGGCCCTGCACACATGTGGTACATAGACATAGATGCAGGGAAAACGCCCATACACGTAAAATAAAAATAAGTAATAATTTAAAAAGCCCAAAATAAGCCCGGGCAGTGGTGGCGCACGCCTTTAATCCCAGCACTTGGGAGGCAGAGACAGGTGGATTTCTGAGTTCGAGGCCAGCCTGGTCTACAGAGTGAGTTCCAGGACAGCCAGGGCTACACAGAGAAACCCTGTCTCGAAAAACAAAAACAAAAACAAAAACAAAAGCCCAAAATAACACAAAGAAATATCACAGAATAGTATCTGGTATGTCCTCATGTGGACTTTAACAAACGAAGGATGGTCTTTTCAGTCTCAGAAGGACAAATGATGCGTGTGTTTCCTCAAATGTAGAATTTAAATAAATAAGCAAAAAATGCGAAGGGACACTATGTGGAAGGTGATCTAAAGGAGGGGAAAGTAGAAACATGAGAAGATAATAGGGAGAAGGAAGGCAAAATAATTGCTTGCTTTCAGGCAGGATTACATGGGAGAGCTGGGGGTGGGGGTGGGGGGAGGACCGGGCGAACACGAGCAAGTTACAATGCTACCTAGGTCTGAAATTGTCATAGAAAACCCATTATTTTATGTTCTAACTAAAAACAACATGGAGGAACGGTATGGGGAATGGTTGATGCTATTAGTATAACTCTGCTAGTTCTTTAGCAAGCTTCTACCATCTGGGCTGAAGGAGTGGGTCAACAGTCAAGAGTGCTTGCTGTGTTTCTAGAAGTTTGGTTTCCAGCATCCATTGGCATGGCTCACAACTGCCTGTAACCACAGCTCCAGTGAATCAAAGCCATTTTCTGGCCTCCGTAGGCACTGCACATACATGGCGAACACATACACACACACACGAGTAACAATCTTTTAAACACAAGTAGATTGCTATCCAGTCTCTCCTTGGTCATCATGCTACTAGCTGGGCACATCTGCCTACCCACAAGTACCATTTTTCCCAAGGAGGAGTTAGATAATCAAGTTCAGGTCACTGAACTGAGGTTAGAAGACAGGGAACATGTGACAAATGTCCTGAAAGGAAAGGGTTAAGTTTGTCCTCATTCCTTTCTCTCATCGGAGACAAAGTAGTGGGCTAACCTTGGACCAGGAGCTAGCAATAGTATAGCAGTGTAGGAAGGATGTTTTGATGATTTCATGGACTGGCTTACGTAAGTCTCTCAGTGACCATCTCCAGATTGTTATGTGGAAGAAAAAGAAGATGCTCTGTGTAAGTCTTGGCTAGTTGAGGTTTTTTTTTTCTTTTTCCGAGACAGGGTTTCTCTGTGTAGCCCTGGCTGTCCTGGAACTCACTCTGTAGACCAGGCTGGCCTCGAACTCAGAAATCCACCTGCCTCTGCCTCCCAAGTGCTGGGATTAAAGGCGTGCGCCACCACTGCCCAGCTCTAGTTGAGATTTTTGTTAAGTGTAGGTAAATCTCTACCCCAATGAGTGCAAAACAACTTCCCTCTTGGTTTCCCTTAATATCAACAAACCAAACTTGAAAATGGGCTGGAAAAAAAAAATCTATAATATTCACTTTGCCTGTTAATCTGGTAACCACAGCTTTGGGGTTTCCAACTATAAGGAACTAATGGATAATAATTGTCTTTTGGGGGGGAGGGGCAGGGGAGAGGGGGTTTCCAAAGAGGAGACCTAGAAAAGGGGAAACATTGGAAATGTAAATAAAGTATCAAAAATAAATACATTAATTAATTAAAAAATAATAATTGTCTTTTTGAAACAAGGTTTTATGTAGCCTGAGCTAGCCTTCAGTTTGTTAGGATCTTAAAGCCTTTACTTCCCTCTCAGTCACGGTGATCTGAGATGACTGATGTGCGTCAGCACGCCTTGCTTAATAAGAATGAACTTCATCTTCTTTAAGGTCTGTCTTTAATTGTGTGTGTGTGTGTGTGTGTGTGTGTGTGTGTGTGTATGTGTGTGTCTTTGTGGTGCTATGTATTGCTCTCAGAGGCCAGAAGTGAGCATCAAATTCCCTGAGACTGGAGTTACAACTTGTTATAAGCCATCTTCACACGGGTTCTGGGAACCATACTTGGGCCTCCTGAAAGATCAGGGCTTGTGTTCTTAAGTGCTGAGCCATCTCTGCAGCCCCAAGAACCTTAAATAGCATGGTAGCCTTGTCCATAACAGCAAACGTGCCAGTGTAGGCGTGAGCATCTCACGTGGGCGTGAGCATCTCACGTGGGCGTGAGCATCTCACAGGACGTTCATCCTATGACATGCTCATTTCTCCTAAAAATTAAGTCGTTTGCTTTCCATCCCAATCTCCATTTCCCCTCCCTCCTCTTCTCAGTGCTTCCCCACGACCCCCTCCTCTCCAACTCTTCCACCCTTTCTCTTCAGAAAAGGAGAGGCCTCCTGTGGATATCAACCAGTCCTAACATATCAACTTGCTGTAAGACTAGAGACATCTGTTAGACTAGGCAGCCCAGTAGGAAAAGTGTCCCAAAGGCGGGAAGAGAGTCTATGGCAGCCTCTACTCCAATGGTAGGAGTCCCACATGAAGACCAAGCTATACAACTGTTACATATGTGCAGAGGGCCTGGGTCAGTCCTATGCAGGCTTTCTGGTTGGCCTTTCAGTCTCCGTGAACCTCTGTGGGCCCAGGTTAGTTGATTCTGTAGGGGTGTGTGTGTGTGGTGTGTGTGTGTGTGTGTGTGTGTGTGTGTGTGTGTGTGTGTGTGTGTGGATGTGTGTGGATGTGTGTGTGTGTGTGTGCTTGACCTCCCTGGCTTCTACAATTCTTCTCCCTCTTCCACAGGACTCCCCAAGCTCTGCCTAAGGCTTGGCTATGGGACTCTGCATCTGTTTCCATCAGTTGCTGGGTGAAGCCTCTCTGATGAGGGTCTGGCTAAGCTCCTGTCTGTAGGTATAGCAGGATATCATTAATAGTTGGCAGTGCTGGGCAGTGGTTATGCATAATGTTTATTTCTGCAATATATGGTACTGCAAAAAAAGAACTGATATCTATTGAAAAGGAAAATAGTTATGGTGTATTGTTAAATTAGAAAGTTATAGACTAGGGGGAGGAGAGGCCCCAGTAAAGGAGAATGTCAAGGTGGGCGGGCAGGTGGGTGGGAGGTGGAATTGCCTCATAGAGGTGGGGGAGGGGAAGGGGATAGGTGGTTTCCAAAGAGGAGACCTAGAAAGGGGGAAACATTGGAAATGTAAATAAAGTATCAATAAAAATAAAAATAAATTAAAAAAAGAACAATTAATAAAAGAAAAGAAAGTTACAGACTAGTAAGGGACTTTGTTTTCCTTTTGTAAATTGTAGTAGAATATATATGATGTACCATATCCTATTTAAGCTACTGTTTGATCACAGAGTTCAGTGGCATTACGAATCTATGCTGTATAACCACAGTCATTATCAATCTTCATAATTTCATAGCCAAATTCATCCATCGGCCAGGAACTTCTCTGCCCTGCCTCCTGTCTCTGTGAGTTTGATGACTGGGGGTGCCTATGTAACTGGAGTTCTACATTACTTGTCTCTGTCTGGCTTGTTTCACTTAGCATAGCATTTTCAAATTTCATTCCTACTCTATCATGTATCAGATTTTTCATTCCTCTTGCTTGGCATTATTTTATTGTATATTTATAAAACCTTTCATTTATGTATTCATCTCATGGTGAAAACTTGGATTGTTGGTACATTTTGGCTATGAACATTTGTGTACAAATATCTGAGTCTCTGCTTTCGGTTCTTATTAATATACCCAACATCTCTCTTCTCTCTCTCTTCTCTCTCCTCTCTCTCTCATTTCCCCAACACCCTGCTCCAAGGCTGGGCCTTCAAATCCCTCTCTGAAGATCCTCCTGCCTCTGCAGCCTGAGTGCTAGATTTACAGACGTTTTCTATCATGTCTATTTTACACAGTGCTGAGGAATGTACCCAGGTGTGTGTCACTACCACTCAGTCAACCCCAGCACATCTTGTAAGCAGGGCAAGTTGTAGGTCAAAGGTTTTGTGGTTGGGTTGGTGTCCCAACCCTCCCCTGAAAGTCTTGCCTGGTTTTAGAAGATGGCCAGTTTGGGTTCCATATCCCACATTGCTAGGGGTCTTAGCACAGATTCCCGAGAGTTTCCATTGCACTAGGTTTCTAGCTTGTCCTAGAGATGCCTCCCAATTCCAGTTGTCTCTTCCAGTACTCTTTCTCTCCATCCACCCATCCTTCCTGTTCCCATACCCAGCCCTCCCTGCTTCTTAGCTTCTTTAGGTCTGTGGATTACAGCATAGTTATCCCTTACTTTATAGCTAATATCCACTTATAAGTGAGTACATAACAAGTTTGTCTTTCTGGGTCTGGGTTACTTCACTTAGGATGATTTTTTTTTCTAGTTGCATCTGTTTTCTTGCAAATTTTATGATGTCATTGTTTTTAACAGCAAATAATACTCCACTATGTAAATGTACTATATTTTCTTTATACATTCTTTGGTTGAGGGACATCTAGGTTGTCTTCAGTTTCTGGCTGTTACAAATAAAGCTGCTATGAACATAGTTGAACAAGTGTCCTTGTGGTGTGGTGCAGTGTTCTTTGGCTATATACCCAGGAGTGGCATAGCTAGGTCTTGAGGTAGATGGATTCCCAGTTTTCTGAGCAACCATCATAATGATTTCCAAAGTAGCTGTACAAATCTACACTCTCACAAGCAATCAAGGAGTGTTCCCCTTGTTGCTTATTCTTACCAGCATGAGTTGTCACTTATGATATTGATCTTGATGTTTCTGATAGGTATCAGATAGAATCTGAGAGTTGTTATGATTTGCATTTCCCTGATGACTAAGGATGTTGAGTGTTTCTTTAGGTGCTTCTCGGCCAACTGAGATTCCTCTGTTGAGAATTCTCTGTTTAGACCGGTACCCTACTATTAAATTGGATTATTTGGTTTGTTGATGTCTAGTTTCTTGAGTTCTTTATATATTTTAGAAATCAGCCCTCTGTCAGATGTGGGATGGGTGAAGATCTTTTCCAATTCTGTAGGCTGCCATTTTGTCCTTTTGATAATTTGGATATTCTTTCTCTGACTTTTACTTTGGGTAACGGTTTGTTTCAATGATTTTCTCAAAAAATTAACTCTTTCTTTCAATGATTCTTTATATTGTTCTCTTTGTTTGTATTTTATTCATTTCTGCCCTGAGTTTGGTAATTTCCTGCCATCTACTCCTCTTGGGTGTGTTTGCTTCTTTTTATTCTAGAGATTTAAAGTGTGCTGTTAAATTGCTAGTATGAGATCTCTCTGATTTCTTTTCGAGGGCACTTAGTGTTATTATTAACTTTCCCATGCCAGGCTCACTCTCTCTCTCTCTCTTTGCCTACAGATCAGGCATGCCACTCTCAGCTACTGCTCCAGCACCACACATGCCACCATGCTCCACACCATGGACTAAAACCTCTGGACTGTAAGCTAGCCCCCAGTTAAAGATTTTCTTTTCTAAGAGTTGCCTTGGTCGTGGTGTGTTTTCACAGTAGTAGAACAGCGACTAGGACAGTTTGATATGTTTTTGGTTTTTTGGTTTTTTTTTTTTGGTTTTTCGAGATAGGGTTTCTCTGTATAGCCCCGACTGTCCTGGAACTCACTCTGTAGACCAGGCTGGCCACAAACTCAGAAATCCGCCTGCCTCTGCCTCCCGAGTGCTGGGATTAAAGGCGTGCGCCACCACTGCCCGGTTTAGTTTGGTATGTACTGAAGCTGGGTAGAACTCTCAATTGCTTCCTTCTCTTGGCAGCTTGAAGAATGTTTACCAGCGAAGCTAGTCAACAGGAAGACTCTCAGGTTAGATCCATCTGGAATAAGCTGAGTCCTGTGTCCTAAGTATGCAGGGCTTTCAGCAATAGAGGCTTACCTTGAATCTCTGAGGGACAACTGAGGGTAGCATCCATAGTCTCTGCTGTTTTGATAGTTACTTAGACTACACTGATCAGCCATTCCAAAGGAGATTTCATAGGTGTGGTACTGGGGTTTTTGCTGGTCTGTGATTCTTGTGGGGAACTTTATCAGCTCTAATGGCATACCCTTCCCTAATATATATAATTTAGATATATAAAGTGTTTGATTTTTAGATAAGATAAAATACTGAGTTCTTTTGAGTCTTTATCAAACAATCTTTCATTCTTGGCCCTCCTCCCTCCTTCTCTTTTTGTATTTCCCTCTTTCTCTCTTCCCTAGTGGGAGCTCCCTGCCTGGGTTTTCTGTTTCCTACTTCATATCACCTGTATTCTGCTATTCCCCTCCCAAACCCCTCTCCCCAACTCCCCTGTACCTTGATATTTGCCTACTTTCTGTGGCTACTCCATGTTGTATACTCGCATCTGAAGATTTGGAGCTGGGAACCACAGACGAGAGAGAACATGCAGTGTTTGGCTTTCTGGGTCTGGGTTAACTCATCTCACTCAGCATAACCTTTTCTCAGTCCATCCATTTGCCTGAAAAGGTCATGGTTTCATTTTTCTTTCCAGCTGAACAGTATTCCATTGTGTATGGATACCGTGTTTTCATTACCCTCTCGTGAGTGGAGGAACATTTAGATTGTTTCCATTTCCTGGCTGTGGTAATTAGGCTGGCAGTGAATGTGGCTGAGTATCCGTGAAGTAGATTGTTGAGTCCTTTGGGGTTTGCTAGATTCATTTTTTAGCTGCAGCAGTTTGCATTCCCCCCTCCTCCCCCACAGTGAAACAGGGTCGCCCTTTCCCCACACCGTGCCAGCGTGTGTTGTCAGTTGATTTGTTGGTCTTAGTTATTCAGACTTGTGTAAGATGTCAGCTCAAAGATGTTTAAATTTGCAATTCTCTAATTAATAAGTGAGATAAACACCCTTTGAGGGATTTCTTAGCCATTTTTGTTTCTTCTACTAAGAACCCTCTGTTTGATGAAAACCATTACAGAAACTCACAACCAATGAAAATGCAGAGTCGTGAAGCCCAGACCCTACTGATACATCTAGAACACAACTCCTGCTTCTAAGGCTTGGGAATCATTGAGGAAGAGAGGGTAGAAAGATTGTAAGGACCAGAGGAACAGGGGGTTTGCTGTGAGATTCTTGTCATAACAATGCCATAATCCACATTCAGTCTCACCAACATGACTGCTTAAACATGAGATGAGCAAGGATGGCACCTATAGACATGCTGTATTAGTCAGGGTTCTCTAGAGTCCCAGAACTTATAGGCAGTCTCTATATAGTAAGGGAATTTGTTAATGACTTACAGTCTGTAGTCAAACTCCCCAACAATGGTCAGCAGTAGCTGTGAATGAAAACCCGAGGATCTAGCAGTCACTTAGTCCCACAAGGCTCCCAGGAGAAGATTGACTCTTCCTCCTTCCAATGTCCTTATGTAGATCTCCAGCAGCAGGTGTGGCCCGGATTAGAGATGTGCGTACCACCACATCTGAAACTTGTGTCTTCCAGACTCACGATCTAGATCACAGGTGAGCCTTCTAATTCTGGATTGTAATTCACTTCAGATAGAGTCAAGTTGACAATCAGAAATAGCCACTACACATGCTAACAGGGGTGGGAGAAAGCTAACAAGCCTCCAACCCTACACAAAAACCTACAAGCAACTAAGGAATGCTGAGCTGGGGAAGAATAGTCATCTCGAGAAGAGCACACCAATTAGTTATCCAACACCAAATGGTCAGTCCTGGCAACACACATACAAGTACCCACACAGACACACGTGTGTGTGCACACACATGAATATATGTATGTATATATACATATTAATATTGTTTAATATTAATGTAATATATTGATATATTAATGTATTTGTATATATGTACATATAATGTGTATGTATATATATACACACGATATAGTATACATTAATTTAAAAAAGGCTATAAATTTGAAAGAGAGCAAAGGGGTGTATGGGAGGGTTTGGAGGGAAGAAAGAGAAGGAGGAAGTGGTATAATTATAATCTCAATAAGAACCAATTAAATGTTACAAATCCCGTCTCTCTTTAGATCCTTAACCTATTTAATTTTTTCATTCAATATATTTTGATCATACTCTTTCTCCTCCCCCAACTGCTCTCAGACTCTCTCCACTTTCTACCCACCCAACTTCATATCACTTCTTTTTCTCTCTAAAACAACAGCAAAAATAAAAAAAATTAAAATTAAAACTAAAACAGACAAACAAAAAGAAAAGAACATCAATAAGACATAAATATCAAAACAAAGCCAGGCAGTGGTGGCACAGACTTTTAATCCCAGCACTCGGAGGCAGAGGCAGATGGATCTCTGTGAGTTCAAGGCCAGCTTGGTCTACAGATTGAGTTCCAGGACAGCCAGGGCTACACAGAGATTCTGTCCAAAAGTAAAATAAAACAAACAAAAATGCACCAACCAAAACAACAACAACAAACAACAACAACGTCAAGAAACCCATGGGGTCTGCTTTGGGATGGCCAACTCCCTAGCCCATTTTTTAATTGGATCGTTTATTCCTTAACTTCTATGTTTTTGAGTTCTTTGTGTTCTCTGGATAGAAATCCTCTCTCAGGTGTATCTAGTAAAGATTCTCTCCCGTTCTATGGGCTCTTCACTCAATTGATTTTTTCTTTAGCTTATAGAAGCTCTTTAGCTTTGTAAGGCTCCACCTGTCAGTTGTTGCTCTTAGTTCCTGGGCAAATGGAATCCTACTCAGAAAGTCCCTTCCTGCACCCAAATCTTGTAGAGTACTGCCCACATTTTCTTCTAGCATTGGTAACAGTTCAGGGTTCAAATTGAGGACTTTGACGCACTCGGAGCTAATTTATATGCAGGGTGATAGATACGGGTCTAATTCTGTTTTTCTGCATGTGGATATACAGTTTTCTCAGCCCAATTTGTTGAAAATGTTTTTCTTTCTCTCCAGTCTATGTTTTATCTTTCTGTTGGATATCAAATGACTGTAGTTACAATTACTCACATTTAGGTTTGCTAATTTATTCAATTGGTCTACTGGTCTGTTTTTAGGCCAGTACGTACTGTTCTTGTTAGCACAGTTCTATAATATGTCTCAAAGCCTGGGATGGCAATCTCTCTCACGTCATCCTTTCTGCTGAGGACTGCATTAGCTATCAGACTCTTTTCTGGTTCCATACGAATTTCAGGATTTTTTTCCCTATTTCTGTGAAGAATTTTGTATGTATTTTGATTGAGATCGCCTTGAATCTGCAAATGGCCTTTGGTGGGATGTTTATTTTCATGACAGTAACTCTAACAGTCCATGAACATGAGATTGTGCCCATTTTCTAGTGTCTTTATCAATCTGTTTCTTCAGAGATCTGAAGTTTTCATTACAGACTTTTCTTAAGTTAAATTATTTTATTTATTTACATTCCAAAAGTTGCCCCCCCTTCTTGGTTCTCCCTCCCCAAGTTCTTCATCCCCCCACCTCTGAGAGGGCGCTCTCCCCACCCCTCCCCCATCTCACCCCACTTCCCCAGGACATCAAATTGTCACAGGATTAAGCACATCTCTTCCTGACTGAGGCCATACCAGGCAGTCCTCTGCTACACATGTGCCTAGGGCTACGAACCACTCTTGTATACTCCTTGGTATTTGGCTTAGTCCCTGGGGGCTCTGAGGGGTCTGGGCTAGTTGACACTGTTGTTCTTCCTATGGGGTTGCAATCAATCCCCTTTAGCTCCTTCAGTCCTCCTCCTAACTCTTTCACATGGGTCCCCAACTTCAAACCAATGGCTGACTGTAAGTATCTGCAAAATTTATCTCAGAGCCTCTCAGAGGGCAGCCATGCTAGGCTCCTGTCTGCATGCACAATGTGGCTTCAGTAATAGTGTCAGGATTTGGTGTGCACTCACGGGATGGATCCCAAGTGACATACAGAACATTTCACCGTAAAACAAAAGAATATACCTTCTCCTCAGCACCTCATGGTACCTTCTCCAAAACAAGCCTTAACAGATACAAGAAGACTGAAATAATCCCATACATTCTGTCAGGTCACAACAGACTACATATGCCTTTTATTTGTTAGGCTTATTCTAAGATATTTTATGGTCCTTGATACTATTATAAATGGAGTATTCCCATAATCTCTTTCTCAGCGTGTTTGGTATATACAAAGACTACTGATTTTTTTTTTAAAAGTTGATTTTGTACCCCACTGTTTGCTGAAATAGTATTTCCAGACATTTTCTGGTATAATTTTCATACCATCTGAAAATAGGGATTATTTGACTTCTTTTAGTATGTCACTGGGCGTCTTTGGTAGTAGGCCTCATGGGGATGACTTAGGGAACATCCTCGTCTCTTCAATTTTTCTTTAAAGAGCTTGAGATAGATTGCCATTAATTGGGTTGGAGAGATGGCTCAGCGGTTAAGAGCACTGGCTGTTCTTCCAGAGGTCTGGAGTTCAATTCCCAGCACTCACATGGTGGCTCACAACCATCTGTATGTAATGGTATCTGATGCTCTCTTTTAGTGTGTCTGAAGACAGCTACAGTGTACTCACATACATAAAATAAATAATCTTTAAAAAGAAAATATCGGTGTTAATTATTCAACCATCTGATAGAATTTGCTGATGATGTCATTAAGTGTAGGCCTTTTTTTTGGGGGGGGAAATAATTGATTTTTTTTTTTTTTTTTGATTACTAAGTCAAACTTACTGACTGTAAGTCTTCAGATTTTTCTGTTTCTTCATGATTAAGTTTTGGCAGATTGTCTCTTCCCAGGAATTTGTTCATTTTATCCACTTTATTGCCTTGAACTATTTGTGATGCTATAACAGAACACCTATACCTAATAAGTGTGTTACGTACCTATTATGGTATAATAAGACTGAGTGGCCTTGAACAGAAGGGTATTGATTACAATTTTGGAGGCTGGATTGGTCAAGATCAAGCAATACTGAGTAAATGTGATGCTTGGTAAGAAGCCCAGTTTCTCCTCCACAGGAGGAAGACACAGTATCTTCACGTAGCAGAAGGACTGGAAGGGGAGAGGTCATGGCTCCTGTAATACGGGTGTCTGATTCTGCTATGAGGTGAGTCATCATGACTCAGTGACCTCCTGAGGGCTATGATTCATGATGTCTTTGCCTTCAGTATTCAGTCCTCGCGTGAACTTTGGAAGGGACATAGACATTAAAGCTGTATCAGTTTAACCAATTTGTTGGGGTAAAATGTCTCTCTCACGACCCTCTTTATTTATAGAAAATCTGTATTAATATTTCTCCTTTTCCTTATGACTTCCGAGTTTTCGTTGATTTCTTAGTCAACCCAAGCATGGTCAGTTGAATTAATCTTCCCTTTGTTGACTTCCTCCTCACTTCTCTTCTCTCTCTCTGCTTATATCTGTTCTGGCTTTTATTCCTTTTCTTTCTTCTGAAAACTTGAGTTTAGTTTTGTTGTTGTTGTTGTTGTGTTGTTCTGATTTCCCATTTCCTTGAAGTATCATGTTAGATTATTGATTTGAGGTCTTTCTGGGTCAGCGTTCTCAGCTGTAGCTCTCCTCCCCAGTGCTGCTTTTGCTGTAGCCCATGAGTTTTGGCAACTCACATTTTCTTGCTGGAGTGTAGTGCAAAGATAGACCACTTGTCGACCGGTGGGTATGTAGGGAAGGGGGGGGTGGCAGCCAGAATATTGTGTTCTCATTTTCCTCACATTTAAATATCTCCTAACCTCCCTGTAGTTTTCTTGTGTTTGTGTGTGTTTTCTGTATATGTGTGTGTTATAAAAATATATGTGTGAATGCAAGTATGTGAACACATGCACATGAGCACACATGCACATGAGGAGACCAGTGGGGGATGCTGTCACTCTCCTTCCTGTGGGGCAGATTCTGTCCTTGAACCTGGGCTCCTTTTTTTTTTTTTGCCTAGTCTGGGAGCTGGAAGCTCCAGCAATCCTCCTGCATCTGTTTCTCCGTGCGCTAGAGTCACAGGTGTGCGTGAGACCTCCTTAGGCCCGTGGCTGCTGACGCTCAAGCTCCACTTACCACAGTTGCACAGGAACGGTCTGAATCATCCAGCCGTCTCTCGAGCCCCGTGACAACTTCGGTCAACCTATGCACATCTTGTCTGTTAGACCTTGGACCGAGGACCTGAAGAATGGGGCAGACTGTAGTCCGATTCTGTAGAGACTCTGGCTTCAGTTTCAGTGTGCTTTAACACATGAGCAAAACAAAGAAAGCACCGATCCAAGGAAGGTTGTTTGAGTTCTGAAAACCACAATCAGGAAAACATGCAAATAAATGGCGGTAAGCACATACTAAATATGAACAGTCCTTTGCCAGAACGTTCTCAGGACAGACTAATTTAAACATAACTGCCTGGCCCGTGTTATAGATTATATTTAGGAAAGCAGGAAAGCAAGGCAGAAGATCATATCCAGATCAGGTTCCATAGCTATGATCTGGCATCCAACAAGAATAAACATGTCTTATGAAGCGGAAGTAAATGTTTAACACTGGAGGCATGAATCATGCCCAAGAACAACCCAGAGAACTAAAAACCTCACCCGAGGTAAAAGGCTCTCTGCCTTTCCCCCGGATCCTCTGTCATGTCCACCACGAGTCATTCTCTCGACCTGTTTTGTTTTTTAAATTTTAGGGTATTTGTTCTTGTTTGGAGCCATTGAAATCCTAAGAAAAGTACAAAAAGACATATGATAAACGCAACACTAGATCCAAGAGCGCAATGCAGGACGCTTCGCCATCAGGAGGGTCTGTGCCTGTCAGACATCAGCAATTTCTTTTGTTATTCCCTGTCCTGAGAGTCCAGGCAACTGCCTAGAAAATGTCTGAAAAATTTCATTCTGGTACCCAGTGGTCTAGTTCTTTATACCATACGGGACAGGACAGTGGCCACATGTAGGGCTGAGCATCCTGAAAATGTTGGGAAGCTTGGGTAATAAATATGGTTAGGGTTAGTAATAAATGGTAATAAATAGGGTTGGGGCAAATTTTTAAAAAATTAAATAGCAGTGAGACTATCTTGGGGAGATGATAAGGTCGTTTTTCTTTTTTTGAAAGTTGCTTTCTTAAGGTTAGAGTGGGTATATTCTACAAATGTCTGACCTGTAGGTTGTAATCGAGTCTAGTGATGTGTTGAATTTGCCACTCGTAACAGAGTTTCTTAAAATTCCTATTAGTTAAAGATGAACCATTATCAGTTGTTAACTGTGTGGGAATACCCATAACGGTGAATGTCGGTAATAGGGTGGGAATAAGAGCTTTGGAGGAGGGTGGTTTATCTAATTTCGAGTGTTGAATGGTTAATATTTTATCATGTGGGGCTTGAACACTAACACTTAAATTGTTATCTGACCATCTTTGCGTAGAGAACATTATGATTAGTCGTGGGGGGCATCGAAGATCTCAGAGTCAGTAACATAAACAGGGACCTTATTCCCTTCCTAGTTAACAAAGTGAAGCTCAGGAGGATCGGTAAGTAAGCCCGGGGGTCTCAGCAGTAACAAATGCATTCAACAAAGACAAGGTAGTGGAAACAGCAGTTCTGCAGCCACACCCTTCCCCTGAGACTTCCTCAACTCTTGCCCCTCCACAAGCCATCACCGGTAGGGCGACCCTGTCCTCTGGGTTTTGGTTCATTTCTCCGTCTTTCTTTTCTTCAGGTGTAGGCTCTGCAGAGGCTTTGGAACCTCCTAGTCCATCTTCCACTGGTCCAGTCAGTCTTTCAGGAATCCACACCCAGCTTTTCAGCACCCTCAGGGAGAAAACCACACACAGCCTTGGCTGCAGTAGGAGCCCAGCCATTCAACTGGCCAGACATAACATCTCTCGGAAGAACAGTGGCCCTGGCTTGTTTTGGAGGGGCCCAAAACCATTTTTTTTTTTTTTTTTTGGCAGTAAGGCCACCTTTGGCCATATTTAAAGAAAACTTAAGTATATAAAACAGAAGATAAAATATTGTGAGTAGTCATACTATGCTACTCCGCCTCCTTTATTTTTAAGGACCATTTAAGTTGTCTATTAGCTCTTTCTACAAAGGATAGACTGCAGATTATATTGTGCCTGTGCTGTGAGTTATATCAAACTGTTGGCAAAATTCCTGAAAAGGCTTGACAATGTATGTAGGAGCATTGCTAGTTTTTAAATATTTTTACAGGGCATAAAATAGCAGAAGCCAGTGTTAAGTCATCCAGAATATTTAATAAAAAATTTAATATTTTTAAAATGAGGAATACAAATTCAAAGGGTTAATCTAATTTTTACTTTTTGTAAACAGATATTCTAGCACTATATTATTATTATTATTATTATTATTGTTGTTGTTGTTGTTGTTATTTGGAAAGCAGAATACTATCCATAAAATATATAATAAAAGCAAGAGAAAAGAGCTCTTTCATTCTTTTTAAAGAAGTAGCAAGTAACTCTTGACATCAAGTTGGGCTGTTTGTCATTATTCGTTTCTTTTTCCTTGTTGAATGACTGGTAATGGTTGAGGCATTGTCTGGTCCTAGAGGGCCAGAGTCAGAGTTAACCCTTGTGTATGTGAGGACCTAATATCAGCACAGAGGTAGATGTAATCATTAATAATCACCTTTCTCTTGGAAGGGGCGGACGGCGGTCTGGCATGCAGCGTTGACCCTCTCATGTGCCAGATGCTTAACAATAAGTACTTCGGCCTCTCCATCAACCATAAGACAATTGGCCGCCTGTAAAAGATGAGGAAGAAAATCTTGATGTGGTTTACCAGGCCACTGTCTAGTTCTAGAAAGTTTCTCTGTCTTTTCCCCAGGAATCTGGAAACTCTTGCTGCGTGTCCTCACTCCCAGAAGAGAAGGTGCTCCTTTCACCAAGGAGAAAGGCCTCCAAGGCCTCACCGACTGGCTCCAATCATCATTCTAGTCCTCTGGAGGAGGAGGATACCGTATTTCAGTGAGGGACCAGACATGGCCACGAGTGCTCGCCCTCAAGTGAAGTCAATGGTTTTACTTCAAAGAAATAACTCCTTTAAATGTACCAATCCAAAAATTTTTAAAAATATATTTATTCATCTTTAACTTATGTGTATAAGTGCTTGCATGCATGTGCGTATGTGTACCTTGTACGTGCGTGATTCCTGAAGAGGCCAGAGGAAAACATCAGATCCCCTGGAACTGTAATTACAGAAGGTTTGAGTGCAGGGAATTGAACCTGGGAACTCTGCAAGAGCAGCAGAATGAAAGTTTCATAAACATCTACATACAAGTTATGTATATATATTTTAAATTGCTTTGTGTAAGTACTAGTCAGAGCAAGTGATAGAACCTTGTAAGCATATGTTAGCTGAGCAGTGGTGGTCCATGTCTTTAATCCCAGCACTCAGGAGGCAGAAGTAGGTGGATCTCTCAGTTAGGGGTCAGCCTGGTCTACAGATTGAGTTCCAGGACAGCAGACAGCCAGGGCTACACAGAGAAACCCTGTCTCAGAAACACACACACACACACACACACACACACACACACACACACACACACACACACACACACACACACACACATAATGTTTAGGTTTGCAAGAAACCTCCAGACTCCCTTCCCAGAGAGGCTGCATGAATCTTCATTCACAATGACAGTGAACGGTGCTCCTGTTGCTCTGAACTTCTTTATTATAGAAGCAAAACAAAGCAAAACTAAACTAAAACCCTGATAGGTATTAATACATTATGGACCATTGTGGTGGTTTGACTATGCTTGGCCCAGGGAGTGGCACTATTAGGAGGTGTGGCTTTGTTGGAGTTGGTGTGGCCTTGTTGAAGGAAATGTTTCACTGTGGAGGTGGGCAGTGAGACCCTCCTCCTAAGAGCATGAGAGCCAGTCTCCTCCTAGAGATCTTCAGATGAAGATGTAACTCCCAGCTCCTCCTGCACCATGCCTGACTGGATGCTTTCATGCTCCTGCCTGGATGATAATGGACTGAACCTCTGAAACTATAAGCCAGCCCCAATTAAATGTTGTGCTTATAAGAGTTGCCTTGGTCATGGTGTCTGTTCACAGCAGCAAAACCCTACTAAGACAGACCATAAAACAATCAAAACTCTGACTTAAAATATGAAGATAAAATGCTTTACAAATCAGTATGATAACCTCATTGTTAATTTCCATTTTCATGAATTCATATGATACAAGCATCTTTTTACAGGCATCTTCCCCGTCTAGCCATTGTCTTCAGTAAGGTCTCTACAAAGGCTTTTGACCCCATGTACAAAACCGGACTTTTAAAATAATCTTTGAAGGGCTACAGAGACAGTTCAACAGTTAAGAGCACTTGTTGCTCTTGCAGAGGACTGAGTCTAGTTGTCAGGACCCTGGGCAACTCACAGCTATCTGTAACTCCAGCTTTAGGGGGGTCCAGTGTCCCTAAGGACACCAACCCTCACATGCCCATACCCACAGACAGACAGAAAGACATACACTTTAAAAATGGAACTTAAACTATTAAAACAATTTTTTTTTGAGTTCTAAAAATTTTGTGTGTGTGTTTTATAGGCATTCTTCCTAGATATGTCATTTTGTTGTTGTTTAAGACAGCGTTTGACTCTATAGTCTGGATAGGACTCAACCGCATCCTCCATGCTCAACTTCTTAGTGCTGAAACGGCAAGAATGAGTTCAGATTATTTTGTAAATATTTTTTCAAATCTGTACTTTGTTTTGTCATTCTTTTTACAGTGTCTTCTGCAAAGCTGTCTGTCATCTATCTATCTATTGTGTCATTATGTATTGAACCTATTTTTAACTTTAAGACAAGGATTTGCTAAGTTGTTTACATTGGCCTTGTACTCACGCTTTAGAACACAAAGACTTTGAAATCCCCCTGCTCAGCCTCCAAAGTAGCAGGACCAAAGGCTTATGCCATGAGGCCTTGTAAAAAATTTTAAGCAGTTTGAAAAGTTAATTTAGATATGCAGTCTATTTTTTAGCCCTCTTCTTGTTTGTTCCCCTTGTCCTTGTAGACAGTTTAATTTCTTTCATTTGATATATGTGTATATGATTTTATAAACCTATATAAACTCTATAAACCTCTAATTTGGGAAAGCATACAATATTTGTCTTTCAGAAACTGGCTAAATTCACTTAATATAACTCTTCAGCTACATTAATTTTCCAGCAAGTGATACGCCTTCAGTTCTTCTTTATGCTCAAAAAATTCCATTGTGTATGTATGTATTCCACAGTTCCTTTATCCATTCCTCTGTTCTTGGCCACCAAGGTTGGTATATAACTTAGCTATTGTGAATAGTATTGCAATAGACATCGATGTGCTAGTGTCTGTGATGTATCCACTTGGAGTCTTTTGGGTACATACTAGGAATGTTTGGGTAAATACGAGTTTATTTGGAAGATTTATTTTGAAAACAAACCAGTACCCAAATCAGTAGATGGAGAGAAATAATTATCATGGGTATAGAAATTAATGAATTGGAATATTTTAAAAACAGAATCAATGAAAAGCTAAATAATATTGTAGGCTTAGATTTTTAAAATCTAATTTAATAAGAGTTCTTAAATGCTTCAGTTTACCTTCTAGCTACAACCAAAGGTTGGGGTGAAAGATGGTTAATAGGACAAGGGGGATGTAGACCTGTTTAGGAGTCGTTCTTTGGGGTGATTCCAATCTTAGTTATCAGGATATCGTCAGCCCAGTCCAATAGCAAACAACAAAGACAAGTCAGTAGTGGCAGTCCAGGCCAGTTGGCAAACACTAAACATGACCCAGGAGCAGTGGCCAGATCTAGAAGAAACCATAAAGCTCTGCCGAATGGGCATGAGTCCGAGGAAGCAGCAAGAAGCAGCCAGAATGACACAAGAAGTTCTTCAAAGTCACGATACACAAAGATCAGTGAAGACCAGTGAAGTGTTGCAAGGCGTACCAGTGCAAGAGTGTCATTCACTGTCTGTTGGGGTCACTTATACTCTTTCCAGACATCACGTGTCCTCTCAGATGTCTGCCTTAGCAAACATGCTCTCATAAGACAGTTTGCAAAAAAAGTCACATGGCACAACTGCCTCCAAAAAAACCCAAATTTTCCACTTCACAAGATTGACAAACTTAGATAAACTAAACTAATGAAACATAGAAGACAGCCGGGCGGTGGTGGCGCACACTTTTAATCCCAGAAGCAGGTGGATTTCTGAGTTCGAGGCCAGCCTGGTCTATAGAGTGAGTTCCAGGACAGCCAGGGCTACACAGAGAAACCTTATCTCGAAAAAAAAAAAAAAAGAAAAAGAAAAAAGAAACATAGAAGACAACAAAAGGTCATTCATCACAATCAAGTTGGTCATTCTAGACATGCAAGGTAGTTCAATATACATAAATCAATAAATGTAATTCACCACATAAATGGACTCAAAACTAGTAATCTCATAATCACCTTGAGAAATATAGAAAAAGCATTTGATGAAAACCAACAGCCCTTCATGACACAAGTCATGGTGAAGCTAGGGATAGAAGGAGCACACCTCAACACAATAAAGGCTATATATGATAAATCTATAACCAACATCGTGACAAACAGAGAAAACACAAATCATTACTATTAAAATCAGGAACAAGACAAGGATAGCCACTCTCGCTAGTCCTATTCAATAAGGTGCCTGAAGTCTTAGTTAGAGCTATAAGACCAAAGAAACAAATAAAAGTGATATGACTAGAAAAGAAAATTCAAAGTATCCATATTCACAGATGGTATGATTCTATACATAAGAAATCCTAAAAACTATACCAAAAAAAAAAAAACCCCAAAAAACAAAGTAAACAAGCAGAAAAAACCCCAAACCTTCAGAATACAGTATTAATATGTGAAACTTGGCAGCCTTCCTCCAGGCCATTGACAAACACACTGACAAAGAAATCAAGAAAAGACTCTCATTCACAGTATTAGGGTAGGGCAGTTGAGAGGGAGAAGGAAGAAGAAGGAGAGCAAGAGAGTGAGGGAGTGAGCAAGCGCCCCGGAGTAAACCTAACGCCAGAAGTGAAACACCTTTGCAATGAAGGCCAAGGAAAGGAACAAAGGAAGACACTGGAGGTTGGTAACACTGCTCATGAGAATTAATAGTGGAAAGTGACTATCTTATTAAAGACAACTCATAGATTCAGTGAGAATACAGGCTGTGGTTCTTATTGAAAACATTTTCTCGTCCTTTAGTATGAAATTCTCCTCTTCTAAAAAAAAGACTTGAAACATTTTTATTAATGTGTGTTTGTGTTGAGCATTTGCCTCTCTGGAGATGGAGTTACCAGAAGTTGTGAGTTGCTGATGTGGGTCCTGGGAGCTGAATCCAGGTCTTCTGCGAGAGCTGTGCTTGCTCTTAACTGTTAAACTGTCTCCCCAGGCCCTCTTCTCCCTTCGTGTCCGTGCTTCATGTATTTGATCTTTTCATTGATCTCAAATGGTACATTTAAGACAATATTTATTTTATTTTATTTTTTTAACTTTCATTTATGTGAATGCATGAATGTCTGTGTAGGTGTATGTGCTCATGAATGTGGGTGCAAATAGAGGCCAGGAGAGGACCTCAGAGCTCCTAGACCTGGAGTTACATGTGGCTGTAAGCCAACCAGTATGGGTACTGGAGACTGAACCTCAAGAACCCTATGTGCTGTCACCTGCTGAGCCATGTCTTTGGTTTCTAAGTGGTGTATTTGCACCTTCTAATTAACCCTTGTTATTGATTCTAGTTCCTTTTCCTTGACCCTATATTATGTCATCTCCATGATATGATCTCCATTCTACCTATGAGGCTTTCCACAGGGCTATTTGTTTGGCTTCTTGAACGTTTCATGTTCTGGACATACCTTTGTGAGTCAGGTCACAGTTGCTGGTCTAGTCACACCCCTGGGTGGACCTTTTTTTTTTTTTTTTTTTTTTACGAGTCACGTTGAAATGCTGCTCTTTCCTTTAGGTCTTCCTTTGGAAGATCTAGTGACAGATGCTGCCCATGCCCTTGAGAATTCTTGTAAGTTAAGCTGTGAAGGCTGGTTCTACCTCTATGTCTGGCTTGCTGCTTGGAGCCTGTATCTGTTTTTTTTCCTGAATACCGTGGCTCTGACCTGGTTGTGACCTCAGTGAATACTGTGTACTCCTTTGTCTCCACTTCTCTATGTGTAAAATGGAAACGGTATTATCTACCACATAGGGTGGATGTGATAATCCAAACATTCAAATTTAAATGAGAGCAGGTAAATATTTATATTACACTGTGCTTGGCACATAGGAAACATATAGGAAATGTTCTCTACTAGAGAGAATATAATATTGCTGTTAAAATGGCAAAATGGTAACACCTTTGATAGTGGAAATGCACACATTGTCTAACAATGCATTATGTTTTTTTTAAAAAAAGAAGACAGCCGGGCAGTGGTGGCACATGCCTTTAATCCCAACGCTTGGGAGGCAGAGGCAGGTGGATTTCTGAGTTCGAGGCCAGCCTGGTCTACAGAGTGAGTTCCAGGACAGCCAGGGCTACACAGAGAAACCCTGTCTCGGAAAAAAAAAAAAGAAAGAAAGAAAGAAAGAAAAGAAAGAAAGAAAAAAAGCGAAGACAAACAAAAAATTTCTTACAGTCTAAAAGACTGGATCTTTTGTTAGACTTCATAGCCAAAGTTAATAGTGTACCTTGAAGTCACTTAATCCTCAGGATTTCCTTTCAGGAGGTCAGTCTGTTTGTTTAGCCTGCTTTTAAGAGAACAGTGTAACAACCAATCTTACTTGACTTGGATTTCCCACACAATCGGCTTTTGCAATCTAAGCTAAGGCATACTGAAATCTCAGGTTATGTACTCTGCCACGCCCCGATCCAAGAGCAATGAGTGTGGTTTGCGTGTGTTTTCTAATCATCATCTGCTGAACGAGGAGAATAAGCTACAGGCAGCCTTATGAAATGAACACGGGCCGCAAGTGCAGAAAGCGGAGCTTGGATATTGCTTGATAGTGCTTTGTTATTGGCTTAGTGGGGTTCAGGACTTAATCGTCTGTAAGACACTTTTAAAGATTCATGTGATGCATCCCATTTCTTCACTGGAGTGATGCTTTCTGTGCAGTTCAGCAAAAGAGAGCAGAGGCCCCTTTTTAGGAACAGAGAAACACAGAGGGACAGGGACCAATAGATTCACAAGATGGCCTTCAGGCAAGCACAGAGCCAGACTCGTAGAGCAGACAGACAGAAACCACAAAGGGAAAGACAAGAGACTTCAAATCCAGGCTCGCTCTTGGCTAAATGACATGAAGAGGAAGTGCTTTGATTTCTTTTTTTAATGCAACGCCGATGCGTTATTGGTGACTCTGGTTTATCATCAATGTGGTCCAACTGACTGCATTTTGGTGTTTATGTAAGGAATCTTTTATTTTTTTTTATTTTTTGATACTTTATTTACATTTCCAATGTTTCCCCCTTTTCCAGGTCTCCTCTTTGGAAACCCCCTATCCCCTCCCCCTCCCCGCCTCTATGAGGGAATTCCACCTTCCACCCACCCGCCCACCCACTCCCGTATTCTCACCTTGACATTCCCCTTTACTGGGGTCTCTAACACCCTCAGGCCCAAGGGCCTCTCCTCCCCCTGATGGCCTACAAGGCCCTCTATGTGAGGAATCTTTTTTTTTTTTTGGTTTTCTGAGACAGGGTTTCTCTGTGTAGCCCTGGCTGTCCTGAAACGTGAGGAATCTTTAATGCACCAAATTGGTTATGCTTTAAGTGTCTTTAAAAAAAAAAGAGGTGGTGTAGTGTGGTTATTCTGGTGAAGGGCTGAGCGCTGAGAAAAGAGTCTTTCCTTCCAGTGTCTTCTCTTGCCAAGGGTACACTTACGTGTCTTTTGTCCGCCTCCCTTTCCCATTTTCTGCTCTTTAATATGTCCACTTCTTATGTCTTTGCAACATCGACATAAATATGATCATCAATCATAATCAGAAATAGAATTTGGTTTGATTTTCTGTGTTTGAAATATCTGCACGGGAAATATGGTTAGGAGTAGAATGTCGAAGAGAAGGAAGAAATGGACCACTGCGTGCAGAAGAGTGGAAGAAGTGAAGAGTGAGGTCGGCTTTGACATTTTAAAGACTGTATGAGTCACCCTGTTAATACACTATTAGTATAGCTTTCTTCCCTGCACCCCCTTTCTCTTAAAAGCCTTTGGTTCATTAGCACCAAGACCTGCAGAAAGGAAATCTGCCATTTCTGTACATTTTTGACTCAGCATTTGCTTCTAAAAGCTTCGCTGTAAAGAGAGCATGAAGTCTTAGCAAAGGCACAGCTGGACAGTTGCCCCATGTCCAGCTCTGGAGTGAAAAGCAGGGGGTGTGCACTCTGACACAGCCGGCTCTATACAGCACTTCTCACCACCAAGCTTGCTGGACCTCAAGATCAACTCCCCAAAGTCTTTTTATATTCTCCTTCAAACATATTGAAAATTACTCAGCAAGCCACTCAGGCCATTCAAGCAGCCTCAAAAATGAAGGCAAAGGAGTTCCAACTCCAATTGTAATCAAGGTAAATTACTCAGGGAGTTATTAAGCTATATTATGAGGAATAAAGCAAGAAAATGAGATCAGACTGATGATGTAGTGAACACGTCCTAAGCAATGACAAATCAGAAATTACTATCACCTTTTTTCTCTGTATATTTTAGCGAGGGCAATCCAGAGTACCAGTGTTGGGGATGGCAAGTAGACTTAATGAGTACAGATGCTTGCTACCAAACCTGACGACCCGAGTCCATCCTTGGAACCCACAGAGTAGAAAGAACGAACTGATGCCCAAGGGTTGTCATCTCACGCATGCTGTGGTTTGCACCACCCCTACTAAATAAAATCATTTAAAACATGTGAACATCAGGCTATAGTGTGATGAGGGGCAAACTTAGCCTACTTGATCTTATCCTAAGAGCATTGAAAAGCAATTCTTTCCCAGTATTTACATTGTTTGTTTATTTTCTTGCCTTGTTGCATTACTTAAAAGCCCCCAAAACAATATAAAATACTGCTGATGGTTACAGACACCATTGTCTTATCCCTGATTTTCATGGAAGCAGGGTTAACATGTCATGATTTTATATCACATTGTTTTTATTTTTACATGAAGTATATGTGTGACTTTCCTAATATTTCAGGGGTTTTCAGCTATTATTCTTTTTTTAATTTTTTTTTTTTTTTTTTTTTTTTGGTTTTTCGAGGCAGGGTTTCTCTGTGTAGCCCTGGCTGACCTGGAACTCACTCTGTAGACCAGGCTGGCCTCGAACTCAGAAATCCATCTACCTCTGCCTCGCAAGTGCTGGGATTAAAGGCATGCACCACCACTGCCCGGCTTATACTGTTATTCTTGAGTCCTAATTTAATTCTACTGCGGCCTTAGTACATGCTTTGACTTGGGTCATTTTAACTTTGCTGAGTCCTATCTTCTGACCCACAGTATGGCCAGTCTTGGTTAAGTGTTCCTTGGGGTGTAAGAGGGTTGTGCTCTCCATTGGGAAGAATGTTCTGGAGGAATAAGGAAGAACAAGTTAGTTCACAGTGTCTCTCAGGGCTTCCCTCTCTCCTGTTGACGTATCTTTCCATATCTTTACTTCCCCCTCCCCCGCAAACATTTGGGAAGATATGGAAAAACTCAAATTATGACTAAGAGTTTACCTATGTCTCCTTACATGTCTGCCAGTCTTTGTCACATCCATTTTGAAACTTTGTGACTGTGAGTATAGACATTTAGAACTGTTATGTTCTTGAGGTGAATTATCTTCTGTCATCAATAGTCTTGTTTATCCGTGGTATTCTTTGTCTTTAGGTCTACTTGACCTCACAAAAACAGTCACTTCTGCTTTCCCTTTAAGCTTTTAAGGCAGAATTTATTACTCATACATAATAATGGTAACACTGTGGCCTTTTCATACATGCTCACAATGTGTTTTAAGCATGCTCGCCTTCCCATTGCCTTCTGTTGTCTTTGCTACACTCCCCCCTGATGCCCTACACTCCTCCTGATGCTCTACCTCTTCTACAAGCACCTCCCATTCTACTTTCAAGTCTTTATTTATTTATTTTTATTTTTTTTGTTTTTCGAGACAGGGTTTCTCTGTGTAGCCCTGGCTGTCCTGGAACTCACTCTGTAGACCAGGCTGGCCTCGAACTCAGAAATCCAAGTGCTGGGATTAAAGGCGTGCACCACCACTGCCCGGCTATGAATTCTCTCTTGAAGAATGTGTCTCATTGCCAATCAGAAAGCAGTTAGTTTCACCAACAACAGACTTGCCACGATTGCTCCAGTGGATACCTCTTCCTGGCTGGTTGGTGTTATTACACTCAGGGTCCACAGCTGAGTAAGCATATTGAGAACAATCCTTTACCAGTAGCCTTGAGAGCATCTTCCAGCCCAGTTCCAGTTTGATTCCTCTATGTCCTGTGACCAGGGCATGTGGTGCCTTCAGCAATTAGGTCTTACCATTTGGTTCTGCTTGACAACCAACATCAGTGGCATTTGTTGTATTGTTTTGAGGATCTCTTGGACCTCCCATATCAAGAACTCATAGGAAGGTAGCACACCTCTGGTATTGAGATTTCATCTAATCAAACTCTTAATTTTTTTTATCAGGTTACCATGTGTCATAGGGTTTTAGTTCAATCACTACTAAAGTGTACACCCACAAGCTTGCCTGTAGTTCATTTTATGAAGGCATTTTCTCAATTGAAGCTGCCTCATCTCTGATGACCCTAGCTTGTGTCAAGTTGACATAAAACTAGCCAGGACAGCTAACTCCTTGTCAGCTTTATACACAAACACATAACTGTTAAGCCACAACCTTTCCTTTCTTGTTCATCCCCAAGATTACACATTAATAAATAATAATCACAATAGAAAACATTTTGCAAACTTTAAAAGTCTTACAGCCTTACAATTCAAACACTTTAAAAAGTTGTCTCTTAGCCGGGCAGTGGTGGCGCATGCCTTTAATCCCAGCACTTGGGAGGCAGAGGCAGGCGGGTTTCTGAGTTCAAGGCCAGCCTGGTCTACACAGTGAGTTCCAGGACAGCCAGGGCTACACAGAGAAACCCTGTCTCGAAAAACCAAACAACAACAACAACAACAACAACAAAAAAGTTGTCTCTTGCTGACCCTGGATGTGGGGTTGTGGGTGAGCCCACAAGGGCGTGAGTGCAGGAGAGCTTGGTGACCTAATCAATCTTGTCTGCTGGTGGTGGCTTGGATGATGTCCTCTTCCTCTCCCTTGTCCCTTGCCATCGATGGCAGGTGGGAGAGTTGTCTCCAGGGTCATGAGAGTGGGAGAACTTGTCATATCCCTTACCAGCTACCACACTTGGGGGAGCAGGCCCTGTGCCTTGCCTGGGCAGGCAGGGTAGACATGTCCCTAGTTTCGAGTGCTGCTGGTAAGCTGACTCCAGACTGTGAGAGTGGGAGAGCTCGTGGGCTGACCAGCTCAGACACCTCTCAGGCCCAGATCCAGGGCTTCGAATTGGCCCACCCCAACATCTACTGCTGAACTTCTGGAGTGCATAAAGAGGCTGTGTCCACAAATCCAAAACTACAGGACTTCCATGACATGGGACAACGACAATAAGATATCCGAGAGGAGTCCCAGTGAGGCCTCATTATTGATAGAGTGGCAGAAGCCAGAGGCCTCGAACCAGACAGTGATGCATTGCAGTGAGCATTTTCAAGCAAAGAAGTGTGGACAAAGGGGTACACTGTGGGACACACTGACACGCTACAGCGTCCACAGTGAGATTTTTCCCCCTCTGTTGGTGGGGGAGGTTGCAAGGGTGGAGGGTAGGTACAAGGGGAGGGGTGAAATGAGTGGGATTTTGGTTGCATGATGTGAAATTCACAAAGAACCAATAAAAAGTTTAAAAAAACTTGTCTTCAAAAATATTCGGTTTCAGCCGGGCAGTGGTGGCGCACGCCTTTAATCCCAGCACTTGGGAGGCAGAGGCAGGCGGATTTCTGAGTTCGAGGCCAGCCTGGTCTACAGAGTGAGTTCCAGGACAGCCAGGGCTACACAGAGAAACCCTGTCTCAAAAAACAAAGCAAAACAAAAATATTCGGTTTCTTTTAAAATCCAAATTCTTCTGTAAAACCCCCAAATCTCTTTTTTCAAGAAGTTTCAAAACTTTCAACTGTGGGCTTCTATAAAATAGAAAATAAATTAAGTACTTTCTTACTTCAAGAGGGAAGAACCAGGGCACAGCCATAAGCTGCAGAAAGAAAAATCAAACTCCAACAGTGTAAGTAATGCAATGTTAATATGGTTCAGTCTTGGTCTTTTGGCCTTCGCTAAAGGGCTTGGGTCACCTCTCCCACTTGGCTCTCCACAGGACACACAGTTTGTCTTTTAGGCTCAGGCTGACTCCTCTCCACACCTGCTTCTGTTCTTGATGGGCATCTCCAAAATCCTGGGGTCCCTTCCTGCAACCAGGCCACACTTTCACCAGTTTCCTCTCTTGGGCTCTCTTTGGGGACTCCAGGCCTGCCACACAGTGCCAAGCCTCAGCTGTTCTCCATGATCTTGTGATGCCTTCAAAACCAGCACCACCTCGGTGACTCTTCTTGAACTACCAAGTCAGGCTGCCAACAGGAGGTGCAACTTTGACCACTTCCACAAGACAGCTTCTGCGTGTTGACCCCGAGGAAACACTTCCCAGAAGATATTACCTCACTGAGGCTGGTCTCTTCTTAATCACAGCTGATTCTTCAGCTCCAGCTGACTAGCTCCCACTCTCCCAGCAAAGTAAAGGTGTCATGTCACCCTTGTGGTTCTGGTATCTTGTTAGTCACAGCTAATTCTTCAGCTCCAGCTAACCAGAACCACAGATTCTTAACTCAAATGGCCCCATAGAATCTTTGCAAGCTAGGGATATATACGTACACGAACACGCGCACACACGCATGCACGCACGTGTGTGCGCGCACACACATATATATAAATTTTTACTTTTTATTTCTATTTACATGTATATATGTATGTTTGTGTGTGTGTCACATATGTTTGGGTGGAGACATGATTCCTGGGAGCTGGGGTTACAGATGACTGGCTGTGAGCACCCAGTGTGGATGCTAGGAACTGAACTTTCACTCCTCTAGGAGATCTGGGAATACTTTTAATCACGGAGCTATCTCTCTTGGCCCCCACTTCTGAGATAGCACCTATTTCTTTGAGAACATATTCTGGAGAGATAAACTCCATGTGTTCCGCACAGGCAGTCTGAAGTGGAAACTTACGGGTCCTTTGGAGAGTCAGCTGTGTTGGATGGCGTTTTTGATGAGGCAAACGTGAAGGAGTGTTTTCTGGAAGTGAACACAGGTAAAAGGCTAAGGCAGACTCGTGAAGGAACGTTTTACTGAAGCAGACACAGGAGAAAGGGTGTTCTGCTAAAGCGAGCACATGAAAGGACATGTGATGAACGATAGTTCTTGTCAGGCAGCGACAGAAGCTGAGTTATGCTTGTTTATAGAGCTAGCTGTGCAATGCTTGTAGGTCTTGCATCTTCACTGATCTTTGATAAGGGAAGCACAACTGAGAACTTTTCCAGGCATTCCTCCTGGTCCCTGATTCACCCCAAGGCTGAGGCCTGGCTGTCTCTGCTAGGTAGTGCCACCACTGCTGATTCGTGTTTGCTGTCCTGACTGCCAAACTGGACTGCTGATGTATCTGTGAAGTGTCTGCGAGTGGACTGAGCTGCCACTGTGGACCTGTGAACTGAACTGCCAATTTCCAGACAACACAGATGGGAGTTGCTCCAAAGAACCTTTCTAAACAGGTCCACTTCCCCCTTTCCTTTCTCTCCCACTACCTCTGGTGGGTGGTGGGCTACAGGGGAGGCTAAAGTGTTTAAGAACCATCCTTAGAAACAGGTGCTTGAAAAAAATTAAAGTTATATCAGTCAGGGCAGCGAGTCCTGCAGATGGACGCAGTGTTTCAATAATGTGTCTGCCATCCTCATCCTCAGCTGTAACAGGATGATCTGGAAGAACCTGACCAGCAGTCTGTGGGAGCCTTTGAACTCAATTTATCTGGTTCAGAACAGCAGATTCTGGTCTACTTCGCTGTGCTTCTTCAACCAGCAAGACCCGCTTGCTGGAAGTTCTTGCTTGTAAATAGGCAACTGAGAACAACTTAAAGGAGTTTACTCCCTAAGGCCTACTCCTGGGATTCCCTGGAGCAAGCACATCACCTGCCAGGGGTTTCTGAGAGTCAGGGATGCTAGTGGAGACAGATGGTTCCTTGAATGTCCCGAATTTAGAAAGCTTAAAGTGGTCAGTAGAAAAGGAAAGAGGTGACTTGGCTCCCTCTTAACCTTTGCAAATAAGATAGTACCAAACAGAAATGAAGAAAAGAGGGGAGAGGGAGCTGGGCCAGTTGGTAACCTTGTAGCTAAGCACGCAGGGAGAACTGTGTCAGTGTCCAAGCATCCACAGAAAAAAAACACTGCGCACCTATGATCCCGGAGCTGGGGAGGCAGATAGGAGGGTCCCTGGCTCTTACTGGTCACCCAGTCCAGCTGAGTCAGCAAGCTCCAGGTTCAGGGTGAGAGACCCGCCTCAAATGTCAAGGCAGGGAAAGTGATTGAGAAAGACACTCAGTGTCGGCCTCTGCTCCAAATAAACAAACACAAGCATGCATCTTCATGGGCATCTTCTCAAGAGATATGGGGTGTGTGTGTGTAAAGCTGCCTGCTATACAGACCTGGTGTCCCGAGTCAGAGCCTAGACACCATGTCCTTTGGTTTCGCTTCTTTCCTTGTGATAAAACGTCTTGACCAGGGGCTGAAGAGATGGTTTAACAGTTAAGAGCACCAACTGCTCTTGCAGAGGACCTGGGTTTGTTGTAAATATTTAATCTCAATCAGGGGTTTCCATCTTGCCTTAGATCATTCAGTTCCCAGATAAAAGATACAAAACCTTTATATTTATAATAACCCTTTAAAGCCCCAGAGCTGGGCAGATATCAACCCTCTATGCTATTATATCTACTTCCCTGACAATAACCCTGAGATATGAATTGTCATATCCCACATAGGTCACTCTTACTCCAGCTGGTCAGTCCTCATGGCCAGTCCTCATGGGGTACCATGGTGTCTTTTCCTCTCTCTACCTTTTCTTTCTTCTTCTGCTCCTGCCTCAAACCCCAAGCCTGGTAACTCAAAACTCAGTCTACCTCTCTTCTGCCCACCTATAGGCTGTAGGCATCTCCAGTCAACCAATAGTTTTAAATTAAGGAGCAATGTTACATAACATCTTGGTTTTGGGGAAGATGTCCTTGTCCCTGGGGGCAACTAGACCTTGGGGGCCAGTATTTAATATTACAATACATAGCCGCAGACCAAACCTGAACATGGGTTCAATTCCCAGCACCCACATGGCAGCTCACAACCGTCTGTAACTCCAAGATCTGAGACCCTCACAGACATACATGCAGACGAAATACCAATGCACATAAAATAAAAATTTAATTAAAAAAGATATTAAAAACAAAACATCTTGACCAGAAGGAACTTAGGGGAAGACAAGCTTATTTGATTTATAATTTCCAGGAGACACCGCATCATTTCAGGGAAGTCAAGGCAGAAAATGAGGCAATTGAGTCACAACATATCCCAAGTCCAGATGCTGCTGGACTGCTTGCTGCTTGCTAGCTAGCTGGCTTCTTTCATACTTACACAGCTTAGGGTCCAGCCTATGAACTGGTGCCACCCACATCCAGAGTGGGTCTTTCCACCTCAATTAACAATCAAGACAATCTGCTACAAGCAAGTCCACAAGCCCACCTGATCTAGATAGTTCCTCATTAAGATTCTTTCTACAAACGCACTGAGATTATTTCACTAAAGAAGCATAGCAATAAAATGACTCTTAATGACATAGATCAGTGTATACTCAACCCTCATCAGACCCTGGACAGCAAGGAAACAGCCAACTCTCCTAGACTGGACAAACACCCCCCACCCCCATTCTTCTAGGTTCCCCAGAGACACGTCGCCCCCAAAGTCAGCATGAAGCAGGCAGAGATTACGACGACCCTATTCCTGCTTTGCCATTGCCTCTTTCTAATTTTTCTTTTTAAATGGGGAATGTTAGCGTTCTGTCTAAACTCCACCCCACAGTTACCTGGCAACAGCCAGGTATGCTCCGCCCCACAGTTGCCTGGCAACAGCCCGCTGGGCCTGGCCCACTATAAAAGGGGCTGCTTGCCCCTCCTCTTTCTCTTATCTCTTACCTCCTCTTTTTCTTATCTCCCCATTCCCTTCCCCCTCTCTCCATGGCTGTCCCCCACCTCTCCACTTATCTACTCTTTCCCTCTCTCTGCCTTTCTCTGCCTCTACTACCCTCTTAGTTCCCTTCCCCATGCCCTGAATAAATTCTAGTCTATACTATACCTTCGTGTGTGGCTGGTCCCTCAGGGGGAAGGGATGTCTCCGAATGGGCCTGCTGAGGCACACCCTTCCCCCACACCTCCCTCCCCCTACACCCATAGAGCATATATATATATATATATGTATGTATGTATGTGTGTGTGTGTGTGTGTGTGTGTGTGTGTATATATATATATATATATATATATATAATTTTTATAAACACATCAGGTACAATGTGTTTTTTCAACATAGTTACTTATCACATGTTACTTCACAGGTTATTATGGTGCCTCATTTACAGTGCAAAAGCCTCACATTAGCACCCCTCTTTTCCTTGTTCCCCGGCCTGTGAGCTACTGTTGAGCATTATATATATAAAATAAACTTTAAAAGTCATTGTTACTGGCGCCTTCCAGATACAGCAGGACTGATGCTCATGTGAACTCACAGAGACTGTGGCGGCACTCCCAAGCCCTGCACAGGTTCAAGGCAGATGGGCTCAGCACTAAGAGGGAGGAGTGGACATGGGATCCCACTATTAATCAAGAAGTTATTTACTATTGATACCCGCTCAAAGGGAAAATTCATTTTCTCCAGTGAAGTCTACTGGCTATATCAATTACACTCCTTGGCAGGTCCCATGTACTGGAGTAGCTAACCAACACAAAACAAACTTATTATTTCTGTGGACTTTTTTTTTTCCTTTTTGTGTGTGGGAGGGGGTCTTATTTGTCTTTTACTTGTTTTGATTTTCATTTTTGTGTGTGTGTTTTTCATTGTTTCTCCTCTTCCTCCTCTTCCTCCCCCCCCCCCCCATGTTTTGAAAGAGAAGAGTACCAAGTTAGGCACAGGGAGGTAAAGAGGGTCTAGAGGAGCTGGGGGAGGGGAACATGATCAAAATACATTGTTTGATTTTTTTTCAATTAAAAAATCATTGCTAGCCGGGCAGTGGTGGCACATGCCTTTAATCCCAGCACTTGGGAGGCAGAGGCAGGTAGATTTCTGAGTTTGAGGCCAGCCTGGTCTACAGAGTGAGTTCCAGGTCAGCCAGGGCTACACAGAGAAACCCTGTCTCGAAAAACCAAAAAAAAAAAAAAAAAAAAAAAAAAAAAAAAGTCATTGCTATTATTTTGCTTCAAAATACCAGAATTCATTTTTAGAGACACTTTTGATTGTCGGAAGCCAAACCTGAAGTTACCCGCTGTTCTGTGAAGCCTATTCAGTCAGGTGCAAGGTTAGAAAGGACAGGGCATCCCTGGTCTCTCAGGTCCCAAAGGTTGAAAGAATATCTGTTATTTCCTGAAAACCAGTTGCAGTAGTGGGTTAGCCTTGGGCCTTGTGTAACCTTCCTGCCCGCCTGTATTCTTAAGCTGCTGTTCCGAAGTGAAGTAAACGTTGGAGCTTGAGCGGAGGGACTCTGTCTTGCTCCCAGGTACCTCGTGTTTTCTTGCCTTGTTCTTTCATCCGTCAGTCCCCTTTCCCCAGGACCACGCTGAATTCCCCGCAGGCGAGGGACATTTGATTGACATCAAAACTCAGCAAAAGCTACAGAGTTTAACCAAAGGCCCTATCTCCCACATTCCCCCCCCCCAAAAAAAATCTTTCCCCAGCAGAACTGATGAATCTGTGATGAGCCACCCTTCTCCCTGGAAACACCCCCCGCCCCCTTATTGTACGCCAGGGTTTACTGTTACATAGTTTGATAGTCAGCCTCGATGTCAGGTAAGGGCAATCCTCCAAATTTTGTGATCTGATATTGGGACCAACTATCAAATGACTATTTGAGACTGTGTGGAATTGATATTAACTACAGATTTTATACATTGTTAGATTTGATTCGCTAATTTTAAAATGATTTCTGAATCCATGTTCATATGTTGTAAGGTCATTGGTTTTGACATTAGCCTGTTCATGGAAGGAGTTAGTCAGCATTCCCTCAACAATAATCTTCTCAAATCAATGTAATTTCCTGAGTAAATATTTGGAATAACACATCTATGAGTCCATTTGGCCTGGCTCTTTCTATAGTGGAAACTCGTCCGTTATGAATTTTTAGTAGTCACCTTTACAAACAGTGGTGGGAAATTCAGTATCCACAAACAGAAGAGCAAAGCTGTTCTTTTACCATACAGAGAACTCACACTGATTAAAGATATAAATCGGAGACCTGAAACCATATAATTCTGAGGCGAAAACTCAGTGAAGCATTTCGGTGTCAATGGCTTATTGACATTGGTTTGAGGAATGTTTTGATTGGCCATGACACCAAGCCTACAAGCAACAAAAGCAAATACACACACCTAGGACTGACGATCGATCGGGACAGCATTAAACTAACAAGCTTCTGTACAGCAAAGGAAACGGGCAAGGAGACTTAGGCAAGTCTATAAGAAAAGGAAGTGGGGCAGAAAGAAATGTACAATTTGAAGAGAAGCAAAGGCACCAGGAAGCTTAACGTTCAGCCAAGGCACGTGCTAAAAGTCGGGCTGTCATTAGCCGGATTAGCACAGTTTTAGGGAGAGGCACCCTGCTCCATATTGGGAGAAAGGAAGGGTGCCTCGTGGCAAGACCTCACCCAGCTAAACCTCCAATTGTGAAAGAGAGCCTAAGAAGTTGTCTGTTCCTGGAAAGCAAGCAAATTAAAGGAAAAGAAAGCTGCTGCCTTTTCAATGCAAGCCAGGTTCCATCCCAAGCGGGCGGTGGCCACGCTCCACAGAGAAGTCTCCCAGGATGCTGGCGTTAGAGACCTGCAAGGATAGATGAAGGTTTTCTGAGAGAGCAGTGAGGCCAGGCAATACGTGGCAGGGAAGCCTCCGCATGAAGACCTCGAGGGGCCATTGTGTGAAACTGTGGAAGGGAAGGCTTGGTTGCAGCAGTGACCCCAAGATTTTGGAGATGAGAGAATGTGAGACACGCACCCATGGGAGCTGCATACAGGCAGTAGAACCATCCCCAAAGCGAGACGAATGTTGCAGGCAGCTTAGCTGAAGAGGCAGAGCCATCTGAGACATTTGGAGCATTGGAGCTATGGAATTTGGGTTTGTGTTTGGTGTCTATCTCTCTTTGATCCCATATTTCCTTGTTGTATCTCTAGTTCTCCCTTCAGGAATGGGAATATACTCCGTGCCATTGTAGGTTGGAAATATGTAATTTGCCTTTTGATTTTTACAGGTTTTACAATTAAGAGATTGCCTTGAGCCTTAGTGGAGAGTTTGGACTTTGGCATTTAAGCAGCATTGGGAGCATGAAAAACCATGGGGACTTTTTAAATAGAATAAAGCGCATTTTCGGTTATGATATAGCCACAAGCCTATGGGGGGCCAGGGACTGGAATGTGGTAGTTTGAGTGAGAACTCTCCCCTGTAAGTTCCGGTATTTGAGTTTGAATACTTGATAGTGAAGCCTGGTTGGAGGAAGGATGCCACTGGAACAGGCTTTGAGAGTTCATAGCCTCATCTCACTTCCGGTTTGCTTCCTGTGCTTTCAGCCTGGGGCTTCGTCTTGACCTTTCAGCTTCCTGCTCCTGCTGCTATACCTTGCTGCCATGCTGCCCGACATTACAGACCCTCTGGAACTTTTAACATGAAAGAGACCTATCTTCCATAAAATATCAGGACATTTTATCACAGCGATAGAAAAGTCAGGAATACACTGAAAGCCTGAAAGACCTAACTCCCTTGTAAAGAAAATTAGACCCCTAGCAAACTTGGAGCCAGAGAAAGAAATAGGACTGAAACTGCATGCTTGACTAAACAACCCCACCTGGTTATTCTTTCTCATGAGAGATGGCTGACCCTGACCTGGCCCCAGGGCCAGTATACCCTGTTCCAGGAACTAGCTAACCACAAAAATGTTTTTTATAACTGTCTTGTGACCGAGTTGGAACATTCTGTACTTCCCCGTAACACAAATTCTTTCCGTTTCCCAACCCTTGCTTTGTGGTTTTTTCCTTTAAATACCCCTGACTTTAACTGCTCGGGGTCGAACTCCTCTGCCTCTGTGTGGGACACAAGCTCGGCCACAGTGCACTGGTTCCCCGAATAAACCTTGTGTGATTACAGCAAGAACAGTCTTTCATGAGTTCTTGGGGGGGGTCGCGTCATCCCGAGACTTGAGTGAGGGTCTCCCCTCTATGGGGGAGTCTTTCATTTGGGGGCTTGTCCGGGATTTGCGACCATCCTTGTCTCCGAAAACCTACTTGGAAGTGAGATTCTGTTTATGTTTTTGTCCGTCTGTGCTGGCTGAAGTCTGATTCTGTTTTTGGTTTATGCAGTCGCTCACGTCTTTGTGAGGAGACAACGATCTCTTGGTCTCGGGTAGGGACCAAGAGCGTGATTGGCAGACATGGTAGGGGATCACTGACTGCCACCCTGGGAGACATCCCAGGAGGTCTGGGGGAACCTCAGGGACGCCTGAGAGATTCCCGTCTGGGTGCTGGGGAGGACACGGTAGTTCTTTTCGAGTGGAGAGACTATATGCCCTCCTGGCCATCTGGTTTTCTGAATTGGGCTCGCCTGTCTTAGTGGAAGCGGGTGCTTGTCAGTCTTTGTCTGTGTATTTTCAGTATCTGTTTTGTCTTGTTTGTGACTTTGATGATGGGACAGATGATAATGACTCCTCTAAGGTTTGACTTTAGGACATTGGACTGAGATTAAGATTAGGGCTCACAATTTGTCAGTTGAGGTAAAGAAAGGGCCATGGCAGACTTTTTGTTCTTCTGAGTGGCTGACTTTTGATGTTGGCTGGCCCCTGGAGGGCACCCTTAACCTCTCTATTATTTTGGCAGTGAAAGCCATTGTTCTTTAAAAGGGAACAGGGTCCCATCTTCACCAGGCACCTTATATCCTTGTCTGGGAGGATCTTGCACAAGACCCCCCTCCATGGCTTAAGCCTTGGGCACAGAAACAAAAGCCAGGCCCTCGAATCCTGGCCCTCAGAGAATTGGAACTCAAACCGAAAGCAAAAACTCCAAAGCCTGAGACTCAGCCCGAGAGTCAGCCTTCGGCTCCTCCTAAGATCTATCCCAAGATCGAGGAGCCATCCGAATGGCCAGCTCCTCTCCCGCCCCCTTACCCTCTACCTCAGGTGCTGGATCACTGGGCCAGTGGCAGTGCGGAGGGCGGACCGGCCACCGGAACCCGAAGTCAGCGCGTCCAGAGTCCTGCACAGGGCCCTGGAGGGCCGGACTCCACCACAGCATTGCCACTTCGTGTCTACAGGCTCCCGGTTGACCCCCCCCCCCCTCAACTCCAACCCCTCCAATACTGGCCATTCTCCTCTGCTGATCTTTACAATTGGAAGACTAACCACCCTTCTTTTTCAGAAAATCCTGCCAGTCTAACAGGACTGGTAGAGTCCCTAATGTTTTCCCACCAGCCTACTTGGGATGACTGCCAGCAACTCCTGCAGGTTTTCTTTACTACTGAGGAGAAAGAGAGGATTTTCCTGGAAGCTCGTAAAAATGTTCCAGGGCCGGATGGGGACTCCTACCAACCTCCCTAATATAATAGATGCTGGATTTCCCTTGAACTACCCTGATTGGGACTTCAACATGGCAGAAGGTAGGGAGCAGCTGACAGTCTATCGTCAGGCTCTCGTGGCAGGTCTCAAAGGGGCGGCCAGATGCCCCACCAATTTGGCTAAGGTAAGAGAGGTTCTCCAAGGACCAGCTGAACCCCCGTCTGTGTTTCTAGAACGTTTGCTGGAGGCCTATAGGTGTTATACCCCTTTTGACCCAACTTCTGAGGGTCAGCAGGCGGCGGTAACCATGGCCTTTATAGGGCAATCAGCATCAGACATCAAGATAAAGCTACAGCGTTTAGAAGGACTGCAGACCCTGTCTTTACAGGATCTAGTCAAGGAGGCAGAGAAAGTGTTCCATAGTAGAGAGACTGAGGAAGAAAGGCAGGAAAGGGAGAAGCGGGAAGTGGAGGAAAGGAAGAACTGGAGGGATGGTAGACAGGAAAGAAATCTGACTAGAATTTTGGCCGCAGTGGTAGGAGAGAGAGAAAAGACAGGACTTAGACAGACAAGGGACCTGAGCAACAGAAGACCACGAATGAGAGAAGGAGGGCAGAGGTCCCCACTGGAGAAAGACCAATGTGCCTACTGTAAAGAGAAAGGACATTGGGTGAAAGAATGTCCAAAGAGGAAGACTAAGGCCTCCAAGGTCTTAACTCTAGAAGAAGATGATTAGAGGGGACGGAACTCGGACTCCCTCCTGAGCCTAGGGTAACCCTAACTGTGGAGGGGACCCCTATGAGCTTTCTGGTAGATACTGGAGCTGAATTTTTGGTCTTGAAACAGCCCTTAGGAAAGCTAAAAAACCAAAAAGACTGTGGTCGTTGGAGCCACTGGACAGAAACAATACCAATGGACTACTTCCAGACAAATAGACCTAGGAAAGGGGCAGGTGACCCACTCTTTCTTGGTCATCCCCGAGTGCCCTATGCCCTTGTTGGGAAGGGACCTGCTGACAAAATTAAAGGCCCAGATCAGATTCTCCCAAGAGGGACCAGAAGTGACATGGCAAAACCCCACTTCCATGATATTGACTCTGAAGTTAGATGAAGAATATCGGCTTCATGAGCCTCCTGGTAAGGCAAAGACACCTGATTTAAGAGGATGGCTGACAGCGTTTCCCAAGGCATGGGCAGAGACCGGGGGCATGGGGATGGTGGTAAGAGTTCCCCCAGTAGTTGTGGAGCTAAAGACAAATGCCACCCCCATTGGGGTTCGCCAATACCCCATGAGTAAGGAGGCCAGAGGGAATTAGACCTCATATCCAGAGGCTTCTACAAGACATTTTGAGCCCCTGTCAGTCACCCTGGAATACACCTTTGTTACCAGTCAAGAAACCTGGCACTAGTGACTACCGGCCAGTGCAGGATTTGAGGGAAGTCAATAAAAGAGTACAGGACATACACCCAACAGTTCCTAACCCTTACAACCTCCTCAGCTACCTTCTCCCCCGACCGAAAATGGTATACTGTTTTGGACTTAAAAGATGCCTTTTTCTGCCTCAAGTTACATCATTCAAGTCAGCCCATTTTTGCCTTCGAATAGAGAGATCCAGACACTGGACAGGCAGGGCAGCTGACCTGGACCAGGCTACCTCAGGGGTTCAAAAATTCACCCACCCTCTTCGATGAGGCCCTCCACGAGACTTGGCCACCTTCAGAGCTAAGAACCCCCAAATTACACTGCTCCAATATGTTGATGATTTGCTTCTAACTGCCACCACTGAGCTCGAATGCCAGTGTGGAACTGAAAAACTTCTGACTGAACTGGGTGAGTTGGGATACAGGGCGTCGGCAAAGAAAGCCCAGTTGTGCCAGACGGAGGTCACCTATCTGGGATATGTTATCAGAGATGGGAATCAATGACTCACGGAGGCCAGGAAGAAGACTGTGACCCAGATCCCCACCCCAACTACACCCAGACAGGTAAGAGAATTCCTAGGCACTGCTGGTTTCTGTAGACTGTGGATACCAGGGTTTGCAACCCTAGCTGCCCCATTGTACCCCCTGACTAAAGAGGGAGGAGCGTTCATGTGGACTCCAGACCATCAGAAGGCCTTTGAAACAATCAAAAAGGCCCTTTTGACTGCACCTGCCCTAGCCCTGCCTGACTTGACCAAACCCTTCACCCTATATGTGGATGAAAGGGCTGGGGTTGCGAGAGGGGTCCTGACCCAGACCCTGGGACCTTGGAAGAGACCTGTGGCTTATCTGTCAAAAAAACTGGACCCGGTCGCGAGTGGGTGGCCTACCTGTCTAAAAGCCATCGCTACGGTAGCCCTACTCCTCAAAGATGCTGACAAGCTCACTCTGGGGCAACAGACCACTGTGATAGCACCCCACGCTCTAGAAAGCATCATCAGGCAGCCCCCCCGACTGATGGATGACCAACGCCCGGATAACACATTATCAGAGCCTTTTACTGACTGAACGGGTGACTTTTGCTCCCCCTGCTGTCCTCAACCCTGCTACCTTGCTGCCGGAGGCTGACCAATCCTTGCCTACTCATCACTGTGCTGATATCCTGGCAGAAGAAACTGGCACCCGAAATGACCTCAAGGATCAGCCCTGGCCTGGAAGCCGCAACTGGTATACCGATGGCAGCAGCTTCGTGGTAGAGGTAAGTGGAAGGCGGGGGCAGCAGTGGTGAATGGAAAACAAGTAATCTGGGTCAGTAGCCTTCCCGAAGGGACTTAGGGCCAAAAAGCTGAACTTGTGGCTCTAATACAAGCTTTATGGATGGCCGAGGGGGTGTCTATCAACATTTACACTGACAGCAGGTATGCTTTCGCAACTGCCCACATACATGGGGCAATATATAGACAGAGAGGGCTGTTGACATCTGCAGAAAAAGACATCAAAAACAAAGAAGAGATTTTGAGTCTTCTTGAGGCCATACATTTACCAAGGAAGGTAGCCATTGTACATTGTCCAGGACACCAGAAGGGTCGGGATGCTGTGGCCAAAGGAAACCAGATGGCAGACTTAACTGCTAAGCGAACAGCGCAGGGAGCCATGATTCTGGCTGCTCAAGAGTCGAAGAATTGTTATGATGTCAGAGAGACCAGCTTTAGATACACTCCTGAAGATTATCAAGTCATGGACAAACTAGGCATAGTTCAGGGTTACACCCCCTATGGAGTGGCTGAAACTGAAGAAGGCAAGCAGGTTCTTCCCCAAGATGAGGGACATAAATATGTCACTAACCTTCATCGTTTAACCCACCTGGGAACAAAGAAATTAAAAGACATTGTGAAGTCCTCTGACTACCATGTTATTGGACTTTCAGATCTGGCACAAGATGTGGTCAAAAGATGTGAGGCATGTACTCTGACCAATGCAGGACGTTCCATAATGGTCATGGCAAAAGACTTAGGGGCAACCGCCCCGGAGCATATTGGGAAGTGGACTTTACAGAAATTAAGCCAGCCAAATATGGCAACAAGTATTTGCTAGTTTTTATAGATACCTTTTCAAGATAGGTGGAAGCCTTCCCTACCAGAACTGAGATTGCCAATGTGGTGACTAAGAAGATCCTTGAAGAAATCTTTCCAAGGTTTGGAATTCCCAAGGTAATTGGGTCTGATAACGGACCTGCCTTTGTTGCCCAGGTAAGTCAGGGACTGGCCACCCAACTGGGGATTAATTGGAAACTACATTGTGCTTATAGACCCCAGAGCTCAGGTCAGGTAGAGAGGATGAACAGAACTCTAAAAGAGACCTTGACAAAATTAGCCTTAGAGACTGGCGGGAAAGACTGGACAGCCCTCTTTCCCTTTGCCCTGTTCCAAGTTCGGAACACTCCTGGAAGGTTTAAACTCACTCCTTATGAGATCTTATGTGGGGGGCCACCACCACTCACTGGGCCGGTAGAGTTTTTGACCCTGATGCTTCTCTTTCTCAACCCCTGTTTGCCCATTTAAAGGCCCTTGAGTTGGTCAGACGACAAGCTTGAGAACAGATAAAAGAAGCCTATAAGCCTGAAAGTACCAATGTGCCTCATCAGTTCCAGATTGGAGATGCTGTCTTGGTCCGACGTCATCACGTGGGCAACCTTGAGTCTCGTTGGAAAGAACCATACTTGGTCCTCTTGACCACCACATCCCAGCTTGGATCCACGCTTCCCACGTCAAGAGAGTCCTGGAGCTGGCCCAAGATGAATGGAAATTGGAAAAGGCTCTGGGGAGACAGGACCATCCAGATGATGACACTGGACTGTAGTTCTAAGATTAGAACTAGGCACTAGAAGAAGTGGGGAATGAAAGACCTAACTCCCTTGTAAAGAAAATTAGATCCCTAGCAAACTTGGAGCCAGAGAAAGAAATAGGACTGAAACTGCATGCTTGACTAAACAACCCCACCTGGTTATTCTTTCTCATGAGAGATGACTGACCCTGACCTGGCCCCAGGGCCAGTACACCCTGTTCCAGGAACTAGCTAACCACAAAAATGTTTTTTATAACTGTCTTGTGACCGAGTTGGAACATTCTGTACTTCCCCGAAATGCAAATTCTTTCCATTCCCCACCCCTTGCTTTGTGGTTTTTTCCTTTAAATACCCCTGACTTTAACTGCTCGGGGTCAAACTCCTCTGCCCCTATGTGGGACATGAGCTCGGCCACAGTCCACTGGTTCCCTGAATAAACCTTGTGTGATTACAGCAAGAACGGTCTTTCGTAAGTTCTTGGGGGGGGAGGAGGGTCGTGTCATCCCGAGACTTGAGTGAGGGTCTCCCCTCTACGGGGGTCTTTCAAACCCAATTATCTTGTTAACATGTTCTTGGGGGTGGTGCTGGGGATTGAACCCAGGACTTTCACATTTTAGGCCAGTGTTCTGAGCTACATTCCTAGTGCTCCCCTTTAGTATATAAACTTAGTGATAAGTAGCCTGTGCTAACATTGAACTCGCTAAATTGTCCTTGCTGACTTTTATAATTTTCCTGCTGCATCCTCCTGTATGCTGGGATTACCGATAGGGAAGCTCACCTAGCTAAACGGATTGAAAACATTTTAAAAGTCTCTCTCTCTCTCTCTCTCTCTCTCTCTCTCTCTCTCTCTCTCTCTCTGTCCAGGGACAACTTATAGGAGTTGGTGCTCTATTGTCATATGGTGGGTATCAGGGATCGAACTCAGGTTGTCAGGATTGGCAGCAAGCACCTTTACTGAGTAACCCATTCAGTTGGGGGTAGCTGCCCTGCCCCCATGCACACATTGAATCAGATAGCTAGGTGTGCCCTGTATTTTCAATAATTGATGTGCTGCCAGAACCAAGTGCTGGCAGGATATTTGTTATTGTCATTTCTGTGCATTACATTCTATATGTAAATGCTTGTCCTTCCTTGCCTGCCCAAAAGACCATTCTCTGAGATGGTCATGTTAAAAAGCATGCAGCCAAGGCCAAAAGGCAACCCAGAGAAACGGCCTCGATACTGTCCAATGGCCTGGCTGCTGTCCTGCTGCTGATTGCTTCAGATTGGATGAATAAGAATGTGGCTTCTTCTTCTTCTTTTTTTTTTTTTTTGTAAGATAAAGAACTGTCGGCAGAAGCTGGGACAGATGAGCAGGCTGATAAAGGGGAGGAAGCTAGAAGTAGGTGGGATGGAGGCCAAAGGAGACAGAGCAGGGAGGTGGAGCAATGAGAGCCAAGTGGAGAGACTTGGTGGAGAAGTTGGGCTAAGTTGGGAGGCTAGCGGAGAGACTGCCCCAGCAAACAGGCAAGAGCTTTAACCTATATACATCTCTGTGCCTTTATTGTTTTTAAACCTCAAGCAGAACCCAAAAGCCCCGAGATACATCTCTATGACCTACCTCTAAATAGATTGGTAAGATAAGACTCTTTAAGAGTCACTACTATGTTTACTACTTCCTGTCATCCTTATTTCTTTTTGACTCAAGTATTCATGTAGGATCATTTTTCTTCTGCTTGTTAAAAGACTGCTTTTAATAAGTATGTGTACTGGTCTGTAAACAAATTGCATGTTTGAAAAAACACTTATTGCATTGTTGAAAGATATTCTTGGATATTATAGATTGAATTCCATGTCCCCACTTCATACATAAAAGTCCTTACTCTCAATACCTCAGAATGTGAGATAATTTGGAAATAGGGTTATCACAAAAGTAATTTTATGGTTTATGTATCTACATATGGGTGGAATGAAGTCTCTTTGTTTTTTTTGTTTTTTGTTTTTTGTTTTTTGTTTTTTTTTTCTCCTTTTTTATTTTTGATACTTTATGTACATTTCCAATGTTTCCCCTTTTCTGAGTCTCCTCTTTGGATACCCCCGTCCCCTCCCCAACCCGCCTCTAGGAGGGAATTCCACCTCCCACCCCCAC
>CM052706.1:83905821-83986512 GCA_028551405.1 Uromys caudimaculatus | reverse complement strand
ATTGAGTTGGAATTTTGATGGGGATTGCGTTGAATTTGTAGATTGCTTTTGGCAGGATGGCCATTTTTACTATATTAATCCTTCTGATCCATGAGCATGGAAGATCTTTCCACCTTCTGAGGTCTTCTTCGATTTCTTTCTTCAGAGGGTCTCTTTGTTTTTTGAGACAGGTTTCTCTGTGCAGTTCTGAGTGTCCTAGAATTCGTTCTATAGATCAGGCTAGCCTCAAACTCAGAGATCCTTTTGCTTCTGCCTTCCCAGTGCTGAGATTAAAGACATGTGCCACCACCACCACCTGGTTTAGAATGAAATCTTTTTTTGTTTGTTTGTTTGTTTGTAAATCTTTAATCTTTTTTTACAGTCCAGTCATCATCCACCTCCCGTTCTGCCCTCCGACTGTCAGCTTTCCATTCCTCCCCCCCCCCCCCGTCTCCAAGAGGATGTCTGGAAGCCCCAATACTCCCCCACAAGCTGCCAGGCCTCCCCATTCCCTGGGGCCTCAATTTTCTCAAGGGTTAGGTGCGTCTTCTCTCATCAGGGCTAAACCAGGCAGTCCTCTGCTGTGTATGTGTCAGGGCCCTCAGACCAGCTAGTGTTTGCTGCCTGGTTGGTGGCTCACTGTCTGTGTGAGATCTCCGGAGTCCAGGTTAGTTGAGACTTTAGAATGGAATTTTAATCCAGCATATCTGGCGTCTATCTAAAGGAGCAACATAGACACACACGGAGGGAGAATGCCATTTGAGCATGAAGGATGAAGGTAATGTAATGCAGCCCAGACTAGAGAATTCCAAAGCTGACCAGCAAACCACCAAAAACTAACAGAGGGGCATGCAACATGATTCCTTTCAGAGCTCCCCAAAGACCTTGGACTTCTAATTCAGAACAGTGAGACAATGAGTTTCTGTAGATAACATGACTATAAATATGTGATTAACTCATGACTCTTCATAATGTGAAGACAGTGTTTTGAGTATGAAAGTCACATTTTGGTTGTACATAAATAACCCGAGGACCTAGGATGCTGGACATTCATGGTCAACAAAGATCCACTGTTGTGTTTTGCTACCCCACCTAAGCTCTAGGAACAGGCCGAACTACCAGCCCCTGCCTAGAGACTATTGGATCATGAATGAAAAACACAGGCACCCACACGTTGTTCAATTTCATCTTGCCTTATTGGTTCAATTGCTGGGTACTGCTAATCTATTGTGGCTAGTGTGCCCTTCTCAATACTCTTGGTTCATCACTTCTCAACCTGCCCTAGCTTCAGTTGCTCAGTTACCTTTAGTCCCAGCTCAACACCCCAACCTCCCTCCTGGAGAAGTAGCCTGTGGTCACTCCATCTGATCTGAGATCTCACATGGCTGGTTGGCTTTTGTCTCTCCAAATAATGATGAAAGAATCTTTTCCTCTGTCTCCTGCATCTGCTAGCTCACCTGCTGAGACCCGGAAGTCCCGCCTATTTCTTCCTCCCAGCAATTGGCCTGTGGCATCTTTTACGGATAGATCAAGAACCAACTGGGGAACAAAACCATCCCTACAATCCACCTGAGACAGTGGCTCCAAGTTTGTCATCTGATGTCAGTGAGGATTCAAGCTGTGGACTAAGCAGAAACAAACTTTATCAAGAAGGAAAGACAAATGGGAAACTGAGAAATGAAGGAAATGTGAGACAAACATCTAAAAGAAGAAGTGGTCTCCAGGAGAATAGAGAGTCACGGAACTTTCTCTTCTGGTGGCTTTTCTTGTATGCACGTTGTTCTGGCCCAAGCAGTGTATGGATCACCCACGGTTCTTGGGTTTCCTACTCAGTTAGGGATGGTTAGCTGTGGTTGAGGCCTCACCTCACCCACCCCACTCCCACATGTTTCTTTGATTCTTGGTTTGTTAGCTGTTAACCCTGTTAACTGTTAGTCATTGCTGTTGCTACTGTTTCAACCTTGTGGGTGGCTAAAGGACTCCTAATTATACTAGGCCATTCTTTGTGTTTATAGTTTCCAAGTAGCTACACTTGTTCTCAGCTAACTATATCTGTGGGATGGTCTGGAATCTCTTTCCTGAAGTTTTTTTAGAAGCTAACTTGCAAAAATTCATTCTTACTAGAATTAGTTCTTATTCTAAACATGACTTTGCTTTTTCTTTTAAGGGAAAAAAAAAGATTTTTTAAAATGTGATTCTTTCCCCAAAACTACCATCTGTGGATCTCCAAAATGCTCACCCATTGTCACAGTACTCTACAAAGCAATGTTTTTGATGAAGGAACTCATTTTACATAAAACAGAGTGTCCCGGCCAGTGGGACCTTCGACAAGGGTCCGAGGAGGGAACTGTCAGATGAAGGAAAGAGACAGGAGACAAGAGATACTTTGGGAGCAAGACGGTAATCCGATCAAATTCCAAAGAACTTTATTTCGGAGCTGTATATGAAGCACTTAAGACAGGAAGTAACAGGGGTGGGGAAGTTCCAGAAGGTCAAGGTTCCTGCCAGATGTCATGTATTGTTGCAAAGACATGATAACAGGATATCACAAGATCTCCCTAAATCCGAAGGCGGGGACAAACAGAATGTCTCTAAAACTGCAGGCTGGTCACCTGATTTCTGAAGAGCCTGAGGCACCGGGTCCGGGAAACTGAAACTCAGGCCTACTAGTCAGGCCAGAGCCTGTTGGTTCCTGACAACAGAGTGCTACAAGGGATTTTGGCTAATGGTATCCCTGGGTTTTACCATGTTCCCCACCGTTTTGAAGCAACTGGCTTTAGATGAAGGTTTTGAGGCCTTTTGGAGACTTTTATGAAGTTGTTGATTTAAATGTAGGTACCCATGTAACAACTTTGGCAAGCTCTCTGGGAGGCAAACTTGGGGCTATGGTGGCCAGGTAGGTAGCTGTACTGTGAAAGCCTAGGGCAAGGTTTTCTATGGCTGCTACTTGGGCTCTGAGTGGGCATTCGGCATTTGATGCCATTCTCTCACTGTCAACATTCATGAGTTCAGGGATCAAAGATCCCTCCCATTACTCCTAATGACCACAAAATTTATGCTTGTTTTTGTGACTTCATGCTCTGTTGATCTAGATGTTAAGTATGGCCGTTTTCTTGTAAAACTCCATCATTTTAATTGAACCATGTCAATCCTGAAGCTGGAAGTTACTTGGTTCCTAGAACTAACGCAACTTGTTTCTCTGGATTCTTGTCCTACTCACCCCTTGTCTCCCCCTCTCCCAACCTGGCTGCCACTAATGACCAGCCATGATTGATGCCTCTAGATCAGTTGATAGTCTTTAGCTGACTCACTGGTCATCCTGCTCCTCCCCACCACCAGGTGATAAAACCTCTTTCTGTCTGTTCACCAAGCAGACTTCTCAGAAACTCTGGCACTGGGTACAGAGTTCTCTTCAAGTTGTACTATTGATGTCCCTCCAAAGGACCTGTGAATGTTGTCTGCCTTTATCTGTGGCAGTGGTTGGTTCTCAATCTTCCTAATGCCACAACCCATTAATACAGTCCCTCATGTTGTGGTGACCCCAAACCATGGATTTTTTTTTTTTTGCTACTTCATAATTGTAATATAAATATCTGAGTTTTACAGTGGTTTATGGCAACCCCTGTGAAAGGGGCATTTTGACTCCTAAAGGAATCACTACCCACAGGTTAAGAACCACTGATCCACGCCTTCACCACACAGAACCTGTCCATTTGAAAATTTCCTTTCTCATTCTACCGAATGGCCGGATAGGGGATTCGATTAAGCCCAAACACCTTGTATTCTACTGAAACATGGTCTGGTTGTGTGCTGCCTCCTCTGTGACGGCCATTTTTATTTGTTTTTGATATGAGGACAGCATGTTGGATTTACAAGTCACAGACCTTCAACGTCTCCTCCAGCACAATGGAATACGCTCTGATGAATTCCCTACATCCAGTCTTCTGTCCGACTTGGTGCTGCCCTACCCCTCTGTTGTTAATACCTCACCTTTTCTCCTCTACAAAAATCATCCAGCCAGTCTCCTAAATTTCATCTCCCTCTTCTCAAATCCGACCCTTGTTCTAAGCTGTGTTCATACTCTTTCTCTTGCCACTAAAACCGCTGTCATCTCTGCCGGTGGTGTGCTACTTTTCAAATCCCGGAACTAAGAATGTACCGCACTAAATAAACTTCCTCCAGTTAGCTGGGCAGCAACTGCTTCCTCAAACTGCCTTCCTTTCTAGCCTACTGTCGTCATCTAACAAGATAAGGAGAGGTCTAGCTCTCTCCAGCCAGCACCCTTTCCTTCCAAGCCAGCCTGCTTCCTAGACCTGGTAACGAGGATTCCAGCTTTTCCATTAGGGTCTCATTCAAATTCCTGCTCCTTTCCCCTCTAAGAGATTCTCTGTCAAATTTTCCCATTTCTCCATGCTCTCCACTCCTTTTCCCCCTGGCCTGGCCGTAACATTTACCAGGAGGTCTTTCCCTCACCGTTTACTGGCTGGATCTGTTTCTCGGGCTCCAGTAGCCGGCCACTGAATGAAAAAATAAATAAATAAAAAGGAAAGGAGAGGAGACGGTTGCTCCTAGGTATTGCATGGTGGAGGAGAAAGTTTATTGTTCATATGTGGGAGACATAGCCAGGGAGGGGCAGACTTATCTGGGAGAACCCAGAGTGGTCATGAAGCTGGACCATGTGGGGAGAGGGGGAGGGGAAGGGAGTGGAGGGAACCAAGTACTGCCATCTAGGCCAGAAGTACAAAAGGAGCGAAGGAGGGGAAGAGGGGCAGAGAGAGGAGGTAACCAAAGGTCTGGGGGAAGGGCAGCCCACCCCCTGGGCTGGGAAGTTCAGGGTGGAGGGCCGGGTCTGCCAGCCACATCCTGTAAAAGGTAGGAACTGAGGGATGCCAGGAGAACCTGGAGACCACATCTGCATTGCTATGTTAAATGGGCATCTCAGCCGCTTCTCCCGCCACTACGTTCCCCACCCTGCCTCTACCCACAAAGACTCCATTCCTCAGAATTGTCAAGTCGCCTCAGGCACAACGCCATTGCTGATGTGTGGCCAAAGTAATGCTTTGCATAGTACTGTAGTCAAACTAGAATGTAAAGCTTCCCTCCCTAGAAACCACACCGACGAGACCCCTCCGATCCCATTCTCTCATCCCCAGTCCAGGGACACAAGACAAGCCGTTTGTTTCCCCATATTTTTATTAGTTCTTGGATAATTTTGTCCAGTGTATTTTGATTAAATCCACTTCCTTCCAGACTCCCCCCCCCACTTCTTTACCTATTAAACGTGCCTTCTTTCTCTTTTTAAAAATCCATTAAGTCCAATTTGTTCTACGCTTGTACTCTTGGGTGTGTGGCTGTCCCCTGGAGTATGGTGGCCACACCCTTAAAATAACCCGACTCTCCCTGTCCAAGCAGCCATCAGTTGCCAGTAGCTCCAGAGCCAAGGATGGGGCTTCATGCTCATCTCCCCTCTTCATTCTGAGAGTTGGTCTGCTTTGAGCTTGCACAGGTCTTGTACATGCTGTCAAAACTGCCATGAATTCACATGTGCAACTGCCCTGTTGCGTCTGGAAAACATCGTTTCCTTGTGTTAGAAATCAATTTGGACTAGGCAGAGCCAGGAGAGCCCCACCGAAGGACGGGAAGGATTACAGGAGGCAGAGGGGTGGAGGACACCGTGAGAATGTGGCCCACAGAACCAATAAAGCAGGACTCTAAGGGGCTCACAGAGACTTAAGAGACAAGCACAGACCCTGTATGGGTGTGGCTAGGTCCTCTGCATATATCGTACGTGTATATAGCTGGGTGTTCTTGTAGAACTCCTAACAGTGGGAATGGGGGTGTCTGACTCTTATCTGCCCTTGGGACCCTTTTCCTCTTACTGGGTTGCCTTGTCCATCCAGCCTTGACGTGAAGGTTTGTGCCCAGTTTTATTGTAACTTCTTACACCGTGTTCAGTTGATACCACTAAGAGGCCTACTCTTTTCAGAAAGGAAACAGAGGAGGAGTGGAGCTGGGAGAGAGGTGGGGCAGGAACTGGGAGGAGTGGAGGGAGGGATGTAAGGTACAAGAGAATAAAAGAAAAGTTAATGCTAATTAAAAATAAGTTTGGGGTTGCAAAAAAAAAAAAAAATCAAAAACAAAAACCAAACAAAAACCCCAGTGTCACTCCAATTGAAGTGTCTTCGCACGCAAAGCTTTACTTCAACCAATCATGCACTCACTGTTCGTGAAAGCTGAAGAGCAGGTGTGTGTGTGTGTGTGTGTGTGTGTACAGGGCAGGAAATGCTCTTGAGTATTATTCTAGTGTATGTGGAAACTGTCTTTTTCCTGTTGGCTGGGTTCTGACCTCATAGTCTTTCAAAATTGGCTGGACTTAAGAAAAAAATCAGCCCATGAAAATAATGATGTGTGGGAAAAGGTGGTTCATGGAAGCTCCCTTCAGAGAAAGCAGCGACCCTTTTTGTGAGAAGGGGGTGAGCCTCTGAGCCCCTGCGTGAGAATGCGGCGAGCTTCTGCATGATCAAGGTTTTACCAGGTTTTAATGGCGGGTGGATTGAAACATTTAGATAAAAGTCTTAAGGAAGATAAAAAAAAACCAATCTGGATTTCTTGTCATAAACAAGTTTTACACTGTTTAACAGAGAAGACTAATATCAATCTGCTGCATCTGTCTCTTAACAGTCTTTGAAGTCCCTCTTTGGCAACGACCCTGCTGTCCCATTTAGCAATGTCCCATTTAGGGCTGAACACACTGTGGTATCTTAGTCTGAACCTCAACCAACTGGGTTTCTGTGTTGTCACCATTGAGAACAAAACGAAGCTTCTCTGCTGAGAGCTCAGAGGCGTACTAATGTATCATTAGCAGCCAGGCCAATACTGTGTCCATTTTGCAGAATAATAGCTCCTAGGAACCTGTAAGATGAAATAGTTGTCTCCTCCCTCCGGTTGCTTTTGGTTTATTTTGGCATTTATTACGGCACCAGAAAAACAACTAGGACACTGACATTATTTTTAGAAATTTATGAAAAATGTTCAAAGTGTGAATTTATCTAGAAGCGTCTCTAAGGTCAAGACTACAGATCACTGTAAAATTAGAAATGAATTCTCTGTGTCTGAAGCAACAGTTTTTTCTTAGAACGTTGTTCTGCTCTTACAGTTATGAAAGAAATTGGCTTAGAAGACAGATTTTCTGCTTTTTACTTTCTTTGAAACGGGGTCTTACTATGTAGCTCTGGGTGACCTGGCCTTGAGCTCACTGAGATCTGCGTGCTTCTGGCTCCTAAGTGCTGAGATTGAAGGCATACCAAACCTAGCATCCAGATCTTATGTTGTGTGGAGCTAATTGCTTGTATTTTCTGCTGATTTTGTCAGGGTTTAACTACTTAGGAAACTCAGTCTTAACCAAGTGAAGGCTCATTTAGGTACGTTTATGTCAAAACACTTTAAGGACCATTTTATAACCAATTATTATTTTAAGGTGATCTAGTGTATTCAATAATTATGTCTGTCTTTGACCGGAAATGTACAGAGCTATATATTTACATTTTATTTGTGTATTATGAAAATGTTGGCAGAGCCAGAGTATGTAAGTTGAATATATGCAAATTACCAGAAGTGCACTTTTCCATGCAATATTACATCCAGACTTTCAACATAGAATAGCTATTTTTTCCCCACATCTTTGCTATTTTTATCAGTAACTTTCAAAAGAAAAACCTGCTGACTTTTTTTTCTTTTTCAAAAGAAAAAAATTGGCTGTAGTAATTACTGGATTAGAGGTAGGTGGGTTTGGAGTGACCTGTTTAGGTGAGAGAGACTGGAGGGGGAGGGAGGAGGAAGAACAAGAGAGAGACAGAGAGACAGAGACAGACAGAGAGACACAGCAGTTTTGGTATTTAAAGTCCAGGTCTACATCTGTTTGCTATAAGCATCTTATTACTGTCTGTATGAGATACACTTTGTACATCATTGGATGAATCTATTTGCAGTCACTGTCACCCGTCTAAGAAGTCTAAAGTTCAGGGCCAGTGAGATGGCTCAGTGAACGGAGGCGCTTACTGCCGAGCTACGTAGTAAGACCTGTGTTTGATCTTTGGGATTCACATGGTAGAAGGTGAGAACTGACTTCTGCAAGTTGTCCTCTGACCTCCACATACACATCATGGACTAAAGTGCACACACACACACACACACACACACACACACACACACACTGAAAAACAAAACAAAACAAAAAAGAGAGCTAATGTTTTTGTGGACTTGTTATTTTAAGAAGCCAAGAATTCTAAATTTTGCTGCAAGAGCAAAATAAAGTAGAATCAATTCTCTGGGTTAATTGCTGCTGGCTTCTTTGCATACTGAATGCATTTATATTCATTGAATATATAAGCCTTCTAGACTATAAAGCCTAAAAGAACACCTTACCACCAGGCAGTGGTGGCGCACACCTTTAATCCCAGCACTTGGGAGGCAGAGACAGGTGGATTTCTGAGTTCAAGCCAGCCTGGTCTACAGAGTGAGTTCCAGGACAGCCAGGGCTACACAGAGAAACCCTGTCTTGGAAAAAAAACAACAACACATTACCAAGCTGTGCCCTCCAAACAGGAATTATTGGCAATGCAAACCTTCTTCTGGCTGGTGTTCATATGACTCTAATTGTCTCATGACCAGAATATTTATTTATATTTACTTATTTATTTTCTTATTTATTTATTGTGTATTCTTATTTATTATTTAATGTGTATGGGTGTTTTGCCTGCGTGTATATCTCTGTACCACTGTGTCTGGTGTCTTCACAGGTCAGAGTAGGGCATTGGATCCCTGGAATTGGATGGTTATGAACCATCATGTGGGTTCTAGGATCAGAACCTGCATCCTTTGGGAAAGAGCCACTACTCTTAACCACTGAGCCATTTCACCAGCCCTCATGACCAGAATCTTCAGGCAAAGATAATGAGACTGTTTTGCCAACTGCTAAGCTTTCTGTGACATTCTGATCAGAAGTCTAAGGCTTTTACAACCTCTATTTTTGTCTTCTCTAAAGAATTTACAACCAAACTCTTGAAAACTGTCCCTAATTCAAAGTCAGTATTCAACTAGTTTTCTTTATTGATTTGCTCTTATTGGTTACGTTTATATCCTGTTTGTCCGGTATCCAGCAGAGTTACAACTTCTAGCACCAGAGCCTGAGCAGTATGTTTTGTCATGCCAAGACTTTATCCACAGACAAGCAGAACACATCTTTAGGGCCGGATCAGACTTTCAGAATTTTTACACGAAGCCCAACCTATCACTCAAATCTCTCAAGACAGAGGTCTAAACACAGGGAAGTGTGATTTCTCTGGCAGGAGTCTCCTCCCTCTGGCTACCATTGAAATGACAGGCTCCAAAAAATTTTTAAAATCCCCAAGACTCCCAGTCTGGAAGGGCTGAAGCTCCAGTGCCAGCTAGAGATAGGCTTGCTTCTTGGAAGAGGCTTCCTGTAGTCACATAGTCAAACAGTCTGACCTGCGCACATGGTTCTGGCCTTTGCTTAGTCTTTACTGTTGAAACCCTGCTCCAGAAAAGTTGGAGAAAAACCGGGGCTCCCTCTTTTCCAAGCTGGATTACATTGTAATAAATTCATTTTCCTTCATCAATTTGTCTCCTAATTTCCTTTAAGAAACTGTGTGTTGGAAGTAGGGTTGGGTGGGGCTGGAGAGATGGCTCAGTGGTTAAGAGCACATTACTGTTCAGTGGATCCAAGCTCAACTTTCAGCACCCTCAGGGTGCTCACAACCACCTGTACCTCCAATCTAGGTCATGTGATTCCTTCCTCTAGCCTCTGTGGGTTCATTACCCACACATACCACTCTCCAATGCATATAATTAAAAAATAATAATAAGGGCTGGAGAGGTGACTTGGAGGTTAAGAGGACTGACTGCTCTTCCAGAGGTCCTGAGTTCAACTCCCAGCAACTACATGGTAGCTCACAAACATCTGTAATGGGGTCTGATGCCCTCTTCTGGTGTGTCTGAAGACAGTGACAGTGTACTCACATACATACATAGAAAAGTAAATCTGTTTAAAAAAAAAAAAAAAAGGAATCTAATAGCAGAGCAATGGGTTTATGGCTCTAAATGCCCTCTATGGCACCTCCAGGAGCGGGGATTTATTTGTGTCACCTCTTTAGGCATAAACCATGCCTTGTTGAGATGCCTGTTGAATGAAGCCAAAGACAGTAAAGAATGCGTAGGGGAGGAAGGTAGCTGTAAATATCAGCTATGACCATGTGGCCAACTACGGAGAGGAGGATGGTGATTGTTTTGAGTGATTCTTCTGTATTTTACTATGAATGTGTGTGTGTGTGTGTGTGTGTGTGTGTGTGTGTGTGTGTGTGTGTGTGTGTCTTTGTTTTCTTTCCTCTTGTTCCCTTAGCACAAGATATAATGGTTTTATGTCACACTATTTAAGCACTGCTCATGTTATATGATAATATGTTATGGGCTATCAAGGAGAAGGTTTAAGCCATCACTCAAAGACTGTAACCTTTTATTCTGGTGAAGAGGTTAGCCCAACCTGTAGCAGGCTTGGTAGAATTATAAAGTCATTATTCCTTTCTTGGAGTCTATCCTTGCTGTCAGGGAGTCTGGACAGATGCCAAGATAACGAGTGGGTTTGTGATGGTTAATTCGTGTGTGCTCGTGTGTCCAGTGTATGTGTGTTGCACACATGTGCAGGTAGAGTCCAGAGGTTGATGTCTGGTGGTTTCCTTCATTGCTTTCCACCTTTTTTTTTTTTTTTTTTGACACAAGATATTTCACCGAACCTGGAGCTCAGCTAGGCTGGTTGACCAGCAATCTCAGGGCATCTGCCAGTCCCTGACTCCCCAACATACCCCACCCCACTCCAGCACTTCGATCATAGGCAGACAGCCCTGTGCCTGGCTTTGCTGTGACTTCTGGAGATCAGAGCTCCAATCCTCATATCTATGCAGCAGGGATCCACTGAGCCCTCTGCCCAGCCCTGTGGTGCTTTATCTGTGGAAGTGACTAGGCTAGATTAAACATTAAACCTTCTGGGTACTTCTGAGCACTTCCCGGTGAGATTAGCAACTGGACTGATGGACTCTGTAAAACCTTCATGAAAGAGGCCATTGCTTAGTCTGTCAAGCAAGCACTTGGCTAGAACAAAGGTCAAACAAAGGAAGGAGGCATTCTGTCCCCCCTTTCAGATGAGGACTTCTGCCATGGGCTCCCCTGCCTCTCAGACTCTTCTCAGACAAGATCAAACTTCTGGCTTTTTTGGGGGCTGGGGGGTCTTTAGCTTGCAGATGGCAGGTCATAGTACTTCCCACTCTGTGCCTGCATGGATCAGTTTCTCAGATTGATAAACCTCTTTCCGATTTTTCTACACATTTCAATCATGTATCCCTGAGCTAGCCTTGATTCATTACATGGCCCAATCCCACCTTCTCTCTCAGCCTCCCAAATACTGGGATGACAGGCCTGAGTCACCACACCCAGTTCTTCACGGGTATAATGTGCATATTATAAATGTATTTATACTATATGTACATTAGTAATATAAAATGTTAATTTTGCTTCTCTCATGAACCCAGGATAATACATTCTGATGAACAATTTTCAATGAATTTGAAAAACTAGAGCCATTCTTGTTTTTTGTTTGTTTGTTTGGTTGGTTGGTTTTAAGAGACAGAGTTTCTCTGGCAGCCCTGGCTGTCCTGGAGTTCACTCTGTAGACCAGGCTGCCTCGAACTCACAGAGATGCGACTGCCTCTGCCTCCTGAGTGCGCCACCACCCCCGACTCATTCTTGCATCTTTCTGTTTGTATTTGTGCATGTTTATGTGCATGTGTGTATACTCGTATCTGCATACGCACGTATGTGGAGGTGTTCCTCGTGTGCTGTCCACTTTTCTTTTTTAAGACAAGGTCTTTTTTCTGGCCTAGAACTCACCTAGTAGGGTAGGGCCAGTGAGTTCTAGGGATCTGCCCCTCTCTACTTCCCAGCACCTGTATTATAAGTGTTTCTGAATTTTTTTTTTTTTTAAATTTAAATTCAGGTCCTTGTACTTTCTAGGCAAACATTTTACTGGACGACCTGTTCTACTACCTCATTGCTCATTCATCCTCCCTCCCTCCCTCCCTCCCTCTCTTCTTCCCTTTCTCCCTCCCTCCTTGTCTTCATTTCTATTTCTCTTTTGTGTATCTATTTATGTATGTACGTACGTACATATGTATGTGTGTGTATGTATACGTGTGTAAGAGGGTGCGTGTGTGTATTTATGTATGTACGTATGTATGTATGTGTGTGTGTGTGTGTGTGTATGTATATGTGTGTGAGAGAGCGCGCGCGTGTGTAGACCAGAGGTCAGCCTTAGGTGTTAGACCTCAGGCCAGAGCAGGCTAAGCTGATTAGGAAGCCCAAGTCATCAGTCAGGATCCAGCCTTCCAGTGCTGGCTCTACAAGTGTGTATGGGCCCACCTGGACGCAGAAGCTGGATCAAACTCATGTCCGCTTGCTTGTATGGCAAACATCACTGACCTAGCATCTTCCCAGTCCGCCATTTAACTGTCTTTCTCGGGGCTGGAGAGATGACTCAGTGGTTAAGTATACCATACAAAACAACAAACAGTCATTGTTAAATAGATAAAAGGTGGGAAAATCTCTGGGGTTGGAGAGGTGGCTCAGCAGTTGACTGCTTACTGTTCTTGTGGAGGATGTGGGTTCAGTTACCAGACGTTACCAGTCTATAACTCCAGTCCCAGGGGATGTGATGCCTTCTTCTGGCTCCACAAACTTATGCAGTCATAAACCCACACAAGCAAGTCCTAGGGAGGCTTTCCTAAGTCTGTGGGGCTTAAAAGTCAGGAGGTAAGAAAATACGCATCAAAGCTGAAGAGACCCCTCTTTTCTTCATACAAAACATAGTTTTATGAACTGTCTAAATCTTTTGTTACATCTGGACAATTTTTGAATATCCTGTGAAAATCACATTCTTCCACAGTTCCTCTCCCAGCAGGATGGCTGCAGTCTGGGATTTCTGAGGCTCACTTTTAGGCCCGAATAGGGCAGATCTAAGGGGACTTACCCTCAAGGGCTAATTTAGCCTCATGGAGGCAACACCCCTGGAGAACTGCACCAACACCTCACACACACCACAGCAGGGGTTCCCAGCCTTCCTAATGCTTTAATATGGTTCCTCATTTTGTGTGGGTCCCCAACCATAGAACTGTTTCCGTTGATACTTTATAACTATACTTTTGCTACAGTTATGAATCATAATGTAAATAGTTTTGGAGATGGAGGTTTGCCAAGGGAGTCATGACCCATGAGTTGAGAACAACTGTGCTAGAGGGTTTGGCCAGTCTAGCCTGTGAGAATCCTGTTTCTAGCCCTGTGTGAACTGAGACAGCTTTGCCCATCCCTCTTCCGTTCCCCCCAGGCTTTGTGGCTTCTCTGTGCACATCCCAGTGCTCAGCAGTGGGCTGGGGGGATCTCTCTGGGGTCCCAGGAGACTTCCCTCCTTGGATACTTGGCTTACTTCCCTTGCTCTGCTGGATCCCTGACCTTTTGTCTCTTTAACTAGGGAGTCTGTTTGGCTACAGTCGATTCCTTTTTTTATGGTTGACTGGAAGTTCTCCCGCTGTGAGGTGGCACCGGTGTTGCCCAGGTCATTTGTTTCTTCGTCTCAGTGATCACTGTTTTGCATTGGCGTGGTGCAGTGTCAAATACTTTGCTAGGCTTTTAGCTTTGGAAGTGGGAAAGGTACATCCAGGCTCTGGTGTTCTGTCGTGCCTGCAAGCAGCATTCTGTCTGGTTTACAGTTTTCATCTCTTCTCCGCAGTCTCTGCTCTTGTTTTAGTGTTTTTATTGGAAGACAATTACACGTGAAGAAAGATTACAATCATAAAGTTAGATAAGTTTTCGTAATCTGTGGGTATTACAATTTATATGCGCAGCATTCCCGTTCTGGAAGGATCCTTACATTTTGGGAAGGAACACCTCTGGGTCGGGACGAATTTTACATAATTAAAAAACTACTGGTGGAGTCTGGTGGCACACACCTGCAGTTCAGGCTCCCAGAAGAATAGGGCAGGAAGACGGCAAATTCAAGGCCAGCCAAGGGATACATAGCAAACCCTAGAAGCAGCTTGTCTGGATTGACAGCATCTAAAGAACTCACAAAGGTTTACAAGTTGGAGCTATGCAGAGGATTTTTTTTTCTCTCTCTCTCCAATAAACCTGTTACATATTTTCCTGGTCTCTCTGACAGTTGAGAGGTCTTTTTCACTTTATTATTATTATTTTTTAAACATTTAGAAGCATTTTTAGTTCTCCATATGTTAGTTACCGAAGTTGTTCACAGTGTGCTAATACTCTTTTATCAGCATGTTTTCTGTATTTCGGTCTGCATGCCTCCCGTTCCTGTTTTCAAAACCATCATTTCGTTCCTTCAGTTTCTACCCTGTTCATCTCATTCGTTGTATTTTCGTGATTATCACTGTAGTTTTTCTTTTCGACATTGTGGATTTAGTCTCAAAAGCTCAATGTAATCATTCAATTCATCCATGCATTTAAAGACGGAATCTTGTTATCCTATATGGCATAGACGGGCTATAAATTCCTGATGTTCCTGCTTCGGCCTCAAGAGTAGCCAGGACTACAGGAGTGGATCATCACGCACGCACGGGGCCAACTCCAGATGGATTGTTCCTCCCCTGCCTTTCCTCCTCTTCCCCCTCCTCTTCTTCCCCCTCCCTTTCCCTTCTTTTCTCTGGCTTCTTGAATATGGAGCATATAATGGTCTTCTAATTACAACCTGCTAATTGTAAAGTCTGTGTCATTTCTCGGTCAGTTTTTATGATTGCCTTTCTCTCTGAGCCGTGTTTTTCCTGCACTTTTGCTGGCCCCTTAACCGTTTTTATTTGGGTTCAGGACATCACGGATTTACCTGGCTAGGCTATATACAGCTACCGCTATGCCTGCAGAGCTGTCACAGAGCCCCCTCTTGTGGCTGCAGCGTGGAAAGCACGCAAGTTTGCTCTTCGTTGTTCAGGCTCAGAACAGCAGTGATGGTTCAAGGGGAATTGATCTGGACCTCTGTGGAGCCCGCACAGCAGAGATGATTAGAGTTGGGTGTAAGGTTCAGAGTTAGTAAGGTAAGACATAGAAAGGATGGAGAACAGCCTTCTCAGAGGAAGGACCGGATTTAGTAACTGTACGGATATTTTAAAAATCACAATACTGTTTATAACAGATTATAACTCACAATTACACCGATACAGATGCACAGACCCCATCACCACCGACCGCACACAGAGTTAGGTGGCACCTGAGTTGGACTTCTTTATATTCTCACCAAGGGCATAGCAAGGGTTCCCCCTTGTCTGAATCCCCACTAGCATTTGTTATTGGTTTCTTAGTGATTCTCATCCTGATGGCTAGTGAACTTGGACTTTTTTTTTTTTTTTTTTTTTTTTGCCATTTGTATTTTATCTTCAGAGAACTGCCTGTTTATTTAGGCCATGGATTTATTGGGTTATTTGGTTTCTTGTTTAGGTTTTTGAGTTCTTCATATATTCCAGGAACTAATCCTTTGTCAGATGTATAGCTAGGGCAGTTTTTTCTCTCCTTCTGTAAGGCATCTCTTCACCCAAGTAGGAAGTCATGCTTGCTATTTGTTGGCTGGTTTCCTGAGGCCCAAAGTCCTTTCCTGTGCCTGCATTTCCAGGTGTTTTCTTCACTCTTTCTTCCAACAGGGTTAGAGTTTCAGGCTTTACATTAAAGTCCTTGACCCATTTGAAGTTGTTTATTATTATTGTTGTTGTTGTTATTATTATTTTGTGTAAGGTGAGAGCTAAACCAGTTTCCTTGAGCTATTTGTTGAAGAGATTGTCTTTTCAGTATGTATTTATAATATGAGTGTGAAAAAGCAGGTGGCTGTAGCTTTGAGGGTTTGTATCTGGGTCCTGTACTCTGTTTCGCTGGTGAATGTGTCTGTTACTGTGCCAGCACCTGGCTGTTTTAGTCACTGTGACTCTGAAGTTTAACCTTCGATACCTTTAGCAATGTTCTCTCTGCTGAGTTTGCTTTGGCTGTTCATGGCCTTTGGCATTTCCAGATATATATGATTACATTTTCTAGCTAGTTCTGTAATGAACATCACTGGAAGGTTTAGGGGGTTAAATTGAACCTGTAGATAACCTTTTTGACTTGCCATTTTTACAATATTAACTCTCCCAATCGAGGAGCAGGAAAGGCTTTCCACCGTCTGGTGTGTGATCTCCCATCTCAGTATCTTCACGTTTCCCCTGTAGAGGTGAACTCAGTGTTTTATTGGGAATGTTTGCCCCTGGGTTCACTGTATAATTTTCTTTGTTATATCTTTATCCACTTTGGCATCAGAGCAGCACTGACTTCATAAAAAAGGTTTGGAAACGTTCCTTCTTCTGCTATGTGGACCAATGTGACCATAGTTCTCCAAAGATACAGTAGAATTTAGTGTTAATTCATCTGGGCCTGGAATTTTTTTGGGGGGACTTTCTCTTTCTTTTCTTTTTATTGAGGTTCCCCAGATGTCCTGAAACTCACACTGTAGACCAGGCTGGCCTCAAATTCACAGAGATCCACCTGCCTCTGCTCCAGAGTGCTGGGATTAAAAAGGCGTGCGCCACACTGCCTGGATGAGTTTCTTTCTTTCTCTCTTTTAACTGAGCATGTCTCTGTTTTCTGTCAGCTTCAAAGCCCAGTTCTGTGTTCTTTGAGCTTATTATTTAGTTGTCAGGAATTTTCTCAGTCTCTTTATATCATGCGAATGTTTTCTTTTTCCTCAATTATGACATAGTTTTGCTGGGTAGAGTAGTCTGGGCTGGCAGCTGTCATCTTTCAGAACTTGAAATGTAAAAGCCCCCTTGGCTTTTAAAGTGTATGCTGAGAAGCCTGATGCATCTGTCTTTATATATGAGTTGATGACTTCTCTTGCAGTTCTCTATGTACTTTCTTTGTTAAATTATACTATGGGCCGGGGATGTTATTTTCTGGTCTTGTTTCTTTGGTGTTCTATATTCTTCCTGGATCTGGATGGGCATTCTAAAATCTATATTTGGAAAATATATATGATATTTTGTTGAAAATGCTCTCTATTTCTTTAGCATGGCATTATTGTCCACTTATGCCCATGGCTTACAGATTTGGATTTTCATATCTTCCCATAGAGCTTGAATGTTCCATTTGTACCATCTTATTAATTTGACTTTGTTATTGACTTGCCATTCCAGTTCTCTCACCTTGTCCTCAAGACCTGCTGTTCTGCTTTCCCTGTCACCCATTCTGTGGGGGAGGCTTTTGTGAGCTTTTTATTTGACTTGTCGAATTTTTATTTCCAGTATCTCCTTGTTTAATTATGCTTTCATATCTCGTTGTGTAGACTTCTTTATTTTGTTCAGCTGTGTGTGAGAGAGAGAAGGAGGAGAGAGAGAGACTGAGAAAGAGGAGAGAGAGAGGAGAGAGGGAGGGGAGCGAAGAGAGAGGAGAAGGAAGAAAGGAGTCAGAAGAGGATAGACAAAAAGGAGATGTAGTGGAGAGAGATTGAGAAGGAGGAGAGAGATATAGAGAGAGAAAGAGAGAGGAAAGAGAAGAAAGAAAGGAGAAAGGAGAGAGAGATGAGAGAGGAGAGAGAGAAAGAAAGAGGAGAGGATAGAGAGAGGGAGGAAAGGGCAAAGAGGAGAGAGAGGAGAGAGGAAGGAAAGGAGAGAGGAGAGAGAGAGAGAGAGAGAGAGAGAGAGAGAGAGAGAGAGAGAGAGAGAGAAAGAGAGAGAGAGAGAGAGACAGGAGTCCTCTTTTTAACCAGGAAGCTCTCCATCTCAGCTAGACTGAGCAACCCAAGCCTCTCAGGCATGCACCCCCAATGGACTCCTGCCCTTGTAGATTTCTAGGAATCCAAACGTAGGCTCTCATGCTTCTACAGCAAGCACCTCACTCAGGAAACATGCCACACCTCCATGCCCTGAACCTAAAAAAAGTTGTTTTTCTCTCAGTGGGCGTGGTTTGCTGTGTTCAAGAGGGACTGGGTAGTAGTAGGGCTTAGGCCTCCTCCTCCTCTGCTAGCTTGGTGTTGGTACCACAGTCTACTCAGCACTTCTCTCATAGCAGAGCACTGGCCAGGACCCCAGATACTATCATAGCTCTGGACGTTCCTCTGTGATGTTGGATCATGAATGCTCGTCACACCTTGGGTGGTTCTTCACAGGCCGTGCTGTAAACCCTACTCATGCTTGGAGGCTTTCCTTTGGGAGGCTTGATTACAGAAGCTGGTTTGACCAGGGGAGGTGCTTCTCAGACCCAGTTGCATAGGCTGGCGGCCACACCCCTAGGAAGTTCTTCCAAAGAAGGAGTCCAGTTCTGAATCCCAGTCCAGCTGTTGTGAAATTCTTCCTAGTATCTGATGTGCTGCTTAGAACCTGTGTTTATGTGCCCTGCAGACGCTGGTTATGATGACATTTCCACCTCTCTGAATACTGTACATTCTGATTCAAAGTTCATCCCCATAGTCTAGAGGCGTGCTGTTGGCTGGATTTCAGAATATGGGCCCATAATAGTCTGAATTTCCCAACAGTGTGGTTCACAGAGGTTCTTATGTCACTGAACCAGCAAATCAGCACTTCTGTTGTTGCTGTTTGTTTTTTTGAGGCAGGGTCCCACTGTATAGCCCTAGCTGGCCTGGAACTTGCTATGTAGATCAAGCTGGCTTTGAACTCATATAGATATCTGCCTCATCAGGTGTCTCTAAAAAGTTACTAAGATTAAAGCTGGGCATGGTGGTGCACACCTTTAATCCCAACACTGAGATTAAAGACGATCTCTGAGAGTTCGAGGCCAGCTTGGTCTACAAATTGAGTCCAGGACAGCCAGGGGTCTGTTATCAGAGAAATTCGGTTTTGAAAAGCCAAAACCAAACCGAACTGAACGGAACCAAACCAAACCAAACCAAACAGAAAAACGTTCCTCTGTTTACCTCACTGAGGCATCTCCACACTGCTCTCTACAGAAGCCGATGTGCTAATTTACATCCCCAACAACAGTGTGCAAAGGTTCTTTTTCTCCTCACGTCCTCATTCACACTTCTTTTTAGACTTCTTAATAATGACTCATGAGAGTGAGGTGATATCTCACTATGGTTTACACAACTCTGGTGGTTAATGATGTTGAACATTTTTTCATATATTTGTTTTCCATCTGTATGCCTTCTTTTGAGAAGCATCTATTATGATCTACTTTGCTATATTATCTATCTATATCTATGTCTATCTATCTATCTATCTATCTATCTATCTATCTATCTATCCATCATCTATCCATCTATCCATCATTTATTTTTCTAATGTTGAGTATGTAGAATTCTTTATATTCTGGACATTAATTCTCCAGTTCCTAAGATTAACCTGTAAACCCCACTCACCCAAGCACCAGATAACTTTCTGGAATGCTGGGAGTTGTAGTTCTTAAATAACAAAGCCTCATGGGAAGGCACGGTGGCCTACGAGTTTTGTCCATCAAAGCCCCCACAACACGTGTCTCATGGCCAGTCAGCTGGAAGTTCCAGTGAGTGGTCCTGACCAAAGTTCATCTCTTTGTTTGTTTTTGTTTTGTTTTGTTTTTCGAGACAGGGTTTCTCTGTGTAGCTCTGGCTGTCCTGGAACTCACTCTGTAGACCAGGCTGGCCTCGAACTCAGAAATCTACCTGCCTCTGCCTCCCGAGTGCTGGAATTAAAGGCGTGCGCCACCACTGCCTGGCTCAAAGTTCATCTCTTGGTGTGTTTTAGATGTAAGCTTGCTTCAAATTTGGCCTGAAATGGTGGAATCGGGTTTTTTCCACTTATCTTAGGAATAACACTTCCTTGTCAGATGTCTATGTTTTCTCCCATTCAGTGACTGCACTTAAGCTGATGAATGGATAGAGGAAAAGTGGTAGATTATACACAGGGAACTGCTATTCAACACTAAAAGAATGACATCTTGTCATTCGCAGCGTGGCTGAACCTCGGGTCAACTGTGTTAAGCAATGCTTAAGGTGCAGAAAGTCAAGGCCATGATGCCTGCTCTTGTGTGACACCTAAAAATGTTGACCTCATAGAAGCCGAGAGGTGAATGGTGGTTCAGGTGGCTGATAAAGTGGGGTCCAGGGAGGGGTGAGGAGGGACGATGAGCTGGTGAGTGGGTACAGATAACAGCAATAAGAAGCTCTGGTGTGCCTCCCTCCGCACAGCACCAGAGAGACTTGTAAAGGACTTTTTTTAAAAATTTCATACACATACATGATGTATGTATGTATGCATTGGGTATATCCACCCTCTGTCCCTCCAGCTCCCCCTCCTGAGTGTCGTGTGTGTGTGTGTGTGTGTGTGTGTGTGTGTGTGTGTGTACGTACTTGTGACAGCCAGAAGAGAGTATCAGGTTTCCTGGAGCTGGAGTTGCAGGCGGTGGTTGTGAACCTTCCAACCTGTGTGCTAGGAACTGAAGTCAAGTCCTCTTAACCACTGAGGCATCTCTCCAGCCCCTAGATTAAACTATTTTTCGTAACCTGCCCAGTCCAGTTAGTGCTGCCTATATTGGGCAACCTACCAATGTCCGTACCCCAAGAAAAGTGACCACCTCTTCCTCAGCAGCCATCAGCTGCCATGAGTTCTGTAGCTAGAGATGGGGTATTGAGAGTCCTCCCCCCCTCCATGCTGAGATTTTAAAAATTATTTTATTATTTATTTATTTTAAAATTATTTAATGTATGAATACTCTGCTGCATATACATTCGCATGCCAGGAAAGGGCATCAGATCCCTTTCTAGATGGTCGTGAGCCACCATGTGGTTGCTGGGAACTGAACTCAGGATTTCTGGACGAGTAGCCAGTGCTCTTAACCACTGAGTCATCTCACCAACCCCTATTAATTTATTTTAATTTTATTTGTATGAGCATTTTGCATGCAGGTAAACTGGTGCATGCCTGGTGCCTGCCCACAAAGAGCATCTGACCCCTTAGAAGGAAGTTACAGATGATCGTGAGCTGCTATGTGGGTGCTGGAAATTGAACCCAGGTCCCCTGAAATAGCAGCCAGTGATTGTAAACACTGAGCCATCTATCCGGCCACCTCCATGATGGGAGTTTTAGCTCTTTTGATCCTGTGGAGGTCTTGTGTGGGCAGCCACCTCTGCTGTGAGATCATGTAGCAGCCACATCATGTGCACAGGCTAGCCTGTCTCGGCACTCCTCCCTAGCCTCCGTCCTTCACTTTCTTTCCACTCCCTTTTCCTAGACATTCCCTGCACCTGTACGGGTAGAGCTGATGTAGCTGTTCCATCTACGGCTGAGTCCTCGGAATAGCTTAGCCTCAACACTCAGAACAGGTAAGAGTCTCCCATCAACCACCACCCTGTGCAGTAAGAATCCCCTCCGACCAAGGTTGAGAGCAGTACGAGTCTGTGGATAGAAGCATAAATATTCAGAAGACAGTTTGACAGCATTGTCATTTAGCAAAACAGCATCAATAGAAGCTCCCCTGGGGCCTGTAACTTCTCTAGTCATAGATTTTGACCGCGTGTACAATATCAGACATGGATCCCTTCCTGTGACGCGGGCCTCAAAATCAATCAAGGAAGCAGGTGATTGCCACCGTAAACAGTCATACCACATTGCACCAGGAGGACATGTCGGTGGGCAGGTCATTACTGGAGCATGAAAGATCCAGTGCTGGGTAAGTCTCTCCTCCCCCAGGAAGCCTGCCTAACTTTCCACTGCTATAAAAGCAGGCCAGCAAGGAGAGAGTTTTCCTGGCCAGTTCAAGACTGATTTTTTTTTTTTCTTAAAGTATGTGATGTTTTCAGTCTTACTGGCTAGTAGTTATGCTGGGCAAACACAAGCAATGCCTACAACTCTCTGGGCCTCCCTGACCAGTAACTCAAACGGACATAACCTGTGCGTGGTACTGAGAGTTTCGCTGAATAGCCATGTCTTCTGGGAGCAGCACGGTTCACTCGTATGGTCCAAACTCCTTTAAAAATACTTCAGCTTACCAACCTGTGGGGTCTCACAAGGTTTCTTCCTATACCCTTAGTATCGGTTAACCCGCCCCCAACTTTACTTCCCTCACTAACCCGACACCTCCACTTAAACCTTAGCTCCCTGTATTCCGCACCCCCAGCCTTTCATATCACGCATTCTGCTATTACCTTTTATTACATTTTTAACTTGAGTTGATGATGACAGATTTCCAGGTAGCTTCGTCATGAACCCTTCATTTTGGCTAAGTCTTCCCCTACCCACCTGTTCCTGGATCCCTGTCACCCCACTACCTGCTTGAGCTTCCTGTCCCCAACATTCTCTCTCTCTTGCTGCCACCTCACCTGTAATCTACCGTCCCTATGCCCTGAATGCACCCCCACCAGCTCATTACTGGTTCCCTAATTTTCACACATATTCCAGACTAAACACACAAGACTTGGGTCTTGCAGGAGCTTGGGGCAGGTAGGAAGTCATGAGGGACTGAGTTGCAGGAGTTCAGAGGGCCCGAGGCCTGAGTTGTTTCTGCTATGTACTCAGTGTTGGTGCCAGGAATCCGGGAGGAAGGAGGAGAAAGGATGGGGGTGAGATCGTGTAGGAGGGAAGCCTTGGGGTGGGGTGGGGGAAGGTGAGCGAAAGAATATAAAGTAAGCGCGAGGGGGAGAGAGGCAGGGGAGAGGTAGGCAAAGGCGTAGATTATTGGGAGCACTAATGCTGTTTTGATATGTTGTTTAAAGTGCTTTTTCTTGGGGCTGGAGGGATGGCTCTGTAGCTAGAAGCACTGGTTGCTGTTTCAGAGGAACCTGGGTTTGATTCCCAACACCCACATGGCAGCTGACAAGATACTTTGTAACTCAAGTCGCAGGGATCTGGTACTGCTCTCTCTGGCCTCTTGCTGGCGCTTCAAGCACACCGCGTACAGACATAGACGCAAGCAAACATCTACACACATCAAATAAAAATGAAGATTACAGTTGTTTTTAAAGATCAATATAGCCTGAGAGGACTCGGGAACCTTTGATAAGATGGCAGACAAGTATAGGGAATGAAGGCTTTAAGCAGTGCTTCTGGGAGCCCTCGGGGAACATTTTTCATGCTGTGTGTCAGGATTCACAGTTCTTGGGCACCAGTGCTGTGGGAAGCCTCTGTCTCGCTGAGGTTACAGTCTGTGAGTGGAGTTCCCAGGAAGGCGTGTGCCTGTCCCAGAAGGCTACAGGCAAGACAAACTGAGGCTTCCTTTCTGCCGTGGACTCTGCACGCAGTCAACTTGTGTTTGAGTTCTTAATTCCACTTAAAGAGCTCTAACCAGAACATTCTCCGACTCCCCAAGCAAAGACCAACAAGCCATACCTGGAATTCCTGCATGGGATCCAGCCTCAATTTAAGTGCAGATTCCTGCTTTATCTGAAGCCTGGCCCTCCTGGGAAATGAACTAGCTCTATCTCTGGCCCTTGTCTGTCTTACCTGCCTTTTGACTCACTGCCTAGACCTGTCCTTGCCAACCAGTGGTGCTAATTACTCTCTTATCACATGACTAAGAAGGCCTGTTTCTTGGAGCTATGCTTTCCAAAAGTCTAGGGCCAAAACTGTGTCTCTGAAGTCCCAAAGCTAATAAGGGAGAAGCAGCCCCATCTTCCTAGGCCATGGACCCCGCCCCAGATGCACGGGCTCTCCAGTTCCCAGAGAGCAACTTATCTGACTGAATCCCCAGGTGTGTCTAGTTTGATTTCTGTTGCTGTGACAAATACCATGGCCAAAAATAACACAGGGAAGAAAGGATTTATTTGGCTTACACTTCCAGTTTACAGTCCATCATTGAGGAAAGTCAGGGGAGCCGGAAGCAGAAGGGTGGAGGAACACACTTGCTGGCTCATTCACATGGTATGTGTGTATGTGTGTATGTGTGTGTATGTGTATGTATGTGTGTATGTATGAATACCACATGGGTGCCTGTTTCCTGTAGAGGCCAAAAAAGTCATCAGATCCCCTGAATCTGGAGTTAAGGGCAGTTGTGAACCATTCAGTAAGGGTCCTGGACCCCAAACTCAGATCCTCTGTAAGAGTAACAAGTGGCCTTAACCTCTGAGCCATCTCTTCAGCTCCTTATCACTCCCAAGGCCACCCACCTAGGGATTGCTGTTTATAATGGGCCAGCCATCCTGTATCAATTTGTAATTAAGACAACCCCCACCCAAGATGTGCTCACAGGCCATTCTGATCTATGTAATTCTACTGAGCCTTTCTTCTCAGATGAATTTAGCTTGTGTCAAGTTGACAATCAAAGCGAACAAAAGACACCGGGAATTAACACCCCCCCCCCCAGACTGGTATGTTGAACGAGGATGCAGGATAGAAGGGTGATACACACAGAGAAACAGAATCAGTAAAGCATCTATGTGTATGTATTCAGTTGCCTCTTCGCTTCTGTGGGTCTGCATTCATGGGGTCAATGAACCATGGACCCAAAGTATTGAAATAAATCACGTTTGTATTGAACATGTACAGGCTGCATTCCTTGCTGTTATTCTCTAAACAATACAGCATAAAAACTACTTAATAACATCTACACTGTACTAGGCATTGTATTACAGTACAAAAACTAATAGCATTTGCATTGCATTAGATAATTCGGGAATGAAGTTCATGGGAAGCAGGCACAGGCCACAGGCAGCCAATAGAAGGGACCTGAGCATCTCTGGATTTGGGTACCACACTGGCAGAGGGTTCTGGAACTAATTCCTCCTTCATATTGATGGATGCCTCTGTGGGGTGTGTGCAAGAAATATTTTAAGAGCTTGGCTTCCACATTCTTCAGGCTACAGAAGCGGGGTTGACTCTGGGGAAGGCTGATCTTGCAGATGGAATCTGAAGGCTATCCAGGAGGGGAATACTCTGCCTTGAGGAACGACCTTCTATTAAGACCTTCGGCTGTTCTTGCAGAAGACCAGGGTTCAGTTCTGCTCCCACATGGTAGCTCACAACCATCCTTAACTCCAGTCCCAGGGTATCAGATGCCCTCCTCTGGCCTCTGCAGGCACCAGCCACACACGCAGTGCACATATATACATGCAGACAAGACACTTATGCACATAAACCAAGAATAATTAACATTTGTTTCAGATTACGGAAGGCTCTGTAATGGCCTCTGGGTCCTCACTAAGGGAAGGGTAACCATCCATAGCGTGTGCGGTAACTCTCCATGCGCTGATCCCGCCGGCTCTGCATCTCATCCCCAATGTCTGTGTGTTCGATTTGCTTTGTTGCTTTAGTTACATTTGCCTGGACAAAAAGACTATTCAGTGCTGGGGATGGAAGCTAGGGCCTTCAGTAAAGCAGGCAGAAGGCTGTCTTTGTCTTGGTAGTTCTATTGCTGTGATAAAGTATCACGGCCAAAAGCAACTTGGGAAGGAAAGGATCTATTTTAGCTTATAGTTTTATACCGGAGTCCATCTTTGAAGAAACTCAGGGGAGGAATTCAAGGCAAGAACCTAGAGGCAGGAAATGAAGCTTAAACCAAGGAAGAATGGGTCATTCCTTAGGGCTTGTCCAGTCGGCTTTCTTATGTACCCCAGGATCACCCGTCTAGGGGGTAGCATCACTCACAGTAGGTTGGACCCTCCCACATCAACGCCTACAGGCTTGCATATAACCCAGTCTTAAGGAGGCATTTTCTCAGGTGTGGCCCCCCCATCAGATAACTCTAGCTTGTGTTGAATTGACAGCAAACTCTCCGGGGCAGTCTCTGACGTCATCCTTCAGCCCTTCTGAGGTTAATGACTGGTTCAATCTCTCTTAAGTAACCGCTCAGTACTGGGTGCCCAGCTACATTCTGCAAACGTTGAAAGCAAGAGACATATTTTTGAAGTATAATTATTTGGGATACAATTTTCATTCAGTGATGTACAATAGATCTTGTGTCGTAGGTAGCTTTGATGAATGTATTAAGGGTTGTGTACATTTATATTAAATATTTGGTTCTCTGGTGGGATGAAGAAGCCCTAGTTGATAGTGTTTGTCAGTTTCTGTGGTGCAAATACTTCCACCATGGTGATTCTATGACTTTGCCTTGAACCAACTTGCAAATGTCTTGGAAATGTAAAAAAACCAAAAAACAAAAACCAAAAAGCAAAACGAAAAACCCTGATTTCAGAAGGTCTAATGGGCTCAGGAAAACCTGGACTGCTTACTTCCATGTGACTAACCTCCGGGCCAGGATTCAGGCCAGTTTCACCCCCCCCTTTCTGCTGTCCCTCACAATTGTAAGGAGCGCTTCTGGGGACATCTAGCACGGGGCAGATAGTCAGTCCGTGTGGTGGAGCCTCTGTTGGCAGAAGCTTGTTTCGAGGCCTTGTGCCCATGGGGTAGATTATCTTTTGGAGAAGGATCAGACTCAGTCATTCTAGAAAGGGGAAAGGCTACTCTTGAAAAAAAAAAAAAACATACCTTACAGAGTTCTTGTTCTTCATTTGACAAACCCACTTCAGAAATAGTTCACAACTTCAACAATGCCACCCACCCCAATTTCTAGGTGAATTTTTTGTTATAATTTAAAGCCTATTTATTATATCTACCCTCTAACTTTATACACATTTGATTTGATCTTATGTGAATTATTTTACTTAAATGTTGGTTCAGTACCGAAAGTAAGCACAACATCTTCTTTACAGATTAAAAACAAACAAACACACCAAACAACAACAAAACCCCCAAAGTTTTGCGGTATTAACTTTCCTAAGCTCAAAAAGTTACAACCAACCAGATTTCAGTGGTCTGACACGAGAATCCACGCTTTGTTTGTGGCCACGCGAGACCCGACGTTTATGCCTCAATATGACACGGAACACACATTATTAAAGAGTTGCGTTTTATGTTCACTCTTGTTTGGTTTCACAAGTACTTAATGAGAGGGATCAAATTGAATTTTGTTGGCAAGGCAGCATGTTATGAGCTGTAGATGGCGCTGTTTCCACACTTTTGTAATGGGAAACACCTCATATGACCACCAGGGGGTGCTTGTTGCGCCTGGATAATTAGTTGCCAGATCTGACTGACTAAGAAATGAAAGCCAGCATATTCCTTTCCTCTGAACAGGGGCACTCAGCTTCATCTCCCGGGACTCTTAAAAAGCTAGATTCCTAAGCGCGTAGGTTTAGTTCACGAGGCACGTCCTACAGCCTGTGCTTGGCTCTCCTGCAGCAGCCAGCGGGAAGAACCCTCCAGTCCCTTGATCCCCCTGGCCCTCTGAGGTATGTCTTTGATCCCACACACCCCAGTTCAAGATCATTTCACAATGGTATCATATCCTAGCTTCTTAGTCTTTTTCCATTCTCAGAGGTGAGAGAGGGTGCCAGACCTTGGAAAAGCAGTCATGAAGGGCGTTCCGAAGAAGCTAAGCACAATGATCAACGGGGGCGTCCCCGCTCCACCCTGAGATTTGTCTGTCAGCGCAAGACTGCAACTGAGATGCAGTCTCTGAACAAGCCATCCAGAGCTAGTATGAATTGTTCGCATTGTTTAGATAGATAAACGTGGGAAACATTATGCTAAGCGAAATAAATTAGCAATACAAAGTCATAGCTTGTGTGAATCCACTTAGTGAGGTGTAGGCTGCACTGGCCTCAATGGACACTGGAAGCCTGTGAAACGAAACATAAAATTCAGGACATTTCCCCTAAAACTGTCCTCCATCTGGCCCTGGGTGGAGACAGGCAGACAGCACCCTCCTTCTTTAAGCTGTTCTAGCTAGGAGCCAGGGAGTACCTAAGAGGCCCTCTGTTTAACTCCATAGGGTTTTGACTGGGAAGCTCATTTCCCAAGGGCAGGAGAGAAGAGGGGAAGATTCTTCAAACAGGAATAGATGTGAACTGGGTCAGAGTAAGTCCGTTTGAACGCTAGAGAAGGATTGCAGAATGGAGAGGAGTCTAAGAAAATGCTACCTTTTAAACAGGCTTATTGCTGTGTAACCGATATAAAAACTTTCACGTAATTCTGTGAGTTTGGACATGTGTTACATATGAGCCATCTCCATAGTCAAAGTAAATGCCATGTCCACCATCTCCCCAGGTTTCTTCATACTTGTTTTTTGGTGTATGTATGATAAAAACATTTAGATGAGATCCATCCCTTTAACATGTTTTTGAGTGCACAAGGCCACATCTTAAAACCTCAGGCGTTATAGACAGACAGATGTCCAGCACTTACCATCTTCTGTAACCATATACAGCCTTACGCCTGCTGGAAAGTCTCCGCTTCCCTTTTCCAAGGGCTCCCGTGGCCACCATTCTATTTCTGCGTTCACAAGACTGGCAGCCAGAGACACCTTCTGTAAGCAGAGCCACTGTCCTCCGTGGCTAGATCACATCATATAGCAGAGTGTTTGTGAGGTGGATACATGTCATACCCGACAGGATTGCCTTCCAGGACATACCTTGTTCAAGTCTCTGCCCTTTTGTAGGGAGATAGACGGGCAGGAATGAGGAAAATTCCGTAGTCACAGACTCACTCTTCTCTGACAGCTTTTGAAGCTGCCTGGCCCCCGACAACAGCTTGGGATGTAGGGCAAAAGAGCCGAGCACTGCTGGGTGGGTTCAGTGCTCACAGGGGCCGCTTCTCAGTCAGGAAAGCCAACTCTGTAAGTCTGTTGAGAGTACTTACTATACTCTACTGCACGATATACAGTTATGGTGTATATATGCCTTCACTGCAAAGTCCTTTATAGACATCTGTCCCATGCATCTAAAACTTACACTGTATGCAATTTTTCTGTCATCTGGCTAGATCTACTTATAAATTCTCTTTCTCCCCAGGGCTCACTCACTTTAACATTTGTCTTCAGGACACAGTCTGAAGAGCAAAACCTAGCCCACAGCAGACACACTCCACTCCACAGGCGTTTGCTGAGCGGGTGGAGGGAGGATAAAAACACACATCAATTTATATTTTTGAGCTATATTGACACCTTATTAGAATAAAGCAATTGGTCTGACACCTTTCCATCACACACACACACACGCGCGCGCGCGCACACACACACACACACACACACACACACACACACACACACACACACACACACACACACACACACAGTAGCTATTTAATAAAGCCATCCCCCCCTTCCCCACCGGAAGTTTGACTGGAGTTATATGTTGCAAACTCTCTGCCTCTATCCTTTATTTCCCTCTTACTTTTTTTTCTTCTTCCACATTTCTTTGTCTGGAGACAGGGTCTCTTTATATGGTCCAGGCTTGTCTTGAACTCACGACCCTCCTGTTTTGCTCTCGCCAGTGCTGGGATTATAGATGCATCCCACCACACCTGCCAACAGGTTAATTCTTGCAGAGTGGTGGATTCAGGTGGCTTGGGTTGCATTTGTAGGTCCAAGACTCTAGTACCTCAAATATCTTCTTCTAAGTTAACATTGCAAACGTCAAAACAAGCTTTCAGTGAGAAGGGACACGGACAGTGGGATACTTAATTTGGGGTTCTTAGTTCGCCTAGGGCACAGAAGATTCTCTTGTCAAGCGGGGTTCACTGCTTGCCTGGGGGTCCATCCCAACAATTGGGAAGCTCAGGCTTCCTGTTCTGGGGACTATCTCCATTGGCACACGCACACTTTCTATGTCTCACATCCTTTTTCAAGTCATGCAGAGGCAGGACGTGCCTCTGAGTGGAGGGAGATTGTGGGGCATTGCAGGCAGCATGGCAGAGGAAATGTACTGACTTGTCAGTGACTGGGGGCAGAGCTGGGCTCAGTGACCAGGCATACTGTCCTTATGCTGAAGGTGCTGCTGGACCATGAGAATAGAGTTGGGTAAAGAGTGTGTGTGTGTGTGCTTTTAAGTAAGTGTACACATTCTTTCCCTCTGTTTCCCTGTCCTCATTACTTCCTGCTCACAAGGGACAGCTTTCCCTCTGCAGCAGCAGGCAGAGTATGGACTGAGAAATACCTGGGTTCCATCCTGGCTTTGACTTTTGGTTGGCTGAGACATGACATTAAGAAGTTCACTTTATACCCCCAATTAAATCACCTCTTTTGTAACTCAGATAGCCTCAAAAGATGGTTGTGAAGTGAGATAAACAGCTCAGGTGCTTCCAGCAGCACTTGGCATTTCGGCAAGGGCTCAGCCATCAAGAGGTTGCTGGTCACCTCTGCCTTTCCTCTCCCAGCTTTTGATACAGTTTCTAGTCATCTCAAGAGCACTCATTGGTACATGGAGATCCACTGCTGTGACAGGTGACACCCAGGGAGAGACTGACCAAGATGAAGTATGGTCTCTGTTCTCAAGGATTTGTGATTAAGATGTGGAACCAGAGGCCAAATGCTTAAGCTAAAGAAGAAGGTAGGCTGAGGGGCCATTAGAGCAGAGCAGGCAGCGGACATCTGCAGGAGGAAGGCATCGTGAAAAAGTCAGAACTTGATTTGCCACCAAAAGGCGGCAGAATGTGGAGAACAGATTTATGACTTGTCCACCCTGACAGTGATAACTCCCTGGTCTGCTTTTACTTCTGTGTCAATATGGCAAGCACAACTTCTTACCGCTGAGCTCCGGGGCGTGTCTCATAGGTAGATCATGTGTGAGCTTAGGCCATCGCTACCTTTTAACTGCAAGGAAAGAGGCTAAGGTTCAGGGGCTGTCTCATTCTACAGAGAATGAGACAGATATCATTCCCAAAGCAAATGTGGGATAGCTTCCCCTTTCCCAAGTCTGCAATGCCTCTTCTGTACTATAGCTGTAGAGGACTTCGGTAAACTCCACTCTTCTGAGCTGGCCTTGCCTCCCCTCAGAAGTCTATGAAGTCCAAGGCACTCTACACACACCAGCCTAATAGCAGATAGCCACTTGTCTCCAGACCTGAGAGAGAGGATTGGCTCTTCAGAGGACACACCACTGTTGTGTGAGACTTTCCCTGGGGAGACCCAACACACACATTTACTTATCCAAACTGGGAGCTCATGGCAGACCAAAGCACTGCAGTCCAACTCCGTCAACCAATGAGTTTTATTTCAGTTACCTAGAGAAGTACGGGCGAGGGGGTTACTTATAGGCAGCAGAAATGACTCGGACAGCTGCATTATCAAGACCCACCCCAGCATGGGTGACAGCTCACAAAAGCTGGGACCCTGGAGCACACTGAGTACTCTATGCAGGCAGCTCCACAGGTTGAAGAGGGTCTTTTCCAGGCACCTCAGCTGGTCTGAGCCTCTTCCAGGAAGACTCTCTGATCTTGGTTTCTTCTCCAAAGTTGGGCTGATCTCTGCTTCTTCCAGGTAGGGCTGGGATTGGCTGAGAGTGACTCTCAGTATAGAGGTAGTGAATCTGGTCAGTTTCAGGGACTTCCTGAAGCTGTTTTGAGATGTTTACCTTTGTCTTGAAGAACTTCCCTTTAGATTGAGTGTTTCAATCTTGGGGGAAACTGCTCCAGGGCATGCACCCCACAACCATAAACACACAGTCCTGGAATTTTCTTCTCCTGGATCTGTCTTTAGCTTTGAGGTGGGCTCAAGCAAAGCAGAGTGAAATTAGATGCCCCTTGTAGGTTTTGTCCCCACTGGTGCAGTATGGACCCAGGGCAGAGGCTCTGTGGGCTTCATACTTGATGGCGTGATCTGAGAGCTTAGAGAAGTTTCCTGGGATAGGACCTCGTACTTGGCAGTTCCGAGCCAGTGGGTTTTGAAAGGGACAAGCAAGCACATGATTTCAATGAGAAAGTAAAGGAGGGACAGGAGCCAAGGATGATATCTGTCCCATGACTTTCCTAGGGAGAGGTAAAAAAAAAGCATCTAATTACCCCAGATAGGAGAGTACTGACAGACTGAAGAGAGAACTGACTAAAGAAAGCCCAGCTTAGTGAACCAGTGAGTTTATTGGAGTTAATTTAGAGAGAAAGGGTGTCTCAAAGGCACCATACCCCAAGAAGTGCTGTGAGCAATGCATGGGCATCCACCATTGAGGAGTCTCCTGTGTGACATATGGGTGGCTAGCTATACAACTAAAGATTCCTCCTGGGTGATGCCTGGGAGGCTACACTACTGGAGAGTTCCGTCACAGTGATTGTCTGCCTCTTTGTAACCTAGACAAGGAAGGAGTATGTGGGAATCTTGTGAAGGCTTTGGAGCCCCGACTCTGATCTCGGGAGAGGCTTGTGCAGGTCATCCAGGCTGCTCTGATCCAGGAAGTCCTTCCTGGAGGAAACATCGACCCAACAGCACCTGAAGCAGGGGTGGGTGGGTGGTTATGACTTGCTCATGATCTTACCCAGGAGGATATAAAATTGAGGAAACCCACTGTTACCACAGGCTCACAAATGTCTAGGTAGGGAATTTAAGCTCTGTCCACAGGAGACTTCCAACCCACTGTAGGAGGTTGAAGTTGCAGATCTTCAGGAAAGATAACATGGACTGAGATTTGGCTGTCAGGATTCTGTGTATAATTCTATCTGAAAGCTGGCTACTTTTAAAGGAAGTTAGAGAAAGTTGCTAACCCAGAGACAAAGCCTCAGACCTTGGCAGCCCTCAGTCTCCCTTGGGGAGCAGCGTGCACTGGGCTGTGTCTGTAAGTGGTCAGCCGGACAGCCTGTGCATTCCCTTTGGCTCTCCATGTCCTTTTCTAATGTTAAGCCTGTTGTTCTCTCAGTTTTGATTCAGATCCATTTGAATTTGCACGAGAACTTTGAGCCTTCTTTTGCAAAAATGCACATTCAATCTCAGCAGAGGTCACAGCCTGAGAGACCACCTGGACACTTGGTGGTTGTTCTCGCCTCTTTTTTTATTTTCATTTTTTCTCTGCAGTACTCCTGGTATTGTTCTTTTAACACCCCTCAGCTAGACTCTAAGCTGCTTGAGTGCAGTGCAGTGGAATGTTGATTTTCTATTCACTTTTAATATCTGCTCCTCTGTATTTCTGTAATATCGCTGTGTTAGCATAGTTCACACAGTTTAAGCATTCTTTGTATGTGGATGCTGGAACTTCCAGATAAGAACACTCGAGGCTGGGTGTAGGGTTTTCCACTTGGGGCATCATATTGATGTTCAGGTTTGGATTATCAAGCATTTCATATTTTTGAATTTTGGGTTGGGGGCAATTCTCAGTATCCCACTATCCAACAAATTAACTATTTCAATCGGGGCCAATTGTTGTATATTTAGACTTGCTAATTTTAAATATGGTCACATCCCTAGCTTGTGCTGCTGCTGAGGTACCTGGCCACCAGCTCTGGTAAAGATATCCTATAGACCACGCACGACCTCATTTTAGACTTTCTGTCCCATTAGGTGGAGAGGCCATCTCACTTGTCCTAGTGTTTTTGCTACAGCGTGTAGCTTGTGTTGATTCACGATTTGACAACTGTCAATAGCTGTGGCTTAAGATTTTCTTTATTAGAGGAGATCTGAGGAATGTGATTGAGACAGCTGGCCGGAAAGAGGAGTTATCCCAAGTCGTTTGTCGATAACAACTCAATCTTACAAGACACCAAAATAAAGTTTTGAGGAAAAATTAACAGACTGGCGAGAGAACATCTTGGCTGCAAAGGACTTTTTAGCCACGTGAGTCTTCAACCGCCCTGGAGTAATTCTCAGAGCAACTGCCAGACAGGACCAGTCTCTCGGCAGCTGTCACGTACTTATTAGTGGGACTCTGCAGAAGCCAAGCGAAAGGGAGGAGCACTAAAAATGGGGAAAATAAATTTGTGCTCACGGCCGGTGCATTTCCGTGATGCCAAGGTGACCGGCCTACGTCTCCCTCCCGGGCTGGTGTTGGGTGGCTATGACAAGTGTCCAGAGTGCTCCTGGCCCAGCATCTGCTGCCCGATTGCCATGGAGATGGCAGCTGCAGAAGTCCCCTTTGAGAACATGCCGCGGAGATTTCTAGAACCATTTTGGAAGCATTTGTCTCCACAGTGCTCACTAATCTCCCTTTCATTTGTAATTATTTTATCGCCTTTATTCCGTGCATTGGCACAGGGCCCACGGCTGGTGCTGCTCCTTGTCGGGGTCCACCGGGAGGTGACCGCGCCCCGCCGTCTGCGTGGAGATGAAAAGGGTGGAAAGAAGACGAACCCAGTGCCCTGGCTTCAAACAGGCCCTGTCTCCCGTGGGCAGCCCGGGGAGGGACTGGCTGATTGAAGTAGCCGGAATTACGAAGCTCATAGCCTTTGAGGCCAGCCGCCCCATCCCGGCCAAGAATAATTGAACAAATAGTTTATCTGGTGCACCAACAGCTGTAGAGCCGGGCGATTTGAGAGGATTAGGGGAGAGTAGTGAACGGATACTCCCACAGCGCCTCCAAATCCTAACCCTGAGTCTGACCAGCCAAGAACACATGGTGAAGCCCTGACATCACCTCTTAAAGTCCATTTCTCTCCCTTTCCAAGTGACTCTTCTCAGTGCTTTCAAGAATTTTAAGTGGAGAAGGCAACTACCTTTGGGGGTCCCCACCGCTGGATCGCATTCAGTGGTTCCTTGTAATTACCCCAAACTCATTTCATCTCAGACAGCTCGGATTCACAGGGCTTGGGGGTGGATTCTGGTCGGTCTGGGAGGCAGAGGCTGCTGCCTTTCCTGAAGTCTGTGCTGCCGGCAGCTGTTGTGATGTCTAAGCAAGCAGGGCCAGGCCAAGTTCAGGGTAGGATGAAAGGGACATTATTTAGGACGATGCGTGATGGCAGAGGAAGAGGAAACGGGGCTCCTCCTCCCCGAGGGAGAAAAAGTAGCAACTCCAAATGAGCCAAAGGTTTACTTATTTATTAAAGCATATTTAATATAACCGAGTTAAATTAATGAGAAACGAAGGGGTCTTGTTTAGAATTATACAGAATTATGCTGGGATGTGTGGCTCAGCAGTACAGTATTTCCCCAGCATGCACCGGGGCCCCAGGTGCCATCTCCAGTGCCACGAAACGAACATGTCCAACCATCCATTCCTTAAAGAAATACTTACTTGCAGATCTAAAGCCAACACAAGTCCCATGTCTTGTAAAAAACAAAACAAAACAAACAAACAAACAAACAAACAAAAAAACCCCAACCAAACCAAACCCGTTAATGTTAGGAGGGAAGCAGGACAACTTGAAGCCCAGGCAATCTCTCGTTAACCCTTTTTTCTAGACTTCAAATTTATACTCAAGGCCTTTTTCCTTCTAGACCTCAAAGAGGACACCTGGGTATTGTGGGAGAGGTTTATATCTCCCAAAATAAGTTTCTGGGGGGGGGGGGGAGGGAGTGTTACTTTCAGATTCCTGTATGATCTTGTCACAATCTGAGGTGACCTGGCTGCTTCATTACTCCCTTGTAAACAGAACTACCTCTGACTGTCCAAATCATTGTCTAATTTATTTGCTAATTCTGGTTTCTCTGTAAGTTTTAAGGTGTTAAGGACGTTTGGCAAGAAAATGAGTTCCCTGTGGTGTTTCTTGAGTTCTCTTCTGAGAACTATGTTAATTCTTTCCTTCAAAGGTCCATTCTTCTCAGGAATAGAGAACCGGGTTTCCCACCCAAGATCACCAGGTCCTGTTTACTTTCTACTGGTGAAGAGATTGTGGTCATCCTGTGAGCAGAGACCAGACAGTTTCCGTTCTTCCTGAGACTCATGTTCTGGGACACCATAAGGGTCTGAGTTGGAGAGATGGCTCAGCGGTTAAAAGCACTGACTGCTCTTCCAGAGGTCCTGAGTTCAATTCCCAGCAACCACATGGCGGCTGGCAACCATCTGTAATGGGATCCGATGCCCTTTTTTAGTGTGTGTCCGAAGACAGCTGCAGCTTACTCATATAAATAAGAAATAAATCTTTTTTTTTAAGCGGTACGGTTCTAGGATAGACCATGATGGTGGGGATCACTTCCTCTCCAGTGCGGAGGCGAGGCTTCTCCCCATGGCCCCTTAATGAGTCCTGATCTCTATGGGTATTCTAAACAAAACACCCATATATGAATATAGAAAACTAACATCCACATTCAAAAAACACGTAATATTTGTCATTCTGCTTTTGGGTTACCTTCCTCAGAAGGGTTGTTTTCAGTTCCATTTATCTTAATATGTCATAATTTTGTTTTTCCTCAATGATTGAATAATATTCCATCATACAAATATACTCTATTTTCATGGCTCACTTATTGGTTGTTGATGGACATCTAGACTGTTTCCCAGCTATTGTGAATAGAGCATCAATGAACACTGCTGAGCAGGTATCTCTGTAATGGGGTATAGGGCTCTTTGGGTATGTGCTCATGAATGATTGCAATGGCTAGATCATGAACCTCTCTGCACTGATTTCTATAGTGGCTGCACCAGTGACTGGTATGTCAGCTAGTTTTACTCAGTCCTGCACCCTTTGCAATGGCTGTCCACTAAACAGTGGTATTGTAAAATGCTTTAGAAAATCAAACTAGTTGTTTTTCTTCTTGACGGGAAGGCATCTTTCTGTGCACAGGGTGCTTTGCTGGAAAGCTGAGAGAAGCCGAGTCAGCGTTCACTCTGTCATGACCATAACTCCTGGAACAGCCATGGAGTTACAAAGACATTTTCCTTTGTTCATTTTCATGTGTGTGCATGTGTGTGTGTGTGTGTGTGTGTGTGTGTGCATGTAGACACACACGTGTGTATGTATGTGTGCATGAGTGTACATAGAGACCAGGAGCTGATATCGGGAATTACCCTCAATTGCTCTTCCACCATATTCTTTGAAGCGAGGGCTTTAAGTGAAACTCAGATGTTACTAACCTGGCTAGTCTTACAGCCAGCTTACTCTCTGAGGCTGCAATTACAGAGGGACCACCACGTTCACTGGCATTATGTGGAGTCTGGGGATTTGAACTCAGGTTCTCATGCATTTAGGGCAAATGCTTTAACGACTGAGCAACCTTCTTGGTTCCCTAAAAGAATTCTTAACAAAAACGCACTCTCCCTGGGCCTCTCAGGTATGTTTATCTTTCTCTTTAGAGGGTAGCTTCTGTGGGTGCTACTGGAGTGGTCATGGTTTGCGTTTGTTGTACAAACTCTTTCTCCTCCGATGAAGGATAGCCTTGCTGGGCATAGTACTGTGTGCGGGCAGTTTTGTCTTTCAGAGCTTGAAATAACATTGTTCTATACATTTTTAGAATTGTAGGCTTTCAGAACGTTTGTTGAAAATTTGCTGTTATTATAAAGGGGTTTCTTTACTTATGACATGGTGCTTCTCTCCCATGGCTTCCAATACTCCTTCTTGGTAGGGTTATTTCCTTACTCTACAACATTATGTGGCAAGGTTCTTGTTTTGTTTGCCACCTAAGCACGCCTCATGTGTGGATGGCTATCTTCACGCCTCCATTGGAATATCCCCTGCTACCAGTTTATTGAATGTTTTCTGTGTCATTAGCTGGCATGTCTTCAACACCCATGATTTGAAGACTTGGTCTTTTGATGATTCCCTAGAGATCTCACATGCTGTGTTTGTACTTCATTGCTGTCATGGCATCATCTGGATGGTCCAATTCCTCAGCTTTGTATGCAGGCCCTCAGCCTGTCTTCGACTTCATCCATTCTGCCTGGGAGACTTTCCATCAAGCGTCTTGCTTTGAACTTGGCTTACTGAGCTTTTCATTTCCACAATGTCAGCTTTACTTCTCAGCCTTTCTGCTTCTTCACTGAACTCATCTTTTGCATCCTGTATTGACATCCACATTTTATTTAGTTTGTTTCGAATTTGTATAGGCATTCATCTAGATCCTTTTTGATCTCACTGGGCATTTCTATAGCCATTCTTTCGAATTCTTTATCTGGAAATTGAGCCAGTTCACTCCGTTTCTGAAGTAGTTCAAAGAGGAATCATGTATTTTGTTTCTGAATTGGGACTCGAGTACTAAAATATTAGTCAACAAGTGTAGAAACAGGAAAAAAAATACACATAGTAAGACTCGTCACTGGTGTCATAGCCACGGAGCAGAAAAAATAGGGGGAAGCAAACAGAAAGGGGAAGCCAAGGCAAGGTGGCCCCTGCCAAAAGTAGAATAAAAAGAGAAAGATATAAAGAAATGCGATCAGACTGTCCAAAGCACCTCCAGAGTCTGGGAGGCAGAGACGGGGCTGATCCTGGACGCATGCGCGCCTTAGGAAAGACCGAAAAGAAAGAAACAGCGTGGGACTAAGTCAGCACACTGAATCGAAATCAGACATAGAAGGGCACACGGAGAAAGTGGGACGACACATCACTCCGTGGTGGTGGAGCGCTCGCCTCGAATGCACAAAGACCCACTTGAGTTCGGTGAAAAAACAAAAAGTAGAGGAAGGAGAACTTAGTATTGGAGCACGTGGTTTGTCTGTGGTCTCTTACATGGCCTCACTCTCGCGTATCATTGTGAAGGAAAAATACTGAGAAGACAATTGTGCGTATCCATGAGAAACTGAAAGCAGCAATTTCTTTTTCTTAAAAACCTTTTTAAAAATTTACTTTTTAAAAAGATAGGCTCTCATATGTTGTATAGGCCGACTTTGAGCTTGTGATCTTGCACTGGTGTGACACTAAGCTCAGTTACAGTTTTCTTTATTTAATTTATAAGTTTAGGTGCTAGGGATCAAACTCCGAGGCTTCTGCGTGCTGGGCAAGTGCTCTGTCACTGAGGGACACTCCCCTTACTCTGTAGTTTACCTTTATTCTTTTATGTCAATGGAATGACAATATGTTTGGCCCCGGCTTTTTTTTTTTTTTTTTTTCCCAGGGTTGTGAAATAAATTCCGAGCTGAAGCATGCTGGGTAAAAACTCTACCCCTGTGGTATATCCCTAGTCCACACAATATTGATTTTTTGGAAGTTGTAATGTGGGGTCTGAAGTCAATCACCCTGATTCATCTTTACTTTTGCTCAGAGGAGCAGAGAGCCAGGCGTTTCCAGAAAGCATAGAGAGGGTTACTTGGCTGTCCTTGCTAGTCGGGTGGAACTAGTCCTGTCACTGATGACAGGAAGGTGCCCAGGTCCAGAATGAGAATGCACAGACTCTCAGCACATAGCCCATCAGTGGATGTAATCCATGTGGTAAACTTTCCTCACACACGTAGAAAGTCTGAGTCTCAGTATGTGGCAGGCATTCCGAGATTCTGGATGTCTGCAAGTAGGACAATTGGGGGGAAAGGGAAAGTAGAACATTTTGATGAAAGATTCCTGGTGTGTCGTTTCATGTCACCTGGAAAGGTCTTGATGGAACTCTGTAAGGAGCAGATTTTCCATTCCAGCAGCCATTGCAGTCGGCAGTAAAACACTCTAATCAGAAGTGGATGTTTCTATGAAAGCTATGTATGGGGAGGAATTTGAAGGAAAAGAAAAATTAGTAAGACATCAGCAAACGTGGGACAGAAATGATGCCAATCAAACTTCACACATTAACTTCTCTCTCTCTCTCTCTCTCTCTCTCTCTCTCTCTCTCTCTGCCTCTCTCTGTCTCTCCCTCCCTCCCTCTCTCCCACCTTTCCTCTCTCCCTTTCTCTCCCTCTCCCTCTCTGTTTCTCTGTCTCTCTGTCTCTCTGTCTCTCTGTGTTCCTGTTTGTGTGAAGGCCATAGGATAGCCTCAGGTTCATCTTCAGCAACACCACTCACCTCTCTTACTGGCCTGGAGTTCCCCAACTAGGCTATGAAGCACCAGGGATCCTCCAGTCTCTACCTCCCCGGTGCTGCTATTACAGGCATACACCATCATGCTTAATGTTTTTAGGTAGGTTCTAAGACTTGAACTTGGGTCCTCATGTTTTCAAGATAATCTTTATAGATTTAGTTATCTCTCCAGCCCTATATTAAATTCTTGGTAATTTGGTTGCATCTGAGTATAATTTGGTTGTAATGGTCATTTGAAAATTAGTTAAGCAGATTTTTCAAAAGTTCAAAAGTCAATTTCAAATATAACAAGTGGTCCTAGTTTTAAATAATGCTACTGATAACCCTGGAAAAGTCTTATTAAAAGGTCAGAAGTTGTCACATTTACAGTGGTACAAACTAGTTTTACAAAATGTGTTTTTTTCTTGGAAGCTTGAGTTTTGTCATTGGCAACAAGTATTGCTAATTGTTTTCAAAGTGGCAATCTCACTTTATTTATTTAAAGAAAAGCCACAAAATACCTTTAAGTATCCAAGTTGAAATGAAATAATTGGTAATTTAACTTGCAACTTATAACACTCTGCCTACCTTCAAGACAACCATTGTACTGTATGTGGCAAAGTGATTGGTAGGATTTGTGTCATATCTGTTTATTTATCTATCTATCTATCTATCTATCTATCTATCTATCTATCTACCTATCTATTTATTTATTTATTTATTTTAAATGGTCTCCATGTGAAGCTCAGGTTGGCCTTGAACTTCTGATCTGCCTATCTCTGCCTTTTGTGTTCTGAGAGTGCAAGCACAAACCACAGTAAGACATGTAAAGGACTAAGGTTTAAGAGGATTAATAATTTTTTACACTTTCATTGAGGACAGTCTTAAGTGAAAGTGGTATTTTCTCTTTAGCCAGGGGTGCATGGCTAGAAAGAAGGTAATGGTTACTGGTAATTCCTTGATTTGTACCAAGGGACAAGCATTTCTGCCTATCTTTTCTTTTGCCCCGTCAGTGCAAATGCAAATATGGAAAAAAAAAAAAGAGACAAATACCATGTTAGTATTATTTTGAAAAGACGTGTACAGTTCTGGAAAACTCCTTGTAACCTGTAGACCAGTTTAAAAACATGGTATAGAATCTTGAGTGTTCTCAAGTGCAGAACTCATAAACATTGTCTTGACAGAACCATGACATTTTTACAAAAATCCAAGATTTTGGATGTGAAGTGATTGATTAGTTGCTCCCGAGTGACCACATCTGGTCCACACCCGGCATTCTGCTGACATGCAGAAAACCCAGGGCTCTTTCTTCACCTTTTAAACCCTAAAATTCCCCAGGATCCCAACGCTGAAATAGGCCTACCTTACTTTTAGACTCAACAGAAATGGAACAGAGATGTGCCTGACTTACAGCACTGAGACTGTCGGTCATTTTGTTATGCAGGTGCCACACAAGTGTCTGTTGTCAATGCTTCTGATTCTCTGTGATTACTAAGTTTAGATAGAATGTTCTAGGTGTTCTATCAGAGATTAACATATGAAAAAAAATAAAGTTTTGTGATATTGGTTCACTGTGCCTGCTTATCAGAAACAGAGATTCAGGACTAGAGTTTCTGAATGTTCCCATGAAAATGAGCCCAGATGGCACTGGTTACCGTAGACCTCTGCTTCCTTGGCTGTAAAACTAACTCGTATGATGACAGTCCCATTTCTCCACCCCTGTTAGGATGGAAAGGTCCACCTCAGGTGCTGGGGTCCACCCCAAGACCTTGAGTTGGCTGATTTTCTTTGAATCCACCGCGGGGTGGATTTAGAATGCCAGGAGCAGCCGGAGGGGACCAGGGGCAGCATGTGGCCAGGGCCAGTACTTGTACCATTGCTTCTCTTCAAGATCATCTGGAAGCTTGTGGACCCCACATACACGATCTGGTTGGGCTGTCACGTCAGAAAGCAGGGCTAAAGAGCATTGGCAGTCTGTAAAGAGATGGGGGACTTCTAAATTAAAGAGGCCATTTATGATTGAGAAGTTGGGTTGTGTTCCAGACCTCTGTACAACTCTTTTCAGTTCACATTACATGTTGGGGTGCCTTTTTGGAATTTCGTAGAGCATTCATGACATTTCTAGATTTGCTGGCTATTATTTCTTTGAATGTTGGTGATTGCTGGCAGAGATTTTTTTTTTTTTTTTAATAAAAGCACTTTACTATCATCACCTCTAGGGGGCGTGCCAGGACTCCTGATAGCTTTACAAAGTTAACTGGGCAATTCTTCATTCCCAATGTCTCTGGGGACCTGAATTCTAAGAAGAGAATGTACTATCTAGGGAAAGAACTCTTAAGTGAGTAAGAAAGAAATGGCAGCAGCTACTTCAGGGGGAAAAGGTTTAGAGACGGAATCAAAGGAGGGGCCCAGGTGTGTAATGAACGCTTGCTGACAGCCAAACTTGGGAATAAGCACATAGTGAAATTTGTAGCTATTCTGAAAGTGAGCCCAGTTTTCCCACCCAGTGAACACTCAATAATTTAGGACCGCACCAGGTATTGGTAAAGAAGATGAAATGTGCACAGATGGGCTGTCAGGTCCGTGGGCAGCTACCCATTACAAAGCTGTTCTGGGAATTAAGACCGGCTGAGTTCAGACAGAGGACAATATGTGTCAGGGACAAACAACCTGGTCTAGGGGTCAGAAGAGAACCAAAAGGCATACTGTAAGCATAAGTAGGAATTAATGTGTGAAAGGAGAAGTTAAGGCAGTGGATGGGATGGAGGAAGGAGGAAGCCACATGAGAGAGACATCACTGAGGAGGAAGCAGTGTGTAGAGGTGGGGCCAGTGATGTGAAGGGGTGTGGCCTGTGATGTGAAGGGGTGGAGCCTGTTATGTGGAGTGGAAAGACAGAGATGGCTGCTTTCCTGGAAGAGACATGGAAGAGTGGTTAGAAATAGGCTGCAGGGATCAGAAGGGGACAGGTTGTATCAGGAGTCTGAACTCAACTCCGAGGACCACAAGAGCCTTTGGAAGGCTTCAGAGGACAGGCTTCGGGAGGTGCACATGTAGGAAGGAATAAGACGATGCAGGGACTCCAGTTAGCACTGGTTACAACCACTCAAGGGAGAGAGACTGTGAACTCACGTGCGCTAGAGAGCACGAAGGGGACTGCAGCATTTAGTAGGTGGCCAGACTAGATTTTGCAGATTCAAGGCTTCATCAACAAGTGAGCAAAACTGAAAAAATACGGTGTTCCCTCAAGCAAGACAGATAACGTGAAGAAATATTCCTTCCACTGTGACCTCCTTCCTCGCTTAATCTGACTGCAGTACCTGTGTGGACAGGTAACTGCAGAGACCTACCACTCCACCTTGGGGGCTCTGTTTGCCCCACAGCTAAAATACCCTGGCACTTTAAGCATCATTGAAGAAAGAGATAAAATTCCAGTTGGCCTCCAACCAGAGACCTGGATTAATGTGATGCTATCTATTACCAGGAATGGTTGCAAGAGTTTCTCCACTCCGTTGAAGAAACAGTTTTTCTTCTGGGATCTGTTGAGTTTCTGTAGGTCAGCTGCTTTCAGCAGAGGCGGCAGCAGAGCACACTTCGTACTTGGAGCTTCCAATGAGAAGCGTGGAATGCTCTCATAGCTGAGACCCGGCTTCACCACCTTTCCGTAGCAATGTACAGTCTTAGAAGTGGGTCACAGCCCTTCAGAAGAGCCAGGACTGAGACCAGTAGCAGGGCTTTCAATAGAAGCAGCAAGACATGCTGCTCACTGAATACCTGGAATGCAAGGTTAGCTGGCTCATGTTCTGAGATCAATCTGAGTGCGCTGGAGATGTGCTCGGGGACCCTCATGGCGAGGTGTGAGTGCCTGATCTACAACATTAGGACTGTTCAGAGCTTGGGACAACCCAATACTCAAGTCTGTCTATTCTTATCTCCTCACAGGTGCTGGCGAGGTCACAAGCACGCCAGGGCCTCTCAGAGGCTCAGATTACACCCAGCCTGTGCGGTCACCTGCTGCAGGAGCTCCAGTCTCATACCCTCCTGCTTCTCCAGAGTTCCCACTGCACCAAGCAGAACAGTGACACAGACAGAAACAGAAAGGGCAATGCTGTTGGGGTGCTCACCTTTAAAATTATACAAAGTTTACAGAGTCATTCTGAAATTGCCTGCTATCATCTTACACCTTACTCAACGGAATGTTTGTTTGTTGTTCACTACCTGTTAGGCACTACTCTAGGTTCACAGACTATCTTGGTAAATTAAACAAAGACCTCTTCACCGGGGGAGCTTTTGTTACAGTGGAGGGGGGACATTTAGTTTCTTGTGGATATTGTGGACTCACACACAGTTCAGCCTGATCCACTTGGGTGGAAACAACAAGTTTCCTCTGATACGAGGTGTGGCAAGGGAGCCCTGACTGCCACGAAGCCTCTCCTTGTGGGGCCCGACATTCTACTGAGGAGCTCTGTTCTGCTGTGAGCTAGGGTAGAGAGACAGCAGAACCACATGGTGATCGCTGCCCATGTTGGAAACTGAGTAAAGGGAGAATGTGGAGGTGATTAAACCAATGCTGGACCTGAATCTTCAGGTCCAGATGGATGCGACTGCCATTTTAACAGCATCAAACTGTCCAGTTCAAGGCAGTCTTCTTGTTTCTTTCGACATTATTTTCGAGATTTTTTTTTTTTTTGAGTTCAGAGTGCAAACATTACATAACTTTTGATAAGTTCATTCCTGAATATTTTCTTGCATCTGAGTTAGTGTAGATGAAGATTTTTTTCTTTCACTTTCTGATGTTTATTACCTCGTGTTTAAGTTTTGAAGGCCAGTTCTACAACTTTATACAACTCTCCATTCTGGTTGGCTTCTGTGGGTTCTCCTGAGGCCACACAATGCACCAATGGGTAGTTTTGCTCTTTTCTTTCCAACCTGCATGCCTACCACTTTAGATAGATCTTCTAAAATAATGTAGCATACGTACTGTGCAAATGGGAAAAAAAGATGAGGCTAGATACAGTGTTTCTAGTCACTTACGAATTTTGGCCCAGACAAAAGTGGCTCTTTGTCCCCAGGGGATGTCACCTGGAGTGGGGAATGCTCATTAAGAGTTGTGAAGGTGCCAGGCAGTGGTGGCGCATGCCTTTAATCCCAGCACTTGGGAGGCAGAGACAGGCGGATTTCTGAGTTCGAGGCCAGCCTGGTCTACAGAGTGAGTTCCAGGACAGCCAGGGCTACACAGAGAAACCCTGTCTCGAAAAACAACAACAACAACAAAAAACAAACAAACAAACAAAAAGAGTCGTGAAGGCATATTACAGGGTCAAGATCCTTTATTTATTTATTTTTTTTTTAATTTCCATAAAACATTACAAGCTCATGATTATACCTGTGGAGAGCTGGAGTTATAACTCATGGGGAGACAGAAATGCTAGAAATTTCTCAAGTGGGTAGAATGATCAGAGAAAGAACTGAGCGAGGCAGTCTTTAGGTGCCTCAACCATGTGGGTGAAGTCCTGTGGATGGGTGGGCTGAGCCCTGCAAGGCTCTGTTCCTTTCTGACCTTTGACACATGGGATTTCAGGGTTTAGCTCACTGCCAATGAAGCGGGAGGCAGGGGCACTTACTCAACCTCTTCCTGTGTTTGCTAATAATTATCATCCAGTTCATAATGGGCCTCGCAATGCTCCCACTTCCTTTAATTAATTTGTCCTGTATTAATTATTGGAGTATTTTGTTTTATAAAGGTGATGACTAACCCAGCCAGCAGGTTCAGAACTGCCCTGTTGGCGTTTGACTGACAAGGGCTTGGTCTCCCTATTCAGCTCCGTACATCCAGGAGCATGCATCATTCTCTCTTGATATCAGGTGTGGCAAAAGGAGCAGGGCTTGCCAGGGAGCCTGACCTCCTGGGGCCGAGATCTTGTCAGGACCTCTGAGTCAGGGAGGTCAGTTCTGTTCATAACCACATGGAACTGAGCAGAGCCAGTCGCTGCTCAAAACATGGTGGAGCTGGGGACCTGCAGGACAGAAGCTGCCAGCCAGTTGACTTAAGGCTGGAGGCCAGAGGCCTGAAAAATTCAGCTTCTTGAGAGCCCTAAATATTCTCTCAGGATACAGGGCGAAACTTTTCATGGAACTAAGGGGTATTACTTCTCTGTTTTTCTCTGGAGTTTCCCCCCCCCTTCCCTCCCTCTCTTCCTTCTTTCTTCTTTCTCCTCCTTTGCTGGTGATTGAACATAGGACCTTGCACGCACTAAGCAAGCAGTCTAACACTCAACCCCATCCCCAGCCTTTGAGCTCTCTTTCCTAAAGCCCATTTTTATCTTTCCGTGTTTCTCCCTCTTGTAGAAGCTGATTCTCTGGCCCTCACCTGGTCACATTTCCACCTCCATTTTATTCTCCCCTCCTGACAGAAAACTTGTGACGCTTAAGATTAGACTCACAATTCTGTGATGGACACGGAAGATGTGTGGCTCAGGCCACCATAGAGGAGACACACAGACTTCTCTCTGCACTTGCTTCCTAACGTCTCCTCTGCCTACTGTGCAGAGCTGCTCGCTCCTGCGTATGCCCGGGATGGTTTCCACAGGACTCAGGGCTCTTGCCACCCTGTCCTTAAGTCTACCCAGTGGGCCTCTGTCACCTGTAAACAAACCTGTAATTCAGTAGCTTGGTACCCAGGTTCTCCAAGTGGTGGTTGCTAAGCCCCCCCCCCACTGCGCCCCCCCCCCGCCCCCCTCCCCCGGCAGCTGTCAGTACACCGACTCGGCTATTCAGCCATAGTTGTTCGTTTGGGGAAACAGCACCTGTTGATGCTTCTGCCACCATGCTTTTGCACGGTTTGTTTGACTCTGATGGCTCCTTTTCAAGGTCCCTTCTTTTTGAGCTCCCGTGAGTCTCCTGACTCACGCTAGGCCCACTCCCTCCATCTTGCTGTAGCTCTCGCTCCAGCAGAACCAGCCCCATGTGAGAATGACTTATCACTCCCTCTCATGCCAGCTCCCAACTGCTGGATTATGCCTTTGTCAGGGCTGGGGACTAGGCTTATTTATCTTCATAATCCCAGGCCTCTCAGAGAGCTTTTCCCACAAAGGGAAAAGAATGACTACTGCTTACCGGGGTGAATAATGAAGGGGCGAATAAAGCGGTTAGCTCAACGCAGCCTTTGCTTCAATAAAGATGGATGTTATCTAAGAACAAAGTTGCACAATTTTCAAAAAGCCACCCCCTTTTGAGATTAAACATAAGACTCCTTTTTTCCCCCTAATGCTATTGAAATTTGAGAACAAATCAAGTCTTGATATTAAGCCAACTCAAAGCAATTGGGCTCCCACATGCTTATTCAGTCTCCCAACACTGCAATCCTCCTGCTTCAGCAGTTGTCAGCCTGCTTAGGCTTTTGATGTAGGGCTCTTGGCCAACCCCTGACTTTAGTTTGCTAAGAGTCAGTTTGTACTCCCACCATTTGGCAATTGTCTTTCTGTAAGGTAGCCCCCTGCCGCATCTCAGAAGGTCCCCAGAAGCGGGGAAGGTACCGCCCCCACTCGCGCTTCTGTAAGCAATGCCCTGACAAAATTTTTCCATAACTGGAAAACCTCCACCATCGCCAAACAGAAAGTTGCTTTCAGAACCTCTTTAAGCCCAGACTATGCAACTCCACGGGCTGGAATTTATGTCTCATAGTCTCATACCTCTGTTCCTTCATGCAGTGCTTTGAAAGTCATTCTACTCTCTGCGGAGGAAGATGGAACAAAACTAGCGCCATCTTGTGCCCAGTGGATTAGGACTTCAACGAAGGAAACCCGCGAAATGATTTGCTTTCAGACCTGTTCAAATTCCACCTATATGTGTGTGGGGTTGGAGTGGGATATGGTGGCAGAGGAGAAGGATTCAATCTACCTGTTTAGGCTTAAATCCTCCAGAGTTTGAGAGAGACTATGGTGGGAAGGAGGGACAAGCTGTGAAGCCAAAGATGATTTGAAGAGTGTTAAGGGCTTGTGGCTCAACATCAGCTCGGTTGGGTGAATTGCAGGTGGATGAGGGCGGTGGCAGGTGGAGTCGCTGAGGGCGGAATTGGTGAGCTCAGCAGAGATGGGCTGAGCCCTCCAGAGTGGGCGGCGGAGGTTGCTACTCACCAGATGCAGCCAAGGATGTTGGCCCTGGAGCAGAGCCTCAAGTTCTGGGAATCTGGGGGGGAGGAGATGAGGACAAATGGACTTGGGCAGATCTGCCAAAAATCCTGAGAAGAAAACAGCCTCAACCGGAGATGTTCTGCTTAGGGCTGGGTTTAGAGTACCACTCAGTCTGAGTGGCTCTTAAATTCTGTAATCTTTGTGTTCTAAAACATTTATTCTCCTTAGTTCAAATATTTTGTGCCAGACCCTTTCATATCCTCCCAGCATTCCACTCCTCCCAGGAATGGTTTCTGAGGTGCCATCCTTAGGGCGAGCTTCTATCTCCTTCTCCCGGAATTATTTTTGCCTGATTTCCTCTTGTTGCCTATAAGAATAGTTTAGGGTGCAGAACAAAGCAGGAGGAGCCAGACGCCCTGGACCTTTTCTCTGTCCTGAGATGTCCTGTCTCAGTCTTGGATCTTGACCCCCTCCTCCTTCTGTAATGCAGGCAACAAGCAAGGTCACTACCCCAAGCTGCCTCATTAATCCCCATTCTGAGTTCCCAGGGAGTGAAGTGCCCTGAAGCTCTCCAGGATGCAAATTGGTAATTTTTATTTTTCTGCCAAGCCTCTCACATCAGCTCCAGTTTCATAACCTCAGTCACCCTTCTCTTCCCCTCCCCTGCTGCACGTACGGAACCCTCCCCTGTAGCCCAGATGCACACCTGCAGGAAAAATTGGCATAGTCTTCTTCCCATCTGTCACCGCTTCAAACAGCTCGAGTGTGCTGATGACAGATAAAGTAATTGCAGAGCGTACAAATGACTTAATATTTGATGTGCTAAAATAATTTTTTAATGCCATGTGTTTGTATAATTTATAGCTGGAATCCATGGTTTTCGTCTTGCTTCCATTGGTACCTGGCTACCCTTCCAGGAGAAGGGTGGGAATCTTTGTTCTGTGGTCCAAGTCTTTGCTCACAAGGAGAAGCTGACATTGGGCAGCATCAATAATACCTATTGATTTCTAAATCTCCAGGGCCCCGTCCAGTTCTAGCGTGCCGAGGAGCTTAGAAATGTTTGATGAACACATTAGTTAGGTAGCATTTTGAGAGTCATGTAACAAATATTTGTCCACTGCCCATGTGTGCCAGGCAGCATCCCTGGCAGGAGAATATCACACGGAACAAGACGGACAAGGCCCATACCCTCAGGGAGTTTAGCATTTGGTAGGAAAGATAGACACCGAGTGAGGACATAGAAAGGGAAGGGAGGAACGGCTTCAGGCAGAAAGAAGAGAGGCATGACTAAAGAGTCCTGCTTGAAAAAGTCCTATACTCACACCAGTGGCAGTTAGGCCAGTGATGGAGGTCTGTCAGTCACACTGGCTCAGATTTGGAATAAGGGGCAGGCAAGACGATAGAAGAAGTGGGTCAATTCTCTTTAAAAAAGAACTGTTTTCCCCCTGGCTCCTGTCCACTGTAGGTAGTCCTGGGTTACATAGGATGTTTTTCATCCATGTATGTAATGTAACCGTGATCACACTATCTGTCCACTTCCCCACCCTTCCCACCCAGACCTATCCTTGATTAGTCCCTTTCATTCCTCACTTTGCACGTTTACCATTGTGCCATCTGAAACTCGTAGTACATCTGTGAAAATCCAGAATCCACAAGTCAGGGAAAACAGCAAGTTTTTTTTGTCTGCATCTGACTTAATTCGTTTAATATGGTGATCTCTGATTACATCTGTTTTCCTGCAAATAACACAATTTCTTTATTCTTTTTGGCTAAATAAAAGTCCATTGTGTATAACCCGCATTTTCTTTTTGCATGTGTATGCAATGTGTGTGTGTGTTTGTGTGTTTGTGTTGGTAGTGTGTGTATATGTGTGTGGTGTGTGTGTGTGTGTGTGTGTGTGTGTGTGTGTGGTGTGTATGTGTGTGTGTGGTGTGTATGTGTGTGAGTGGTGTGTGTGTGTGTATGTATGTGTATGTGTGTGGTGTGTGTGTGTGTGTGTGTGCGTGTGTGTATGTGTGTGGTGTGTGTGTGTGGTGTGTGTGTGTGTGTGAGTGGTGTGTGTTTGTGTGGGTGTGTGTGGTGCAAAAGCATGTAGATTCCCAAGGCACTGGTCACCCTGCACATTGTTCACAGAAGCAGTCTCTCATATGAACCCAGAGCTCAGCAATTCAGCTAGCCTGGCTTCCAGCTTGCTCCAGGGAGCCCTCATCTTTGCCTTCTGAATGCTGGTATTCCTGATAGACTACCATGCCCACCCAGAGTTTCCATGGATACTGAGAATTGAACTCTGACCCTTACCTTTACGTGGAAAGTGCTTTACCTGCAGACACAGCTTCTCAGCCCCTTCCCATTATCCATATCCCTCCCATGATAATGCATACCTAGGTTGATTTCATGACGGAGCTGCTGTGAACAGTGATGCAGTTAGCACTGATGTGTAAGTGCCTCTGTGGTACACTGACTGAGAGCACCTCTGGTAAATAGATACCCAGGAGTGAGACAGCTGCCTCATACGATAGATGCAGGCTTCGTGTTTTTGGGGACCACCATATTGATTTCTATAGCGGTTATATATAGGTCTCTATATCTTTATCAGCATTTATTGTTATTCTTCCTAAATGGTTCTAATTGGATTAAGATAGAATCTCACTGAATTAACAGTTTTAATTTGCATTTCCTCAATGTGCACAAGAGTCAGTTCCGAATGTATTAAAGTGCTTGATGTAAGACCTGGAGTTGTGAAATCAGTAGAAGAGAAACCAGGAAGACCAATTCAAGATCTAGGCTCGACAAGGACTTTCTGGGAAGGACTCTATCTCTCAAGAAGGGATGATACCAACAACTGACACATGGAGTTTTGTGACATTAAAATGCTTCTGGTTAGCAGAAGAAACAAGTGAGCCTAAGGAATGGGAGAAAATGCTAATTATATACATTTGGCAGAGAATTAATATCTAGAATAATACATAAATAACTAAAAAAAGAAACCCAAAGCACCAATAAATCAAAGAATAAATGGGCTAATGAACAGATGGCTCTCTGAAGATGAGGTACAAACTGGGTATGATGATATCTTGTATACAAGGCAGGTACTGTATCAACCACTGTGCTATAGGCCTAGTCCAAGGCATTGTCAAAATTGATCAAAAGATGAAGTACAACTGGCTAATTTCAAAAAGACTTTTAAGAAACAGAGAAGATCACCAGACAGAAGCTTTTGTTCCCTTATACTTTATTTCTTAAATGCCATCCACAGTTCTGTGTACAAAGGTCAGATGACCAGAACACAGCAGGCAAAGACTCAGGCTAGATGTTGATCTCCCTTTCCTGCAGAGCCGAGCGTCTTCCTTTGTCTGAGGGCCTCTCAGATCTCCAGTGCTGCAGGTGGCATCCTAGTGCAAGTGCTCGCCATTGATATCGATCATTGAGGCTGAGAATGACCTCGAGAGTCATGTTTATACCATGGAAATTAAGGAAATGCCCACAAACTCAGGGAAAATTCATAGCAGGTGGGTATGATAAGGGGCCCCGAAATCCTGGGACTAGGGAGGTTGAGGCAGAAGAATTTTGAATCTGGATCAGCCTGGGCCACCTATGTCTAAAACAAATCATAGAAGAAAGGCAAAGAACTGGCCAATAGATAGAAATATACCCAACCGCACTTTTAATTTTCAAATTAAAACAGGTTGCAAGAATTCCAGAAACTCATTCATGGGCATACACCAGGACAAAAATATGTGCCAAAAGTTGTTTATTTGATGTTTATTTGATGGCCCACTGCCTTTAATCCCAGTACTTGGGAGGCAGAGGCAGGCGGATTTCTGAGTTTGAGGCCAGCCTGGTCTACAGAGTGAGTTCCAGGACAGCCAGGGCTACACAGAGAAACTCTGTCTTGGAAAAAAAAAAAAGTAAGCAATTAAGGTATCCGCCATACAGTTAGCTTTACATTTCCTGAAAAAGAGAAAAGATATTCTTGCTATATTAGGAAAAAGCAAGGTTCAGGGCAATCTATGTGTTTCCATGTGAGAGAAAGATTTCTATGTGGAGTGGTGTGTGTGTGTGTGTGTGTGTGTGTAAACACTCTCAACTGTTATGACTGGACTCTTCAGGGCAGTGAGATTAAGACGGAGGAACATCAGGGAGTATTAATTTTTACTTTGTACGCGTTTTGTTGTGTTTTTTAAATTCTGTAGTAAAACTTATGTGAAACAAAGGTATTTACAAAGCAGAATACACAATTGCATTTCTACTCTGCTCTCAAGAGCTAGGAAATGCTGACTCACGTGGAGCTCACGCACGGTCTGTGAGGGACCAGTTGGCCATGACCAGATGGATGAAATGCAGGTCAGGACCTGCTTAGTTCTTCTTGTGGGGAAGGTGGGAAGAGGATAGCAGACAAGCTTTATAGTTTGGTGATGAACAGAAGTCCTTCAGCAGGACAGAGCATGACCTCAGCGGGGAGTCCTTTGCATAGCCACCTTTGGGTGGCGCTGGATGCAGTTTAGGGAGCCATCATGAGAAGCAACTTCATTGTAAGACTTAGACAGTTAAGCAGTCAGCATATAGAAGCTTGTCAAAATGTCAGAGTCTTCAGTTCCACTGACAGGTTTGATACCTAGTGTCAGTGCTTGTTTATTAACATTGTGTCAATGGCGGGACTTAGGGTCTTCTATTTGCAAAGCATGTACTCTACTACTGAGCTGTATTCCCAACCTACCTGCACATATGGTTTTGTAGAAGGAGTGGGAGAAAAATCTGGAAAAAGAAAGACTAGCTGTCAGCCTTCGGGAAATGGAGATCCCTTAGAGGGACCAGCAAGTTCTAGAGTCAGTGGTCAGAGCACATGAGGGACTGAGATAGCAGATATTGTCCAGAAGGTAAGAGGGCCTTCTATTCAGTTAATTCCAGTGGCCGGGTCAGGCTTTAAAGAAAACTTGCATCCAGATAGTCTTAGCCTCAGAGCAGCAGTTGACAGTCCTACAGAGCAGAGCCCCTCATGGTGGCCACTGTGGCCTGGGATGGAAAAGATGCCCAGACTGGTTTCTAATCCTTTTGAGGCTCTGTGCAGAACGGTCCTCTTCTGAACAGGGTATATCTGAGATCTGTCCCTTCCATGTTTGGCTGGTTGGCTGGACAGGGCCTGGCTAGTGTCACAGGACTTGATTGGTGGCGTCCTGCCTGGTGCCTGGAGCCCTGGTCACTTGTGGCTCTGCTGAGGCTGGGATGAGGCAGGGGGCCAGAGCTACCTCTCTGTTGCTCTTGTGCATTTTCCCCAACTACAGGCCTGGAGAGGACAGTCCATGAAGCAGGCTAGTGTTTGTGTCTTCTATACCCTGACAGACAGGACACCACAGGAACCCTTAGTGTGAGACTGGCTTGGCTCTGAAGGACAGACAGCCTCCCGACCCCCTGTCTTGCTGTCAGCTGCCCAGTGGTTCCCTGGGAAGAAGCTGTTCTCTGAGTCTGAAAAGAGTCACAGCTTCTCTGAGGCCCAGCTCCTTCTCTAGGACTGCTGGTCTCTCATAGCTCATAGAGGGAGGGAAACTCACAGGAAGCACTCCATAAGGAGCCAGAAGTTAGTTCTGAGGCTTGGTTTCTGCCACCCATGAGTCCCTGACCAGATCTTTCACTTTCTGTGTTGCTGTTGCTCACCTGTGAAATGCAGTCTAGGTGCATGTGTGCCTCAAAGGTTACTAGAGGTAGAGACAGTACCAGCTGAGGCTTGGTGCTTCAGTACTAGGCACCTTGCCTCTGTAACACACAACAGGGGATATTTTCTGTGTGTGGTGCTTTGAATAGGTTTGGCTCCCATTGAGTCATGTGTTTGAATGCTTGGCTATAGAGAGTGGCACTATTGGGAGGTGTGGCCTTATTGGAGGGGGTGTGGCCTTGTTGGAGGAGGTGTGTCACTGCATAGGGTGGGCTTTGAGGTCAGGTATGCTCAGGCTCTGCCCAGTGCAGAAAATAGTCTTTTCCTGTCTGCCTTCAGATCAAGATGTAGAACTTTCAGCTCCTCCAGCACCATGTCTGCCTGCACGCTGCCATGTTTCCCACATGATGAAAATGGACTGAACATCTGAAACTGTAAACCAGCCTTAATTAAATGTTTTTCTTTATAAGAGTTGCCTTGATTATGGTGTCTCTTCACAGCAATAAAACCCTAAGTAAGGCCCTCCCTCAATGCAGAATGAGTGAGTATCTTAGTTCTCATGTCACCCCTATAGGATGACTTCTGTCATCGTCCCTATCATATAGAGGGCAACACTGAGACTCAAGGTGGCTACCGTTTCATACACTCTCAGAAGAGCAGGAAGTGGTTCTGACCACCAAATGAGTCACTTAATCAGTGTGTGCAGCACAAGGCGTGGTGAATGCAGAAGCTCTGGGTTCATCTGGATGTGCTGCGTAAATGGAAGGTGTCTCCATTCACCTGACTCCCAAGCATGAGCTTCACTCCTGATCCGTGTCTTACGACCCCGGACCTCCTTTCTCAGCTTTGGGCTTTCTAGTTTTAGACGGAAAAGGCAACTGCCGGGGTTTTGCCCATGCTCATTTTGTATATGATCCACAACTAATCTTTAATCCGAGACTGATTCCCTGAAACCCCCAATATATTCTCTGCCCCCTCCCTCTACTCTATTCTGGGAAAAGTGGGCACCATCACACTTTTCTGAGCATCGCCACAGGTGGGAAGTCTTGTAACAGAAAAGCTGAGTCCTGAAGAGACTTTAGCTCTGACTTCCTTCTTTCACTCATTCATTCCTTCCTTCCTTCTTCCTTCCTCTCCTCCTTCTGTTCAAGAGAAGGTTTCTCTGTATAGTCTGTTTTCTCTGTAGACAAGGCTGCCCTAAAACTCAGCGATCACCTGCCTCTGCTTCCTGAGTGCTGGGATTAAAGGCCTGGGTCACCACTGCCTGGCCTCTGTTCCTGAGATATATTCCCTCTTCTTTCCCTCATTATAATTGCCTTTTTTGCTTGTCTATTTTTTCTATGTACTATCCTGGCCTGCAATTTACTATGTAGGTCAGTCTTGAGCTCTTTGAACTCTTCGATCTTTTTGTCTTTCCTTTCTAGTGCTGGGATTGCAGGTATGAACCATCTCTTACACACACACACACACACACACACACACACACACACACACACACACACCCCCCACAGTGTTTTCTGGGATTGAACTCAGGGCATTACACACGCTAGGTAAGTCTTATACCACTGAGCCACATACCCAGCCCAGTTGGCAGACCTATGTTTGACTTTTATAACTTACTCTCTGCTGCTTCTCATCTTGTCCCCTGCTTTTTGTCTTTTCACCAGCCAGGACATGTATACGCTTGGCATTGGTGGGATTGAAGAAGGAGGGAGTGGGGGATGGGATTGGGTACAGAGTTACAAACAGGGCGGGGAGAACAGTTGGAGCACACAAGGGGTCATTTCCAACACCAACTCTGTTAAGCAGCAGTGCCCTACTCTTCTAGAAAAAGATGTCTGGAAGATCTGCTGATTCCTTGGTGATCAGGTTTCTGTCTTGCTGTGGTAAGAGTGTAGGCCAAGACTTCCTGGGAGCAGAGGCTCCTCAGGACCAGTCCTCATGAGCTCCTCAGAATCAGACAGAGGGACAGCCTGGTCAGTGTGTTATGCTGTGACATTTCTGAGCTTTAGCTTTCCCCATCTGTAAAGTTGCACTTCTCAGAGTCGCTGTGACTGGTGAATGATGGTTGACAGAAAACACACCCCATTAGTCACCCCATTAATGTGGCGCACCATTGTTTGCTTGGGAGAAAAAGATTTGTTGGAGAAAGACTTTGATCAGTGCTTTGGATCAGAAGGCAAAGTGTAAGGGAGCCCTTGTCAGAGACAGATTGTGTTATGGAGAGAAGGACTGCCCATTCCCAAATGGAGGTCAGAGCAGAGCATTTGTCTAGCTTGGGCTACAGGTTCCATCCTCAGAACCACAAACTGAACCAAACAAGAAAAATGAAAGTCATACTGTGGAGGTCGTAGAGGCAAACTAGCAGGAAGGCAAAAGTCTTCAAGGTGTATGAAGCAACTTCCTCCCCCCAGCACTTTCCCCCTATTCAATTTCTAGGAATTCATTTGAGAAGTGATTTTTTGGGGTGGTCATTGAGGCTGATGGTGAGTCAGAACAAAAGCATCATATACAGATGAGCTATAAAAGAGGTATATTCACCAGAGATTGTTGGAAGACTGGATTCTCAAAGGCCAATGAGCTTGTGCTCATATCAGATTTAATAGTGTTTATTTTTTATGCAAAATGCAAAAGGAATTTACTGATTCAGCATGCTGAGGTCGCTCTACATACCAAGACGGGAGAGCGACGACACAGAGCCCGATCAGGGACCTTATATATGGATTTTAGAGCAGCCGCCATTAGGCACAATGTGATGTGACTTTTGAACTGATTGGTCTTTAGGGAATGAGGTAGCAGGAGCTTAATCAACCCCTGCTTTCCAGCTTACATGAACCTGTTTCTTCCAGGAGGGGAGGGGTGTCCATGTGCTTGGAGGGGGGAGGGGACCCTGGTGGAATATCTCAAAGTTCCTGAGCTGACTCCTCATCCCCCCCCCCCCTTTTTCTTGCGCATGCTTCAATCCTGAAGCTATTGTTGATAGCTATGCAGCTCACACTCCTGGTCTTCTGTATCTAGCTCTTTGTATTTCTGCTTTAAGACCATTAGCTGTACTGCACCTATGTGTTCCTTAACAAAAGCAGCCAAGCAGTTCAAATTATAGGAGCCAAAAGTCAACAATAGGAGGAGAACAATTAAGGTCTTAACAAGGTAGATATGAGGGTGGTTAACTTAGAGGTTAAACCAAGACTTGAACCAGCCCTGACTCTGTTCTCTCTCTCTCTTCCGCTTGGCTAACCCTACTCTCACCTTGACCATTGAATCTTTAACAACCCCAGAATGGTTTATATAAAAGCAACACTCTTCAGCTAACGCAGCACATAGCCCTCCTTGCTGGAGGAAAAGTTAAGTCTAATCCCCTCCTGTTCTGTAGGACTACTTCTGATAACGAAGTCAGTGATTCTTTAAGATGACTGATGGAAGCTTCTATTCTCTATATCTAAATCAATGACTGCTCTCAGACTGTCATAATTTTCCCTTTGTAAGACCAAAGCGGAGGTCCTGGTGACCGCCCCAGCCACCCCCAACCACAACAGAAGACAGTGAGTGCTGTCCAAAGGTACCATAAACAGTCATGATCAAGGTTGAGTGATCTTGAGCTTGAGAAGATTGTCCATCTTGTGTACCGTCCAGCGGAGGTCTCTGGGGAGTGGGGCATCTGCAGGTTTCACACAGGAAGCATGTACCCAGGCCTCAATACTGTCTACCTTGAGGACCATGGGAGTAGCTAGCAGCGCCAGGAAGGGTCTCTTCTATCTAGGTTCCAGTGACTGTGTCTCATGTCTCTTTACATAGATCCTGTCACCAGTCTGTAAGCGGTGAGGGGTCTCTGGCATCCCTGGAGCATTAAGGCAGACAGTGTGAGCCAAATCTCATGCTGTGGGATACCTTCTGGGAGGGCCCAGTGTATACCAAGGGAGTTGGGGTACCACACAGGATCTCAAAAGGGGTCAGGTTAAAATGGTAGGGGGTGTTTCGAGCTCAGAACAGGGCCAAGGGGAGGGCTTGTGCTCATATCAGATTGAATAGTTTTAAAAGAGAACATTTCTATCTGTCTGTCTATGTATGTATGTATGTATGTATGTATGTATGTATGTATGTATGTATCTGTCTGTCTGTCTGTCTGTCTATCTATCTATGTTTCTGTGTAACCCTTGTGCATGCCTTGATGTGCAAGTGGGGATCAGAGGACAACTGATGTCTAATTACATGGCCATTCAGGTTGGGTAGCAAGTGCCTTCACCTGCTGAGCTGTCTTGCTAGCCCTAATGGAAATTTTAGAGCAAGAGAACAATGGTCTTGGTGCAATGTTCTGGTCTTCTCCTTCCTCAGTTCCTTCTTCTCTTCCCCTTCTCTTCCTCCTCTTCCTTCTCTCCCTCCTCTTCCTTTAGCATCCGTGTTAATCAGGGAGAGAGAAACAGGTTCAAGTGAAGTACTTTGCTTGGTCAAGGTCACATGGCATCAATGGAGACAAGACTGGTTTTAAATTCCTTGTTGTCTGCTTCTAGCCCGTGGCTGTTTTCACAGAGCCAGACCACCTGTCCATCATGAAAAGCTTGCGGTCTCAGGTAACAGATGAGGAAATTAATCTCACAGGCCTTGTGCAATCTGCCTGAGGTCAGATCGGGCTTCATGCTTACAGGGGGCAGCCACTGAACAGGCCTTCAGGGCTGAGGAGAGCCTCTTCTCTTTCAGACAAATAACTTCTCTGGCATGGAAACCCCTGCTAATCCTGGTTACTAATTATGCTAAAGTGTCCTTCTGCGAAGGCAGATTAAGGATTACTGGGGCAGAACTGGGCACAGGACCCAGGAGCCTTGCTCACACATCCCTGCTTTGACTTCAGGGCTGCACCTGTTTGATTCTTGTGACTCCAAGTTTCATTTGGTCACGCTTCAAAGCACAATCTCACATAAAAAGGCTAAATTTAGTGTTGGTCACAGAATTGCTGAGCAGCAAGTCACTAGGCAATCATCACCAACTCCAATTATTGGTGACTAAGAAAAAGATGTCCTAGGAAGAGGACAATGGCTATATAATTGAGCCTCGTGAAGGTTTTAAAAGATACTCCAATGTGCGTCCAATTGTCTTACTTATTCAGAAAGCTCAGCACCTGTATTAGATGCCCTGGTATGAGCCAGAGAAGTCCCATTGGCTGAGAGTGTAGGGGGAGACCCTGGGGTAGATGGAGTGGGTGTGAGCCAAGGGATTTAGGGGCCAGAGGAAGAGACTGTATAAGGGGATGAAAACTGTCCCAGTTCCGTGCCTCTTATTTCAATATGTCTCTATCTCAGTTATGCTTGTGGTAGTCAACCATGGTGGCACTTGTCTATATTCCCGACACTCTGAAGGCAAGGCAGGAGCATCACACGTTTGAGGCCAGCATGTACTACATGGTGAGACCTCATCATAAATAAATGGACTTCCAAATGGTCACCAACTCAATTCTTTATCTAGGACAAGAGACACATGGAAAAGCAAGGGGGGAAAGGGAAATGGTGCCACCCAGTTGCAGTGAGAATAGTAATGGGGAAGGCATGGGTGGCGGGCGTTATTCTTCAGGTATAGGCCAGTTCGTATGACTTGTGGAAACGTTTCTGGGTTCCGGAGATCCACCGGGGCACTGACACATTGAGCTGATTATACAGGTCCTACAGTAAGCATGTGGATCCTTCTGTGGAGTAGAGCCGTCCAGTCCACAATACCCCGGGAAATACTTTAATACACATTAAGAGGCCTGTGAAGGGTGTTAATAATGTATTGAGTAGTGTCTCAGGTGATTCCCACATGGGAATAGCTTTGCATTCAGTGATATCAGCATAGTTGTTTGAAATTGGCTGTAGTGGAAGTTTTTTTTTAAAAAAAATTAGAATTTTCAGTTATGAGCGACAATTGACAAATAGCAATGTATACACTCAATGCAGTATAAACACATGTAAAATGCCCTGAAAAAAAAATGACCTCAACTAAGTTGACACGCCCACCAGCACAGCCTCACTTTGCCTTTGTTATGAGAATATTGATAGTCTGCTCTTTCCTTAAAGTATATAATACAACACCACTCACAATACTTTGCTAGATCTCTAGAGCTCACTGATAATTGAAAGCTAATACCCTTTGGCTAACATCATCTCCTCTCCCGATGTCTACAATGTAGCTCCCTTCTACTCTCTGTTCCTGGGAGTTCGATTTTTTTTTCTTTAAAGATTCTACCTGTGAGATCAGGTAGCATTTATCTTCCTGTATCTGGCTTAATTTGTTTGGCATAATGTCCCCTGGCACAATGTTGTCTCAGATGGCAGAGTTTTGTCTCTCGAAAGGCTGAGTGATGCTTCCTTATATAGCAAATACAGTGTGACTTGTGTTAAGTGTTACAGTTTCTAAGAGAAAGGCTTCCCCCACAGACATGTTACAGCTCTGCTCCGCTGCTGCAGCGAAAGGTTTCCCCAGCCAAAGTGAAACAGTTCTGCTCAGGCAGGGGAAGGCTTCCCCAGCGAAAGTTCTGCTCTGAGAGGTATCCTAGCAATCTGGAGCCAAGGAATACTGTAAAGTCACACTGCACAACAAACCTCACAGAAGAGATTTATTGAGAAGGGAGAACCCCGGAAGGTGGCTGCCTCTGCTCAGATGAGAAGCACCAGGGGATTGAGCAGGGTTTGTAACGGATTTCTTGGCGGGAGGTGGGGGGAAGTGAGCTTTCCGGGATGGAGATTTCCAGGGTGACGATTGGTGAGATTTCAATTCCTGAGCTTGAGTGAAGTCAGGGATTGGTGGGCTTTCCTGTTCAGGGATTGGTGGATTTCTGTGCCAAGCTCAGGGACTGGTGAGATTCTGATTCCTGGCCCTGGTCTTGGTCTTGGGATCAAGTCAGGCTCAGGATGGTTTTCCGTTGCCCTTTTTATCCGACAACTTGTGTTTCATTGTGTACAGTGCGCATCACATTTTCTTCATCTACTGTTGATGGATACTTAGATGACTTCCCTATCTTAGCTATTGTAAATAAAGCTGCAATGAACATTGGCATTATTTCTTTGAGAAAGTAACCTTGTTTCCTTTATGTATATCCAGATGTAGGACTACCTGATATGCTGGTAAGTTTTTGTTAACAGGACACAAACTAGAGTCACCTGGGACGAGGGAACTTCAACTGAGAAATTACCTCCATCAGATTGTCTTGTGGGCATGTCTGTGGGACATTTTCTTGATTAGTGATTGATGTGGGAGGACCCAGCTTACTTGGGGCAGTCCCACCCCCACCACCCCAGTTGTGGTCCTGGAAGTTATAAGAAAGCCAGTTGAGCAGGCTATCAGAAGCAAGCCTGTGAACACGGCCTCTGCTTCAGTTCCTGCCTCCAGGTTCCTGCTTGAGCTCTTGACCTGGCTTCTCTCTTCTGTAGACTGTGATCTGTAAGCTTCAATGAACCCTTTCCTGCCCAGGACGCTTTTGGTCAGTGTTTTATCATAGGACCAGAAAGCAAACTGGACACTGGATCATATGGCAGTTCTATTTTTTGTTTTCTCTAGAACCTCCTCAGTTTCCCAAAATGGCTATACTGTTTATATCTCCACAATGAGACTATTTACATCGTGAAAATTCACAAATAAAGCAAACTTTTCCCTTTCTGAAGAATTGATTTAAAATACACATAAGTAAAACAACAAAGGAGATACCGCTGCCCATTTATGAGAATGGCTAAAGTCCAGTTCCAGCAACATCAAGTGCTGGCAAGAATACAGAAGAACAGAGGCTCGCATTCAGTCCTGGCAGGAATGCAGGATGGTTTGGTTACTTTGGAAGGTAGTTTCATGCAAAACTAAACATACTCCTGCCGTAATCTCCAGCAAGCACATTCCTCGGCATTTACTCAAAGGACTTGAAAATTTATGTTTACCCCAAAATGTAAGTGAATGTTTGTAACATCTTTATTTATTATTGCCCTACTGGAAGCAACTAAAATGTCTTACAATAGGTGAATGGATAAACTATAGCTCATCCATCCAATGGAATATTATTCACTGATAAAAAGGAATGAATCTCAAGCTTCAAAAAAGATGCACAGAAGTTGAAATGCACATTACCAAGTAATAAAAGCCAGTCTGGAAAGGCTACATAATGTGTGATTTCCAACTGTCCAACATTCTAGGGAAAGCAACACTTGTGGAAACCAGAAATGTCAGTCATCCCTAGTACTAGGTGGGGCTGGGGGAGGTTGAGTGGATGAGCACATGGATTTTTAGGGCTTTTAATGACCCTATCCTGCATGACCCTGTAAGGGCATGTGTGACATGTATGTTGTCAAAACCCAGAGCTGCAAACAGTGACCCCTAATACAAACATGATACATTGGTATTGGCTTACTAGGGTCTCAAAAATGCAGTATGTTGATAACAGAAAAAAAAATTATGGGTGGTGAGGGACAGAGGGAGTGCACAGAAGCTATATATTTTCCATAAGCTTAAAACTGCTCAAGCAAAAGTCTATTAATTAAAAATACTCCAGTATTTCATTACTGTGCATATGTAATGGCTTAGTCAATGGGTGTGCTAACACGCAGAGAAATTCCATTTTTCATACTATTTTCTTGTCTGAGCCTTAAGACAATGTCGTAAGGCTGGCCTGCAACTGCCTGTTTGTCTGACTGTCTTTCCTGCTCTTACTGATATCATTGGCAGAAACTTCCCTGGTCCTCATAAATATTAAATTTCATAATCTTACAGCTTTGGATTATTAGCTACTCAAGTTCATTGAACTATTTAAACACCTCTGACCTTAGGCTGGACCTGTAGCAGGCTGGGAGATTGCCGTGCACAAGGAGTCTAACTTCCTTTCTCAAAACTCTTCCTTCTGCACTAACAGTCTTTCTTTGTCTCCTCTAGAGGTGGAGAGGGGGAGCAGGGAGGTGGGGTGTGGCTCCCCAAGAAGGGTGGCTGTCCCAGTTCAGCTTTTATGTTGAGTCTCTGAGCTCAGGTCAGTGTGCTCTGTGTACTTTAAGCATTGTGCGTTATAGAGGCCAGGGATTTAGCTCAGTTGGTTCAGTGCTTACCCCAACATGCAATGGCCCTGGGCTTGATTCCCAGCACCATATAAATTAGGTATGGTGGCCATGCCTGTAATCTCAGCACTTAGAAGATGGAAGTAGGCAATCATCAGGGATTCAATAAAGGTCATATTCAACTCTGTAGTGAGTGGGAGGCCAGCCTGGGCTACATAAGACCCTATTGCAAAACAACAACAACAACAAAACCCCAAATGCGCGCGCACACACACACACACACACTCACACACACTAATAACCATCAGAACAAAGCTAAGGGGCTGGAGAGATGACTCAACAGTTGAGAGTACTGGCTGCTCTTCCAGAGAATCTGAGTTTGATTCCTAACATCCACATGGTAGCTCATAACGGTCTGTAGCTTCAGTTCTAGAGCACAGAATGTCCTTTTTTGGCTTCTGTGGGTATCAGATACATATATGGGGCACAGAAGTATATGCAGGCAAAACACTATAAACATAGAAATAAAAAACCCAAAGATAAATAAATAAGCTATAACCTGCATTATGAAGCTGTCTGATTGCTTGTCCTTCAATCAGTTAATCTGGACCATGCCTGTCACTAACTGAATGCTCATTGCTGTGTGAATAACTGAAGCTGCCCCAGGTAAGTGTGCCTGTACTAAATTCTTTGCAAAGACTGGGAAGACAGCAGCACCATGGGAGCTCACAGGCCCCATAAGCCAGGGGAGCTTACAGTCTTGCTATAAGGTAACATACTACATCCTATGCATTTATATGTGATTACAGCCATCCAGGGATGTGGGGTGCAAGGGGAGAAAAAGGATGCCATTTTCTCTCATAATGGCACATAATATTTATTAGGGCATATGTATTTTACTAACAGAATCAAAGCAATGGCCATCAAAAATGTCTGTGCCCTTTGGAGGGTTCTTAGTCTGACTCCTAGCAGTCTGTCTGAACCATACCTCACAGTAACTGCTGAATTCTTTTGCTCCCAAGCAGTGCTCATGGGTCCAGGCCATGGCATGTTGCTGGCCTGCCCTCTCCTTTTGTGCAGTCAGGGAGCTAGCTGGCTTTCCTCTCCTGTGCATGTTTCTGGAGTGGGTGGGTGCTTGGATCGAGCCTAGCAAATTCTGCTCCATATCTCTTTAGAATGAGGGGCTACTGATGCCTTTCTTTCCACAGCTCTAGACCTCAGCAGACACAGAGATAAGAGAGAAAGAAGACAAAGAGAGGCAGAGACAGAGACAGAGAGACAGAGACAGGAGAGAGAGAGAGATGAGAAACAGGATAGAGAGGAAGAGAGAGAGTGACAGAGATGGAGACAGAGACAGAGACAGAGACAGGATAGGAGGAGAGTCCTGACATTCAAAAGCTGACTTGGCATTTACAGCTGAACCTACTGGATACACAACCACATCAAAAACCAACCTTAGACTACCCTGAGGTCACAGTAAAAGGAGGTGAAGCCAAGCCACCTCTTACTTTTGTCTAACATGGAACAAAACCAAATTACTGTGCTTTCATTTGCCCCACTCGGCTGGAAAATAATGGCCACTTCCTTACTCTTTACAAACACAGCTTTGCCCTCATCCATCTCTACTCTCTACAGATAATATTAATTACATCATCTTTCGTAGAATATTCAACCTTTACTGCTCTTGTTTTAGAGATCTGATCTTCCTCTGTAGCCCACAGTCCAATGTCAAGTGAGCCCTTACTGCCTTAGTTCCACCTCCAGGCCTACAGAAGCTCCTTCTTCCTAATGGTCTTTATTTGCCATGTCCCATGGATCTTCCATGGTGGGTGTGCCCCTCAAGCATTGAGACAAACATTTATTTTCTGGTGGCCATTACTGATAGAAACCACAGCAAAAGTCACACATTAACTTCTTATCACATGGTTTTTTTCTCTCTGCATCCTTCTAGACCTCTCTGTTCTTGTCAGACAAGGAATGTTGCCATCTTCCTTTACAGCTTTATTGAGGTCTGATTTGCATATGATTTGCATATTTAGAATGTAACTTTGACTTACGTACTTTCAGCATCTATTAATCTACTTTCATTTTAAACAGTAGGGTGTGTGTGTGTGTGTGTGTGTGTGTGTGTGTGTGTGTGTGTGTGTGTATTCTCACCCCAGAGAGGGCTGGGAGGGGGCTCTATCCCAACATCTATAAGCAGGCTTAATGCTTATATCTGAGCTTCTGAATCCCTTTCTTCACTAAGGGAAGCCAGGACTCCTTTAAGAAATGATCAGGTTGTGGCTGGCAAAGTCCGGAAAGTGACTGGGATATTTGGTTGCACCAGAAAGTCAGAAAGTATTTAAAGAATTATTGAAAGTGGAGGGAGGACAAAGGAGCTATCATGAGGGGACTTCCAATGACCAAGTCTGCCATTATGTGCCATGAAAATGAGCATTAATAATGTATTGTGTACAAGTGGATAAAATGGAGTCCATGAGGCAGTCAGATAAACATAAATGAGTGAATGAATGAGTAAAGAAAGAGAGGCCCCCCTCCAACCAGTGCACTTGGAAGGAATGGCAAAATGGGGACATCACCAGTTGGCACACCCATGGTAGTTAATTCACCCAGGAAACAATGTCAAGGATGCTGGGTAGGAGCAGGAGTGATGAAGGTTAGATGAGGGTGGATCTTCTTAGTTCCTGGCTAGAGAAAAAGAGCAGCTTCTTAGTGGAGACTCGGAAAAGCACCTTAATGAAGCGATCCAAGTTCACACCAGCTGACCAGATCAACTGTAACGACATTCATCCGAGAGAATGCAAAAATGAACACATAGGCGACATCCCTCAAGCGTTACCCGAATCAATCACAAAGAACTGTGTACAGAATATCTTCCACATGTTCTCAGAGGTATCACCATCATGAAAGTCAGGAACAGATGGAGTAAACCAGGGAGAGTCTGGAAAGATGGCTCAGCAGTTAAGAGTACTGGCTGCTCTTGCAGAGGATCATGGTTTGATTCCCAACACCTATATGGCGGCTCTCAGCCACTGTACCTCCAGATTCATGGAATCTACTGGCCTCTTTTGGCCTCTGTAAGTCAAAAAGATTGCACATGGTACACACACACACACACACACACACACACAAACACATGTGCATGCACGGAAAACACATATATAAAATTTAAAAAGGCGTGTGGAACACAACTGCCCACAGTGTGGCTCCTAGCATCATTGAATCAGTCAACACAGCCTTATGTAATGGGTAAGATGATTAGATTATAGGAATGGAGACATCTTACTCCCTTGGGTTTTATGCTGTATCAAAATGTCAAAGGACGCCCCTGTGCATGGGAAACCTGTATTCAGTTTTTTGTGCTAATCTTGGAACTGAAGTAACCAAGTGTTTGTCTCAGTCCCTTTGACCCTAGTCTTGAGGGTCACCAAGCCCCATCCTTCCACTCTACACAGGGTGTTCCCAGGGGACCTCTGCAGAAGGCCTAAGTTCTCCAGATGTTGATGCCAAGAAATAATTGTCAACGAGAGGGGGAAGTAGCGCGGATGAACTTTGTTCTGTGCCTGGGACTTTCCCTGTTTTTGCTGCAGTGTTGAAACCAGGAAACTTACTAATGATATCTATAGCATATCAGCATAAGCATTAATATTAATGTCTGCCGAGGAGGCTTGGAGCAGCGTGGGAATTCCCCCTGCCATAGGCGCCGTCCCCAGAAAGATATGGCTGGCAAAGCCATATTGTGCACAGGCAAATAAATAGCTTCTCCTGGCCAGAACCTTACCTCTCACATTTTGTATAATGAAATTGTATCCCTGCTGTCTTTCTAAGTTTCTTTCTTTCCTTCTTTTTTATAAAACTGTAGTTTGCTGTAACCTGACACTCTTCAGGTAGGGGAGCCGGTGCTCTTCCCTTAGTTGTTGAAATCGTCCAGAGCTTCAGCCTGGCAGCCAGGTGACTCTGTTCTCTGCTGGCTTTTGGCCTCTTTCACGATTATTATACAGATTATTGACGTTTACATGATCTGGTCACCTCGCTCTATCATTCTGTCTCTGCTGCCCACTCTCCTCATATCCCTTTCCCAATCCTAAGTAATCTCTCTCTGTCATCTCTGTCTCTGTCACCGTCTCTTGGTGTTTCGAGGCTGGGTTTCTCTGTGTAGTCCTGCTATCCTGGAACTTGCTCTGTAGACCAGCCTAGCCTTGAAGCTTCATTCATCTTTTAAGTCTTATTTTTCTTTAGTAGTTTCCAAGGACATTAAAGGACTGGTGACACTTGTCTCTTGACCTCCAGCTGGTTTTGATTAATTTTGTCCCAAGTTCTACCCATATTGCTGCAAACGATACACTTTGGTTCTTCTTTTAGGAATTAAAAAAAAAAATCATGTTTTTTTTTTCCCCTTCAACTCTACAAGGGACTTAGTACTGACTACAGGCCTCATGCTATAAACCCAATCAGAATAAAACTGTGCCCTCTGCTGTTGTGGTTTATAGATCCTTTGACTTGGAGGGTGATCCAGGTGCTGTTTCTGCCCGGCTCATGTTTAGCTGTGCATATCGTGGCTACTCCCGACCCACACAGATTTCTCAAAGTTGGCGCTGAGCCTTACTGCCACAGAAGAGACAGTGGTGGCCTCATTTCTGAGGCTCACTCCTTTCTTCAAGTTACTAGATGCTTAATTCCAGGCCATGGCAACTGGTCCCTATACTAGTTAGCCTGCCATTGTGCTGGTTTTCCCTCGAATCGACCGCAGAAGACTCCTACCTCCCATCATCCTTTGCAACCGCCTCTCCCCCACCTTTACGTCTAGTTACTTTCCTTACTTCTGTTCTACAGCAATGAATTGATGACTCCAGCATGTTTTAGCTTCCTCACCCCTGCCTCAAAAGCACTGTGTCTACTGGAATCAGACAGACATACAGGCAGCTCAATCCCTTTAGTTCATTTGTTCAGTGGCATGCCGGTACCATGTCTAGAGTCGGTACACGACCTGCTATTTCATGATGGAACTCAGACTGCTATCTTTCCCTCTCTGTCACACCCACATCTCCTAGTTTAATTGATCCATAACAGGGTGCTCAGGCCCATTGCTTATCTTACAGAGAGATACATTGTTTTTGTTCCCACCGAGATACATTGTTTTTGTTCCCGCCTTGAGGGCGCTTACTCCCAGCAAAGTTCTACAAAATATGATGAACACCAACTTAATAAATTGCATGTCAAAATCCTTCCTGGTGAGTAAAAGGGTGTTGGTGAGGGGGACAGATTGGGGGAGAGCCCAGAGCCTCAGGCTGGGGAAGAACCCCTTTACTAATGTTAAATAATTTGGAGCCAAGAGACATAAATGGGGGATTGTGCATTTCTGGGCTGTAACCCCCCCATCCCCATCTCTCTATAAAAATTGAGCTGGGATAATTGCTGGAAAACAGCTTGCATGTACTTGGGGAAAGAAACTTTTCATGACATAATGGTTTTGGATACAATCCCACTAAGCTGGTGCCCTGTGGCTGTTTTTCCATCATGATATTTCACAACCTGTGATCTCCTCTTTGGAGAAAGAGGGAAACTCAGGCATGGGGCCTGCAAGGGGAGATGGATGAGAACGGGCTCTCTGTTCTCTTTTCAGTATGTGGATGTAGCATTGGTTCTTCCTGGATCCAGGAGGTCTGTGGCTTGGCCCTGCTGACTTTAGCAGTCCTGGGCTCTGGGCAAGTTAGTTCTGGATAGCATACGAAGAAAGTACGTTCAGAAAACAACTTCAATAGGCTACATAAACAATAGCACTATAGACTATGTAGCAGAATGAAAAATTTCAGTCAGGACTGTGTTCCCCTTACAGTTGGTTGGCCCTAAGGTTTGGGGCAAGCGAAAGATATGGAAGATAGAGCAAGGAGTCTTCTGTATGACCTGTGGAGGCCCAAAAGGTGAGGCCTGTGTTCTGGGCCAGGGAACCTAGATGAGAATCAGAGATGTCTCCCAATGGTTGACTCACACCAATTAGGAAAGAGTCAGCATTGAAGAGGGGAGAGAGGGACCATTGAGAGTCCATGAATAGGAGAGGTAGCCAGCCTGCAAAAGTCAAGGAGGCAGAGGAGACCTATACTTGCCTACCTAGAAGAGAAACAACAGTTCATTGTGTTTCACCAGGGCCTTCTTGACAAAGCACACCACACATTGCTTCATCCACAGAAGCCTCTGAGCTAAGTAGGGAAGATGCTATGATCTTCAGCTCACAGAAGAGCAATTCAAGGTTCATAGAAGTTAACTGGTCTTTCAAAGCCTCACGGTAAAGAAGCGACCGAGCCAGGCTGGATGTCAGCTCTCTTGCTCTCATGGTTGGTGGGATTGCAAGTGTTCGGAGAACGTGATAGGACCTGTAGGTGCTAAAGGGCTGCCCTGCCTCAGTGGCCTCGTTCTTTCAGGCTGAAGCTCCGTTTCCGGCAGAGCGCCACCAGAAAGCAAAGCGGAGGTTCTGAAAGTGTGAGGTTCACTAGTGTTTGGTCCGTTGTAGTGTCCTAATTTTTATGCCGTGTTGCCGTAGCAGGGTCTTCTGGAGGCACAAACATGCATATGACTCTCAGCTTCTTGAGCCTGTACTCTTCTCTCTCTCGGGGGTGCAGACACAAATCCTGTGTCATGTCCTGCTCTATGGCCAGCATGTACCACCTATCTGCTGTCATGGATACTCCCCTGCCCCCCCAAACTCAGTTCTTTGGTACTGTTGGAAAACTTTCTTGCCTTCTGGGTCACACACTTAATCTTTGTTTAGGTATAAAACTGTGAGTGTGCCATAAGACACAAAGGGGCCACCTTAAAATTGTGTGTTTTTACTAGTCTGTGTATAGTTGGAAATAGCAGTAACTGCAAATTGATAGAAAATTTGCTAGGATCCATTGGAAAAGGTTCCGTCCATTTTGAAGCAACCAATTAGACTACAGGAGCCCTAAGACATCGGTGATTTTCTTGGGGGGGGGGTAGGTGAATGTTTTAGGTTATGGACAGAGCTGGAGTCTGCTGATGGTGAGGAATGACTGTCTGACATCTACAAAGGTTGTGTGGAGGTTTGAGATATCTCTACTTTCTCTGCATCTGAAACATGATGCTACGCTAAAGCCTGCAGCCATCCTACTGTGTGGGGGTTCCCTATGCCCACTGACGTCCTGAAGTTGGTGGAAATGGAATTTAGACAGGTTACCACCAGGGAGGCTTCAAAGGGGCACGCCCTGCTTGTGCTGAGCTTCCGTCTCTCTTCCCCCCTTTCTTCAGCAGTACAAATGCTATGAAGTGTTCACAGCATGGTCCAGTCTGGCGGTTTCCAATATGATCCCAGGAATGAACTAGATCGTTCTGAGTACAGCTTCCCAAGTTCTTGGGGATTCTGGAGGCTCTAGGGTGGATCCAGGAGTAGGGTTAAGGCTAAGTCAGACGCAGGCATTACTGTATGATCACATTCATGTGCAACCTAGGGAAGCTGATCTCATAGAACTTAAGAGTGGAACAGTGCTCCTCTCTCTCTCTCTTTCTCTCTTTCTCTCTCTCTTACCTCACCTTTGCTTTTTCTCCCCCAGCCTTCATGCATATATTGTTTGCTGCTGTTGTTGCTGTTGCTGCTGTTGTTATTTCTAACTCTTCACATTTCTCCAGCACCACTGTTGTAAGCACATACCCCCCCCCCATACAGGTCCCCTCCTCAGTTTTATATTAAAACCCCTTTCTCACTGTCCCCAGCACCCTATGCTGCTCCTGCCCTGTGTGGATGCTGACTTTGTGCAGTTCAAGCTCTATCATCCCATACGGGGAGGTTAGGGACACCCTCCAGACTATTTTAGGCTGTAACACTCCTGTGACAGGCAACCCTCTCTACGGATCACTTCACCCCAGCCATTTGCATCACTATGTGGACCTGTACATCCCGCCAGTAAAGGGAGCCGGCTGCATGTGAAGGATCCAGACTCTCTGTCTTCTGGTCTTCTATCACCAGACTGCCTGAAAAAGCCAGAGAGGGGATAGTTAGAGAACGGGAATTCAGTCTGCACTCGAGATGGACACAGACTGTGGATGGTTCCAGAGCAAGGCCGTGGACCGAGAGCACTGGTGTTTACTCAGTGCCCTGCAGCTTGCAATGGGTAACACTCATCTTCTAATGTGATCCCCCAGCAGTCTAGACAGAGATGAATCTTCACAGAGGCAACCCTGAGGCTGGAGAAAGTCAAGCAAAACAACACTTAGAAGGAAGAAAAGTTGTGGGCAAGGGACACAGGAGTGCTTGACCTTTGGATCTGCAGGATAGCTGCCTGGGTTTCCTGAGTGAGACAAATAGGAGTAATCTCTTTCTCAGAACTTTGACTCTAACATGAAGAAACCATGGGGACAAACTAGCCATTCGATGGAACTTTGTCACGAGGATGAAGGGCAGGTTGGGTATTGGGTTTATCTAAGAGGCCTTCCTGTAGAGTATGTGATAGTTGCTTTGTGATTTCCAGCGAAGGCGTAATAGTTGGCCTGCAGGAATGATGAGGGGCTCTTCTTTCTTCTTATTCCCCATCCCACTTCCTATGAATCTGATAGTCTTTTTCCCACCCAAAAAGGGCAAAACTCAGAAAGCCACCTTGAGACCTTTTCTCTTTCCAGCTGAGGATAGGGAGAGCGATGTCCACCCCCTCCCCCCAATCTGGTCCTGTCTGATTTTTACAGCATGCGCTTCAGGCCAGCAGGAGAGAGCAAGTGTTCATAAACCACCCAGGTGACCTGGAGACAGAGGTTTTTGTGAAGCTCTGCTGAGGATCCTGCCACACAGTTGTATACTCCTATTCATGCCCTGAACCTGGAGGCTTCCCTTGCTTGCCAAGTGTCACTGACATACACCAGAGAGTACCAGGAGGGCATGTTACGGCAGAGTGGTGGACTGAGGCCAAATGCCTCTGGGTTACAATGCAATAGATGATGGAAGACCAATTAATTTTTTTACAGTGGGAGAAATAGCTAAAAGATTAACAAGCATTAATTATTTATTGAATTGCTGCCTGTGCAATTTTTTTTTTTTAAAAGAGGAAGAAAAAAGTGCTTTGTGTGGAGGAATTAATCTCCTCTGTAATGTCAGCTCTGGGCTGCTATCTGCCTTTGCTTAGAGGTCACATTCCCTCATCTCCAGGCGAAGGGGTGAGATCACTTAGCAAGCCCAGTACAACTTTCCAGTCTCTTCAAGCAAGCTGGTGAGAAATCTACAGAGTTTCACCGTCTGTCTCTCAAGCGTTTCAGCTCCACCCCTGTCCCAGGCTTGTAGACAGCCCAGGGGAGCCCAGGCAGCTGGCAAAACCCGGGCATGTAGGTGGGCTCAGAGCAGTGGAGAAGGCATGCGAGGGGCTCCTCTCTGGACCTGTCAGTCAGAACTCATCCTAGGAGAAGCTGTGAAGAAGTCATTCATGCTCTCCCTTATCGGCTCACTCCCTAACTCCCTGGTTTAGCATTCCTGGCCCTGCCCCTCCCAAGGCATTTCAGGTAAGATCATCCAGTCCTGACTGGCCTCTACACAGATCCCTTTCTTTTGGAAGAAGTCACTGAGAGATGTGTAGCCTGACTGTGTGCTGTGCTAGGACTCTGTTCTCTGAGGGTGTGAGGATCATGGAAAAGGTGGTGGCAGAAAGATCTCCTCACAGGTATCCCCGTCTGTCAGTGTTCTCCTCATCTTCCCTATAAGTGCCAAATTCTTTCTCCATAATGCTTCTTGAACCTTCTCTCCCTGCTCTAGCCCCAATGCGGGGTCCTCTTGAGGGTCCCTGTCTTTGTCAGGGTTTCTATTCCTACACAAAACATCATGACCAAAAGCAAGTTGGGGAGGAAAGGGTTTATTCGGCTTACACTTCCACATTGCTGTTCATCACCAAAGGAAGTCAGGACAGGAACTCAAGTAGGACAGGAAGCAGGAGTTGATGCAGAGGCCATGAAGGGATGTTTCTTACTGGCTTGCTTCTCCTGGCTTGCTCAACTTGCTCCCTCGTAGAACTCAAGACTACCAGCCCAGGGATGGTACCACTCACAAGGGCCCTCCCCCCTTGATCACTAATTGAGAAAATGCCTTACTGCTGGATCTCATGGAGGCATTTTCTCAACTGAAACTCCTTTCTCTCTGATAACTCCAGCTTGTGTCAGGTTGACACACAATACCAGCCAGTACAGTCCCACTTGTCCGTCACTTGAGCTTTGCCTACAGGATCCTCTCGACCTCCTGCCTCCAGACATCTCCTCTTAAATCCTCACTCCACACTGCCAAGGTTCCTTTAGAAAAACAGCCACAGGATCATGCACCCCACTTAAAGGCCACCAACCCACAGTTGCCACTCCAAGTCTAACCCTTGGTTGATATCCCTTACCAGTCAGCCAGCCTGTCCTTCCAGTCTCTCCTTTCCCTGGCTAGCTTACTCTGGCTCCATCTATATCACCACTGCTGACCCTTGCCCTCTAGAGCACCGACTTCTTCTTCCCTGTGTGGACATTTTGTGTCTTTCCGTATGTGTGGAACTCTGCCTGGAGATTCTGTAAACCATCTCGTGGAGGAGCCTTTCCTGACTAGCTAAGACACACCTGTGGCTATTATATCCCATATTCTAGTGAAGCACTTCTACAGCAGATTTCACTGTCTTGTAATAATTGCTATCTCTTGCTAACTTGGCTTTGAACTCCACACGGCGAGATATGACATTTCATTCAGTTTGGTATCCCCAGCCCTTAAATGGGGTCTGAGAGTCATTCATTTGCTCTTCTGCTGCTTCCTTCTTGTTTGCTATCCAATCTAAGTCCAGTCTCTTTTAACCAGCAAGGGATACCAGCGTATCCCATGTACCTCTTCAAGAGGGTGTGGTGGGAGCCTGGATGGTAGGCAGCAGGAGAGGTGTGGGAGGGTGTAGGCAGGGGCGGGAGCTGGCACTGCCCTGCACACCTGCAGAGCTCTGAGTCAGGCCCAGTGACAGCCTTATGCACTCAGCCAGCAGAGGAAAGAGCTCCAGGGCTAGTCAGGCTAGGTGCTCCTGTTGTTGGCCACATTGAGTCTCCAGAGGCAGAGAGGTATTGGTGCAGGGATGCTGGGAGACCTGGGCTCTAGCTGAAGCATTCTAGGACTTCCCAGTGTCGTTGACCCTATAACACTAGAGGAGCAATGTATCCTTGGAGTTCTTCAAGGGTGTGGTCTTAGAAGGTAAACTTCTAGTACCTCTGGTGACAGTTGGGATAGGTGCTGGGATGTCTAGCAGATAGACCTCGACAAAGTCCAGAAGCTGGAAGCTGGAGCAGGCTCTCCAGGGCATCAGTGGGACTTCATAGACTTCTAAGTCCATGTTCAAGTTTCTCACAGGAGTCCATTCCCGGTCCAAACCTAGCTGTCCTGCAACAGTCTCTCTAACCACAAGGGGGCCTGGTTGACAGGGTTCTGGCCCAGCGCTTCCAAGTGCATGGGTTGTCTTTGGGTCTTGAGCAGCCAACACTGTCACACAGGCTGAGGCTGGTCTTGAGGGTCCAATGCCTGGACACTCGGCAGACAGAAGTGAGAAGAGAGCACTCCAAGCGGACTTGTGTCCTGTTAGTGGAGCACTCATTATGTCCTAAGCCCAGAACTTGCTGAGCTGACCTGGAAGGGCCCCAGTAGACTCTGCTCTGAGGCTCCATCTCTCCCCAGGAGTTCTGAGACCCTTCTTTCTTTTACTTTTAAGTTTGTTCTACTACTACTTGTTATTAGTATCTATTCACTGTTCAGGGAAGGCCATGTCCTCTCTCTAAGGCCCCTTGGAAAATTACCCACAGCAGCTTGCCTGTCCTTGCTACTGAGTAGCTACAAAGCACTTCTGCTCTGTCTGTCTGTCTGTCTGTCTGTCCTATGTGTCAAGTGACAGGAGAGAATCGCCTGGCAGTTAATATTCACCTTACTCACGAGGGGCTAGAAGTCTTGGCTAAGACCATCAGCACTCAATGTCTTCTGCCTTCTTGTTCAGTGTCCTTTCTGTGGTCCATGGTTGTCATCACTCAGGCAACCCAATGGAAGGAGTCACCAGATCACAGGGCTTTGTGACAGTAATGCTGAGCAGGCAGTAGAAGCAGCAGCAAGCTGCCGTAGAGAAAGGGCTGAGGGCTGAGGGAGTAAAGATAGAAAGGTCCCCAGTGGAAGGAAACCCTGGCTTCCCTCCATGCCAGGTGGCTGAATCTCTTGGATAAACACATGCTTTTGTTTATTCCTTCTTTGGACTTGGTAATGGTGGACATATTTCAAATGGTTTCCCAGGCTGTGGTTCACAAGCTATGAGAGTGTAGCTTAATCTTCCTCAGGGGATGGTCTGGTGACCCCTCAGGCTGGACAGCCCAGCTCTCTCTTCCTCATCTGAGTGCTATGCAAAAAGCACATGGTTCCTTTCTAAGCTGCTCCTGGCAGAAACTGGCTCCCCACTGAGCAGCAAGATGTTTCTAGAACTTTCTAAGCAGAGTGAGGGAAAGGAAGCTGCCATTGACTCCTGCTATAGAGGTCTGAGATACGGAGTTCCACAGCTTGTGCCCTGCGGAAGGCATCAGCTCCAGGCGTGGTCAGCCAAGCTGGGGGGCTCAAAAGCCTCCTACAGGACCGTGTTCTCCCGACGATGATAACAGTGAAGAAGCTTAGTTCTATTCCTAACCCCCACTCCTCTGCCCTTCTGAATGCTGCTGCTATTTATTGTTGCAACAAGGCAGTGGTTTATTTATTTATTTATTTATTTATTTTATTTAAGGGCAGGTGACAATGCCAGGCATGTTGAGGGTGGTTCTTAAGGATTTGAATGGGGCCCCAGGTTTTCCATTACATTGGGTATGCGGTCTTGGCAAGGTATTTAGGGAAACTTAGTTCTTCCATCTGTGTGATGTGAGAAAGTTAGTGACATTACTCAAGGAAGGCTGTGAACCTATAAGGAGAAAATACATGGGCACCTCTCAGAGCCACGGTGCTCATGGGAGTGAGAGGCCACACTGCAGAGCATCAAGTGATATGCTTAGGGCAGAGGCAGAAAGAACGGGGGTGGGGAGGGAGCATGGCTGCACCACGTGTTCCCTCTTACTTCTCCACCTGCTCATTCCTGGCATCTCCGACCAGTCTCCTCAGCACATGGCCATTGTGTGCACTAAATAGACCCCCACCCCATACACAGTGATCTTCATTTCACTCCTTACACTCTGACGACTGGTGTGTTGCTGGTGAAGTCCTTCATCTTGTCAAGTGTACCTCCAGGGATTCATTCTCATAATAACCATTTGTTGACCGTTCTGCAGAAGGAAACCCTGGTGTCCTAGGAAGAATGTGCAGTTGAGTCTTGTGTCTTGTTCCGGCTGAGTCACACCCAGTCCCTTGCCTCCTCTTGACTTCAGTTTCCCACAATAGCCGATGGAGAAAACACCTGCACGTAGGGTTGTCGGGAGGATGAAGGGGCAGTTAATGGCCTTGAGAGCTCGGGCTTCAGTAAATTTAACTCTCTGCTCTGTTTGCTGGCTGTCAATCAGACAACCTCGCAAAATATTAGTGGACAATGAGCGGACAGGGACTTATTATGTCCTGCCCAACAAAACAACCACATGGTTTTAATCCTGGGAACCACCACAAATCCCAGCCTGTAACTAGTTTCTTGATCATTATGACTGAGCCACCAAATCCAAAGGAAACGAGAGGGAGCTATTCCCAATGTACAGCAAGGCCACCTGGACTTAGCCTGTGGGACGGAGAGAAGCTAGTCTTAGATGTTATAAAATATTACATCCCTTTATGTGACAGAGGTCCTGGAGAGGGGTTTAGATTTTAAACACCCTGTCTGTCTGGGATCAATTTTGAAGGCAGATGTGTCATTAGGTGTGCTTGATATCAAGCCTCTGGAGGGAAACTAGACAGACAAGCAAAGATGCAGCCCATGCACGTCTGCTGGGTGTAGCAGTGCACACCTGTAATTCCAGCACCTGAGAGGCTGAGGCAGGAGAATCACGAGTGTTTGAGGCAACACTGAGCTATATAGTGATGCCCAGACAACACACACACACACACACACACACACACACACACACACACACACACACACACACACACCTCATGCCTCTAAAAAAGACGATCCTTTAATCTTGAATTCAGCAAATGCCCTGTCTTCTCTCAATGCAACAGACACAGCCAAGAATAAACAGAATCCTCGCCCTTGCAGAGCCAAGAAAGCACAAGAGGCAAATAAGCCAGAAACACCATAAATAAGAGAAGTAGAGACTGTTAACCAGCAGGAAATATCCAGAGGAAAAAAGATGGGTCATGGTGAGGGGCATAGACTTGCCAAAGGGGAGGGCTGATGTCTGAGAAGTGAGTTTAATGAAGACTTGAAGGAGGAGAGAGAGCGGAGGATGCTGAGGTCAGGACCAATAGATGGGTGTATTAGGTTTCTGTTACTGCAACCAAATGTTGGAAGCTGAACACTTTAAAGAGTAAAGAGGTTTAGTTAGCTTACTGTTCTGGAGGCTCAAAGGCAGGACGGCAGTCACTCAGCTCTGGTGAAGGAAGGCCTTAGGGCTGATGCAGCCACACAAACGGGGGGCAACCATGCCGCAACATGCCGAAAGGTTGCTCTCTTAGTGCCACTGTTCTGACGAGAATTAACTCGGGGTCCTTTAAGAGCAATGTCAGTCCCTCCAAGGGCAGCCCCTATGCTGCTTCCTGGTTCACTTCTTACAGGTGCCACCAGCTCTTAATGTCATGCCAGTGGGGCCCAAGCTTTCAACACATAAACACCTGCAGGAAACCTTCATTCAAGGCCTAGGAACGGAGTTTGTCTGGTGTGCTCGATGACCCATGCTCAGGGACTCCTTGCTGTCCAAGGGCTGAGGCAAGCGGAGAAGGAAGGAGGGGAGGTCAGCAGGTTCTGGGGTAGAAGGCAGATCTTGTGGGTCTTTGGATGCCACCATAAACACTACAGCTTTCTCTCTGGGAGTAAAGGGAACCCACTAAGTGTGTTTGAGGGAAGGATATGATGTTTTAGGAGAATATGTTCCATATTGGCTCTGCTAGGCATCAGCTATGACACTTTGGGCAAATCAGTTCACCTCCTCGAGCCGTTCTTACCTCAGGGGCCAGAGATGGCTGGCTTGGTTACTTGTAAACCCCACGGTGTTAGGTAGGCATCAGTTTCTCTGTCTTTCAGAGAGCACCGTGTTCTCTGGCAGCTCATCTCATCCCCTGCTCTTTGTGTTTTCCAGAGGCAAAGCTAGGTCCCCACAGGCATCTGGAGGTGGGAATCATTGTCACTGGGAGAGATGGCCACACCCACAGGGTAGCTGAGAGCAACTCTTTCCAAGGAAATTAATTCTCCTACCTGGGACCAGGGGCAGTGCAATTTCCCATGGCAGCATGAGCCCAAGGCCTACCCTCAGCACCCCTTCTGCGCTGGCAGGATTAGGATCGGGAGAGGAAACAAGTGACAGGCCTGGACTGGTCCCTTGTGGGAGAGAAGCGAGATGCAGCAGGCAGTAGGATTTTTTTTTTTTTTTTGCACAGACGTAAGGTAGGATTCATATGCAGCATCAGGGTGGCCGTGAGGGGAAGGTTTACAGCTCCAGGACTGAACCCATTTGTTAGGAGGTGTCAGGGCAGGCAATTCCTGTATGAAAGCAGTGCAAGTGGGCACTGCAGTCTCTTCACGCTGGCATGTCCTGAAGGAGGGAGGAATGGCTGCCCCCTTTCCAGGAGACCCAGGACGGTGTAGAAGAGAGAACAGGACACGCTGGGCTGTGCTCTATCTTGCCCAGCACGAATAAGCCATCCCTGCCGTCAGTTTGGTGCGCTGCCCAAACCACTCCACTCTTCCTTCAGCCAGCAAGCGGGTCCTCCTTAGCCACGGTTCTGGAGCCGGAAATGTCCCCCGTAATGCTGCAAATCTGCTGGAGCCAGAGTTCCTGCAACAGAAGTTGAGCTTCCTGCAAATTAAAAGTCACGTGGAATCAAAGTCCTTCTTTTAAAAAGATTTTGGGAACGAATGAATTATGACAAATTCAAAGAGTGGGAGCCACACAGCCAGGCTGGGGTCACAGCCGGGTGATGGGCAAGGTCACCATGGGAACCACACAGCCAGGCTGGGGTCACAGCCGGGTGATGGGCAAGGTCACCACCGGGGCAAGACCCAGCCACTTCCAGTCTCCAAAGCAGTTGCCTGCTGGCCTTCTGCATTCAATTCTCTTTCACCTCAACTTCTCCCAGAGTAGCTTTCTTCAGGAATAGTCTACGCTCCCTCTGCATGTCCTCTTGTCTGTCTTTCATTTGGCATCATGTTGGGGGCTTACCCAGGATGTTATGTCTTCATAATTTCTCTTTCGTTGTTGTGATGGAGGATCACTTTCTTTTATAAATCTGTCACTGTGGACTAATGTTAACTGTGGAAATCAGGGCTTCGTGAATAAGCGTCACGTTGCTTGACCATCTACTCCCAAAGCGTTCACCAGTCTGAAGAAAAGCCTGTACTCAGTATGCAGCAGTTCCCCTCTCCCCAGTCTCTGGTTCCTACTAATCTGTTTTCCTTCTATTCCCCCTTTCACACACATTCATATAAATAAAATCATATAGTACTTGTTCTTTTGTGTCTGGCTTATTTCACTTTTTTCCATGTTGTAGTCTATTTTAGAGCTGCATGCTTTTCGTGGCTGAATAATATTCCCTGGTTTGTATGTAACAGATTTTATTTACCCAGTCACTGCTTGGTAGCCATTCAGGTTGCTACTGGCATTTGGTATTGTAAATAATGTTGCTATGAACATTGGCATAAATCTTTGGATCCTTTCAGTCATTCTAAGTCCAGGAGAGGAATTGACAGCTCATACAGCAATCCTGTGCTTAACTTCGAAGGAACTGTCATGCCGATTTCTGAAGAGGTTGTACCACTGTCCCAGCACCCATGCCAAGTTCTACTTTCTGTCCTTGACAACTTCTTCCTTCCTTCCTTCCTTCCTTCCTTCCTTCCTTCCTTCCTTCCTTCCTTCCTTCCTTTCTCCCTCCCTCCCTCCCTCCCTCCCTCTCTCCCTCCCTCTTTTTCTTTCTTTCAAAAAAGTAGAGCTGAGGCTGTCTAGGACTTATCGTAGTTTTGATTACATCATAATGACTAATGGTGTTAAACATCTTTCCTTCGTGTATGTTATTTGAGAACATGTTTGTTCAAGTCATTTGCTCATTTGTGAGGTTTTGTTATTGAGTTGTAGGAGTTCTTTACATATTATGGATATTAGTTTCTTATCACATAAGATTTACAACAGATTTTGGAGTGAAATAATTATTCTTTCATTTATTAATGTCCTTTGATGCACAAAATGTTTTAATTTTGAGGGAGTTTATTTTGCTATTTTTTCTTTTGTCATCTATGCTTTTAGTATCATACCTAAGACATTTTTGCAAAATCCAGTGTTACAGAGTTTTTCTTCCAAAAGTTTTCTAGTTTTAGCTTCTTTGGTTAGTTCTATCCATTTTGAGTTCATTTCTATGTGTTCTCGGGGAAAGTTCCAACTTCATTATTTTAGTGCTGTCCTGTTTTCCTAGCACCTTTTGTTGCAAAGAATTCCTTTTTTTCAGGGCTGGAGAGATGGCTTGGTGGTTAAGAACATTGGCTGTTCTTCCAGAGAACCTGGGTCCAATTCCCAGCACCCACATAGCAGCTCACACCTGTCTGTAACTACAGTTCCAGGGGACCCAGCACCCTCACATAGACATACATGCAGGCAAAACACCAATGTACATAAAATTAAAACTAAAGATTATTGATTAAAATAATTAGTTTTCTTCACTGAATGGCCTTGGCACTCTGGTTCTCCATTGTTCTACATGTATATATAGTTTTATATCAGCATCATATTTTTTTTGTTCTAATTTTGTGTTAAAATTAGAATGAGACTGAAACTTACAGGTTTGTTTCTTCTTCTTCTTCTTCTTCTTCTTCTTCTTCTTCTTCTTCTTCTTCTTCTTCTTCTTCTTCTTCTTCTTTTCTCTTCTTCCCCTCCTCTTCCTCCTCCTCCTCCTCCTCCCCCTCCCCCTCCTCCCCCTCCTATTCTTCCTCCTCTTCCTCCTCTTCTTTTTTTTTTCCTCCTTTTTTATTTTTGATACTTTATATACATTTCCAATGTTTCCCCTTTTCTGAGTCCCCTCTTTGGATACCCCCCATCCCCCCCCCAACCCGCCTCTAGGAGGGAATTCCACCTCCCACCCCCCTCCTGACCACCCATCCCCATATTCCCGCCTGGACATTCCCCTTTATTGAGGCCTCTAACATCCTCAGGCCTAAGGGCCTTTCCTCTCCCCCTGATGGCCATCGAG
>CM052706.1:83884252-83905321 GCA_028551405.1 Uromys caudimaculatus | reverse complement strand
ATCCCCATCAAAATTCCAACTCAATTCTTCATAGACTTAGAAAGAGCAATTCTCAAATTCATTTGGAACAACAAAAATCCCAGGATAGCAAAAGCTATTCTCAACAACAAAAGAACTTCTGAGGGAATCAGCATTCCTGATCTCAAGCTGTACTACAGAGCAGTAGTGATAAAAACTACATGGCATTGGTACAGTGACAGGCAGGTAGATCAATGGAATAGAATTTAAGACCCAGAAATGAACCCACACACATATGGTCACTTGATTTTCGACAAAGGAACTAAAACCACCCAGTGGAAAAAAGACAGCATTTTCAACAAATGGTGCTGGTTCAACTGGCGGTCTACATGCAGAAGAATGCAAATTGATCCATTCCTATCTCCCTGTACAAAGATCAAGTCCAAGTGGATCAAGGACCTCCACATAAAACCAGATACACTGAGTCTAATAGAAGAAAAAGTGGGGAAAAGTCTTGAACACATGGGCACAGGGGACAAGTTCATGAACAGAACACCAATGGCTTGTGCTCTAAGATCAAGAAATGACAAATGAGACCTCATGAAATTGCAAAGCTTTTGTAAGGCAAAGGACACTGTCAAAAGGACAAAATAGCAACCAACAGATTGGGAAAAGATCTTTACCAATCCTATGTCTGATAGGTGGCTAATATCCAATATATACAAAGAACTCAAGAAGTTAGACTCCAGAGATCCAAATAACCCTATCAAAAAATGGGGAACAGAGCTAAACAGAGAATTCTCAACTGAGAAAACTCGAATGGCTGAGAAGCACCTAAAGAAATGTTCAACATCCTTAGTCATCAGGGAAATGCAAAACAAAACAACCCTGAGATTCCACCTCACACCAGTCAGAATGGCTAAGATCAAAAACTCAGGTGACAGCAGATGCTGGTGAGGATGTAGAGAAAGAGGAACACTCTTCCATTGCTGGTGGGATTGCAAGCTGATAAAACCTCTCTGGAAATCTGTTTGGCAGACCCTCAGAAAAATGAATATAATACTGCCTAAGGACCCAGCTATTCCACTCCTGGGCATATACCCAGAAGATGCTCCAACATGTAATAAAGACACATGCTCCACTATGTTCATAGCAGCCATATTTATAATAGCCAGAAGCTGGAAACAACCCAGGTGTCCCTCAACAGATGAATGGATACAGAAAATGTGGTACATTTACACAATGGAATACTACTCAGCTATTAAAAACAATGACTTCATGAAATTCGCAGGCAAATGGATGGAACTAGAAAATATCATCCTGAGCGAGGTAACTCAGTCACAAAAGAATGAACATGGTATGTACTCACTGATAAGTGGTTATTAGCCCAAAAGTTCAGAATACCCAAGATTCACTCACAGCAACCATTGGACTGAGCGTGAGGTCTCAGATGGAGGAGTTGGAGAAGGGACTGAAGGAGCTGAGGGAGTTTGCAGCCCCATGGAGGGAGCAACAGTGTCAACTGGCCTGACCCCCTGATGTTCCTGGGGACTGGACCACCAACCAAAGAATACACATGGAGGGACCCATGATGCTGGCCACATATGTGGCAGAGGAGAGTCTTATTATCCATCAGGGGGAGGAGAGGCCCTTGGTCCTGAGGGTGTTAGATGCCCCAGTATAGGGGCATGCCAAGGAGGGAAGATGAGAGTGGGTGGGTGGGTGGGGGAATACCCTCATAGAGGCAGGGGGAGGGAGGAGAGAATAGGGGTGTTCTAAAGGGGAGATCCGGAAAGGTGGAAATATTTGAAATGTAAATAAAGTATCAAAAGAAAAGAAGTCCATTCTGCCAATCTATGCTATTAATATACTTACATTTGGGTAATGATTTTAAAAGAACTCACCTCTGACATCCAGGCATATTTTCTGAATGTCTCATTTGATCCTCAACTTCTCCATTAATGTCCTGGTTTTAATATTTAGAGGTGATTCTCTTGCAGAGCAAATCAATTCCTCCTTCTGAATGTTTTCTGGCCACCTTGAGCACTACAATGAACATCAAGTTATTACACTCTATTAAAAACATACTGATGTAATGCCAGCAGTATGTACATTGTCACCTGTCATGGTGGCCTCTGTCTCCATGACTTACATTGGTATTGTCATATTTGATATCTTTGTGCGTCCTGTATGTATAACATAGACTCATGACTGTTGCTTTATGTGTTTAACTTTTCAGTCTTTCGGACCTAGAATGAGAAGCTACAATGCTGACTTCCATGGATAGTTATGCTGTCACCTTTGGAAGCCCCCTGGTTTTCTACCTGTGGCCTTGACTGCCAGATGGATTTTCATTGCAGCCCAAGGACTTTCCAGGTGAACTGGTTTTGTTCATCTGAGAAGGTCTGAATTTTCCCTCTATTCTAGAAAGTTTTGGAAGACCTGGAATTCCCAGTCGAGTGTCATTTTGTCTTGCCAGTCTTTAAGCATCTTCTTAGTTTTAGGTGAGGATCCCTTCCACCTTGGAACCCCTTCTTCCTACCCTTCTCTAGCTCCCCTCTGTCTGTCTTTGAACAAGCTGACCGCATTGGTCTTGTGAAGATCTTAAATATGTCTAGTTTGCAATTCAACAATCTTCTTGGTCGTGTAGACAGATATTCGTGTCTTTCATTGACTTTGGGAGTTCTCAGGCACGATTTCTTCTGATACGCCTTGACTTCCTCTCTTCTACTGGAGTTCTTACAACATATTGGTGTGATTACAGTCTTCCACAGCTCCAGTGGGGTCTATTTTTTTTTAAAAAAAGATTTTTTTATTTTATTTATATGAGTGTATTGTAGCTGTCTTCAGACACACCAGAAGAGGGCATCCGATCCCATTACAGATGGTTGTGAGCCACCATGTGGTTGCTGGGAATTGAACTCAGGACCTCTGGAAGAGCAGTCAGTGCTCTTAACTGCTGAGCCATCTCTCCAGCCCCAGGAGTCTGGTTTTTAACTGTTTTATTTTTCACTTTCTTGGATTTGGTTCTTTCAATTGCTTTAATTTCCAGTAGGTTGCTTTTGCCTGCTTGCTCAAATCTGCCATGGGATCACTGGAGTAAAATTTGTATTGCTTATTGTAATTTCCAGCTTCAGACCTCTGGATGTCTTTCAATAATTTATAACACGTTGCTACTCCTCTGTTTGTACATTGTTAGTCTGCTAACCCTTAGCTTCCTGCCATGGCTCCTTCACTTCCTTGAACACACTTAGAACACTTGATTTAACATCTTTGACTAATAAGTCGGATGTGTGGATTTCCTTAGAGACAGTTTCTGTCAAATATTGTTTTCTGTGAATGAGCCATATTTTTCTACTTCTTGGTTTGTTTTGTACATGACTGGGCAATTCTATGTTAAAAGAAATAAGTCCACATGTTTTCTTGAGACTTCATTTTGCACATGACAGTATGTTAATTCTGATCCCTCCTCTGAGATTGGTTTTGTAGGTGTCACTGTACCTGTAGATGGTGGATTTGCCTAACAGTGGCAAACTCTGCACTTCCTGTGTGTCATCATTGTTCCATGATCTCTGCCATCAACCCGATCCTGACAGGGATTTCCTTAAGTGCCACAATTCAGCAACCTGCCCCTCCATCAGTCACTGTGCTGAGTACGTGGACTTGCCATGATTATTTATATGAGCTATGCTTATGTAGAGGAGCAAGTCAAGAGCATAGTTATATTTCAAATGCATTAGATATTGGCAAATTTCTTTCTAAAATGTTTTCACTGGCTTAGTAAACACCAATAAACTATAAAGACCCATTTTCCCAGCTGCTCACCAACATCAATTTTTTTTTTTTTTCGAGACAGGGTTTCTCTGTGTAGCCCTGGCTGTCCTGGAACTCACTCTGTAGACCAGGCTGGCCTTGAACTCAGAAATCTGCCTGCCTCTGCCTCCCAAGTGCTGGGATTAAAGACGTGCACCACCACCGCCCAGTACCAACATCAAATTTTAATCTTTCAATCTTTGCTAATTTGGAATATTAAAATGGTTTTCGTTTCAGGTTTATTACTACTTTACTAGTGAGTTGTTCATGTTCTTTTCCATTTGGAATTCCTTTGGTGGTGTTGTCACTTGCATCTTTGGCCAATATGGGGATATCTTTTTTAAAAAAATCTTTTAGCCTTTTTAAAGTAGATGATAGTTTTACTTAAAAGAGCAAAGTTTCTTTAGAAGGATTGATTTAAATTAATATTTGACATCACTCAGGAAAATAAAGAATTTATGTAAGATAAACATCTAAATACTAAAGTAAAAAATACAAAGCTAATATAAAGACATTTGGAAGAATTTATTTTTGACACTTGAGTGTATTAAGAACTCCCTGAACAACACATAAAGGGAAAACTTGTTTTATCTGAATACATTAAAGTTAAATATCTCTGTTTAATAATGCATGCTATGAAATGTTCACAGAAAGCTGAGAAAATAGAATGGATTTACAATGGGCATGAAAAAAACCCAGATGCTTAATCTAATACCATCAACACATAAGCAAGAAATATGTGAATTCCTAATTGAAAATTGGTAAGAAGCATATGAGCAGACAATACACGGGAAGGAATTAGGAGTAGTCAATAGGAAAAGTGATTACTACTATCAATGATCAGCAAAACCAAAGAGAAGAAGAAAACCCTTTCTAATGCACAACACACTTCTTCTGCTCATGCAAACATATCCACGCACTTGTGGATGCATGCGTGTATGCCCGTTTTGACCCCAAGTGTCTACATAAAGATTAGGAAAAGTCATATGACTAAACTAATTATGGGCAAAGATGGGGGAAATGGGAACCCTTGTTTCCTGCCCCTCTGACGACAAGTATGTGTTGGTGCAGACAGTTTTGGAAGCTAGATTTATTATATTCCTGAATAAATACCTTATGATTGCTCCTTGAAGGATTATTTCTCATTTGCTGTATTCACAGCCTTACTTCTCTGTTCTCCTTCACCTCATATTTGAGCAGCTGTAACAATGATGACAGCCTGGGTAGCTAACAATAGACATTTATCCTTCGCAGTTCTGGAGGCTGCAAGTCTTAAGGCTGAGCTCTGGCAGGTTGTGTCAGGGCAGGTTCCAATTCCTCGTTCTTGCTGTACATCTCATGCTAGAAAGTTGAGGGGCTTTGAACACCCCTAGAGACATTTATAAGGGCACTAACCCATTTGTGAGGGCTTTACCTTCACAAACAAACCACTTTCCAAGGGCCTCACCTCTCAGCACTATGCTTGGGTGTTAAGGTTTTAATTTTTGAATCTGGAACAGACACAATTATTCAGCCTGTATCACTCAAGTAAGAGATCAAAGGCAGTGCTAGGACTGGCTCAGCCTTAACTAAATCAAATCACATGCTACACGATTTATTACCAGAGCTAATTAGTCAAACAGCTGGGGAAATATGGGAAATATGCATATGACACCTAGCATTTTCTCATCTCTTTTATCAAAGAGTGCAGATTGCAGCTTTGCCTGTTGGAAAGAAAGCTGGCAACAGTATCTGGCTATTAATTCATTTAATTAATTAATTAATTAATTAATTTGGCTGCTCAGGTTTTAAGTGATGCCACTTTTTCTTTTAGGCTTATTACAACAACATTCCTTCTAAAGTAAATGAACATAAATCAAAAGATAAGTATTTTAAAAGATAAATAATAAGCAAATAGCCATAGAGAGAACGTAAGGATGCAAAAATCTACAAGGGGGAGAAATAGGAATTCTATTCCTAAAAGCTAATCCAGTTGTTTTTCTTAAGGGAATGTTCATAAATAACACTAGGTATATTTGAAAAGACCATAGGACACATTAACTTAAAAGTTTCTACATATATACATACATACATACACATATACACAGATTCATGTACATACTCATACACACGTTTAAAACAGATGCAGTTACACCTTACAGGGTGATAATGTTCCCCAAGAGCCAAAAACTAAGAAAACCCTCAGTGCCAGACAGACGAAGCATCCCTTTGAGTTGCTGGTTATGGGTGTGTGTGTCCAATAAACTCCCCAAACAGTACAGCCTTAGCTGTTATCCTTGGCTGCTTCCTGGAACTTGAAGTTAAGACCCTATTACACATGGGACACAGAACTTGGAGAAAATGACTTGGAGCTGACCAGAAGCCTCCTCTTTGATACCTGCCTCTCATAGGATCTGGAGGTGCTATACAAGCTGCCACAGGAGATAAGCAATCAGTAGTTCAACCCAGTGGTAAAGCCTACAAGCCATACCAAGGTGAGTCTGACAAAGTATCCCCAATGGAGCAACAGTGGCACCTTTCTCTTGTCAGTAACCAACAGCTGTCTAACTGGCCTTTAGGCCTTCTCGGTAGGTGGGAATTCGTGCCTGGTATATAAACTTACTCGACCACCAGTGGATGGACCGACTGAGAGAGCGGAAGGTAGACAGACTGCCTGCTAGGTAGAGAGATAGGGAGGTGACTAGGTAATGACTAGGTAGTGACTAGATGATAGGTCATGACTAGGTAATGAAGTTGGCCAATTTCCAAGATGACCAGCTTCTTCCTGAACCTTCTGACAAAAACCTGACATCTTGGTCTCCCAACAGCAGGCCCTTTGCTGATGGATTGGGTCAGAGTTCAAGACTTGATCAAAACATGTCATACAACAGTTGGGGACCAATCAAATATCATATCTGTCTTCAAACTGATTGATCCTGAAGTAGGAGAGGAAAACTCTTCAGAGTCTTTAAAACCTCCAGTCCTCAAGAAGAGACTGGATTTCAGTCTCTCCCTCCTCTCCCTCCCCCACTTTGGGTCTTTGCCTCTGTGTCTGTTGTGTGTTTCTTTCCCCACCCCCAATAAATGTTCTCTTTCAACTGCTGATTGTCTGTGGTGTTTGAGGGTTCTCTGCTGCTACCTATTGCACTTCAGAATCTTCCTGCCTTTTATTTCTTCAACTGGTAGAAAAAACCAAACCAATCAAGACCTCTGGACTGTACCATTTCCCTACCCACAGACTACGTCAGAATACTACAATTTTCCTGAACTAATACAATTTCAGACTTCTCTAGGGACAAGCCGTTAGGCTACCTAATCCCAGGTTAGCCCTAAACACACATCCATGTGAGTAGCACGATGTGGACTCAGTAGGGTTTCTTTTTGTATGTGTATGCGTGTACAGCAATAAGGGTTAAAGAAGTTAACGAAGTAAGCATTATGACTGGAGAGGGAATGGGGAGGGGAAAGGGAAGGGCTGCCAGGGTGTGTAGAAATTATGTAAATACACTATCATGTGTGTAATCCTCAAAAAATTTAAATTAAAATAAAAAGAATTCTGGGTGCGGAACCCAGATGAGCAGATAAATAAATAGATTAATAAACCTGGGGTTATATGTAGCCCAGTGGATGAGAATGCCTGCTGTTCAAACATGAAGACCTGAATTTGGATCCTAGCATCCACATAAAAAGCCGGGTGTGGCCGTTGCAGGCGTGTGATCCAGTGCTGGGAGACTTTGTTTTGTGCTTATAAAATTGTTAGTGTATGGTAGAGCCAATTCCATTTTGCCTAAAAGTGATGAGAATCAATGTTACTTTGTCTTCTTTCAGTAGATTTGAATATTTTATATTGTCATTATTCCTATTTTTGTGTATGTGCCAGTAAAGTGCATTCTGCGTATTGCAGGAGCCCTTGCAGGCCAGAAGAGGGTGTCAGATCCCTTGGAGTTACAAGCAATTGTGAACCAGCTCACGTAGATGCTGGGAACTGAATTCAGGTCTTCTGGAAGAGTGGTTTAGCCAAGCATCTCGCCTGACTTCCTTTTGATATTACTTATTTTTGTTCTTACAATTTTTCTTACACTTAGCAATTCCCTTAAACTTGTACCGCACATGCAGGTTCATCGCTGAGTAAGCCATGGGATCAAAGCGCTTGTGAGTCCTGACAAGTCTGATGCTCTTGTCTTTCCAACTTGAGTGTCAGCTGCCCAGGGACTCAGGCCTCAGACTTGTACATGGGCTCTGGTTTATGTGAGTGTGCTCAGACGTCTTTGGTGACCTCATCCATCGCTGCGGTGTTATCATGTCACCTCTGGACTCCTGCTGTCCAGTTGTCTACAGCATTCCCCCCACAGCCTTTCACGCACACCTGCTCTCCCTCATCTGAACACACAACACAATTCTGGGCTCGGAATCGGCATGTGTTTTTTCCCCACACCAGAGAGTTCTCCAGCAGCACCAGGTGTCCTGTGGCTGAAATCAGTTCCCATACTAACCAGTGCTGCTGTGGAACACAGAGATGAGGGCTATAATGCTGAGAGAATGTCCCAACACCCCAGCTTCAGGTAGCAATCACCAGTCCTAAGGTTGTTTCCTATGTTTCTGCGTGATGAGCTGCAAGTAGGGGTTCCCACGAGCCCCTTCTCAGGGCCCATGATTTGCAGAGATGACTCACAGAACTCAGGTAACAAAAATTCCTAATTGTTACCTAATGAATGACATAATAAAGGATACATAAGAAGAGTTAGACAGGGGAAGTCTAGAAGAACCTTGAATGTAGAAGATGGCAGCCCTGTCCCAGCATGTGGGTGTCTGTCACTATGGAGCTTTGAGGGCTGGTAGAGGTTTTAATCAAGCAGGAAAGACCAGTTACTAAGTCACGTAGAGAAGACTGGTACAGCCAACAGTCTCAAGCTTCTAACTGTGACTTGGTCTTTTTGATGACCCTCATCAAGGATGCCATTAAAAGGCACCTCATTAGAATAGATAATAGTTCCGTAACTCAGGGTATTTCAAAGGATTTGGAGCTTGGTGTCAGGAATCAGAGTCATAGACCACATAGTGAACAAAAGATTCTTCAGTGGCACCTATATTAGTCAAAAAAATTTACGAAGGTTTTAAGAGTTGTGTTTTGCTTATCATAAAAAAGTTTGAAACCATTCTTTTATCCATTAGAGAGTATTGTTTATTTTTATTTAATCTCACTTTATCCATCTGGATGTTTTGCCCGCATACATATCTATGCATCACTTGAATGCAGTGCCCCTAGAAGCCAGGAGAAGACTTGGTTGGGTAGGAGCAGTAGCATCTTTCTGGATATTTCCGTTGGTGCATTTATTGTCACATAGTATTGTGTTTCAAAGAAACAGTTTCCTTCAAGTATATAACGTACTTGACCGTTCACCCTCACTCTCATTCTTTTCCTTTCACCATACTCCTCTCCCCCTTCACTAGTCTCTCATCACACACACACACACACACACACACACACACACACACACACACACACACTCACACATGCACACATGCATGCATGCACACAAGCACACATACACACACATGCACACACATGCACACATACACACACATCCACACACATGCACACATACACACTCACACACACATGCACACACACATGCACACACATACACACATACACACACACATGCACACATGTGAGCACTCACACACATGCACACACATGCACACATGCATACATTCACAGAATTTGTTCAAACAAATTATGTGTGTACATGTAGTGCCTGAGGAGGCCAGAAGAGGGCAATAGATCCCCTGGAACTGTAGTTGCTGCTGGTTGGGAGCTGTTACAGGTGGGTGCTGGGAATCAAACCCTGGTCCTCTTCAAGAGCAGTAGCCTGTGCCCTTAACTGCTGAGGCGTTTCTTCAGTTCCAGTTTCATTCATTTTTATAGAATTTGATAAGGAATTTTAGGTCCCACAAATGAGAGAACATGCTCTGTCTGTCATTCCATGTCTGATTTATTTCACTTAATGCAGTGGCCTGGGGCATGCATTTTCCAGCAAATGATGTAAGAATATCTTATTTATGGCTGACTAAAGCTCCATGTATGTATTTCACATGTTCTTCTTTCATTCATCTACTGAGGACACTGTGGCTCTTCTGGAAGTTGGCTTATGTGAACAGTGTGCAATAAACACGAACGTACATCTATCTCTGTGTAGGCTGACTTACAGTCCTTCAGGTATATGGTCAGAGGTGGTATAGCTGCACCATATGGAAATTCTACTTTTAATTCTAGAATAGCATCTGTATTGACTAACAGAATGGCTGGACCAATTTACATCCCCACCAGCAGTTTATAAGGATCCCTACATCCTTACCAGCATTTGTTTTGGCTTATTTGCCTAATGATAACCGTTCTGACTAGAATGTGGTAGAGTCCTAATATAGTCTCAATTTGCACTTCCCTGATTTCTGAGGATGTTGAACACTTTTTAATGTACTTATTGGCCATCTTTATGTCATCTTCTGAGAGCTTTCTATTCATTTTACTAGCTTAATTATTACCTGAGTTGTTTGGTGTTTTGCTATTTATTTTTAAGTTCTATATAAATCGTATTCATTTTTGAGACAAGGTCTCATTATGTAGACCAGGCTAGCTTCAAACTCAGAGTCTGCCTCTGTTTCTTGAGTGCTGGAATTGATCCTCATACCCAGTTTGAGTTCAATATACATTTTAGAAATGAGTATTTTGTCTCGTATATAGATGGCAAAGACCTTCTCCTATCCTGTAGCTTATCCCTTCACTCCAGTGACTCTAATTATGTGCAATTCCCACTGGTTCAATTCTTGATTTTACTTGTTGAGCTATCAGAAAACTTATCAGGAAGCCCTTGCCTATTCCTCTGTCTCAAAGTGTTTTCCCCCTATGTTTCCTGCGACAGGTTCAGTGTTTTAGGCCTTACACTTAAAGACTGATCCATTTTGAACTGTTTTAGAGAGTAGGAGCCAAGGTCTACCTCCTTTGTTTGGCATGTGGTGATCCACTTCGCCTTTGCCATTTGATCAAGAGCCCACCTTTCCCCCTAGGTTTGTTTTTGACACATTGCCAAAAGGGTGGTTGTACTGAGGTGATACACCTTTTCATTCTACTTTGTTTTTATGCATGTGAATGCTTTTGCTAGCATGTTTGTCTGCTCACTACACATACACAATGCCCATGGAAGCCAGAGGAAGGTGTCAGATCTCCTGGGACTGGAGTTGCAGACAATTGTGAATGCTGTGGCTGCTGGGAACCAAGCCTCAGTCTTCTGGGAGAGCAGCCCACACTCTTAAGTGCTGAGCTATCTCTTCTGCCCCTAATTCTTTTGAGATAGCTCCTCTCATTGAACCTGAAGTAACAGATTGTCAATTGTGCAGTGGGGCACCACACTGTATCCTGTAAATATGTACAGTTACAGTGTAGCAGGGAAATATATCACTTATACTTTATTTTCTTCTTTCGGCAGACATGTATCTAACCTCTCTTCTATTTCCTGGGCACAAGTGTGTGCTTTCCCCTCAGTACCATGCTGTTTGTGTTACCATAGCTCTGCAGTATGATCGAAGACCATGCATTGGGACAACTCTGGCGTTTCCCTTCTAGGAATGACAGCTTGCTATTTTGTTTGCTTCTGGAGTGTATTGTGTGACATGCATATGGTGTGTGTATGGTGCATGCCCCCATGTGTATATGTATAGATTACTGGATGCAACACCAGCTATTGGATTCCTGGATTGTTTTCCATCTTGGTTTTTGAGATAAGGTCTCTCACTAAACCTGAAGTTTACCATGTAAGCTAGAGGGGCAGTCTACTGAGCCCCAAGATCCTCCCACCTCCACCCCCAGTGCTGATGGTACAGGCACAGCTGTGCTGGAAATCTGAACTCAGGTCTTCATTCTTGTCCAGTAAGCACTCTACCTACCGACCCACTATCCCACTCCATAGTCTTTACTCTAATATATGTATTATAACTCTAAATCTATACACTAGGATGGATAACTGGCCCTGATAATAACCCACTGGATGTTTTAGATAGCTAGTAGAAAGGATTCGTGAATGCTCCTATGTAAGTCTGAGATGGCAGACTTGCTAATCGCCCTCATCTAACTACCACACCCATGGATACACATTAGAATGCCACACCATGGACACGAATATATACAATTGCTATGTACAAATTAAAAATATATTTTTAAAAATCCAGTTTCTTCCATGGATGTATCTTCTATCCGTGTTATATAGTTTTTCATGATGATTTCTTTCTTTTAAGAAATCTGCCTAACTTGTTAAAATTGCAAATTGATATTTAGTTATTTTAGTATTATCTTCTTCCATTTTTTCAGTCTCAAGAATATATGGTACAGTCAGTTCTCTTATTGTTGATGTTGGTGATTTGTGATTCTTTCCTGATCAGTTCAGTTTGAAGTGTATCAATCTTATTCATCTTCTCCAAGAGCCAAGCTATTGCACCCTGCATTTTGCAGTTTACTTCATTAATTTCTGCTTTGATGTTTATTATTTATTCTTCTCCTTGTTTCAGGTAATTTTCTCTTCCTCATCTGGTTTGCAAAGGTGGTGGCTAAAGCTACTAATTGTAATTTTCTTTCCTGGCTTTTCATACTCTTTAAGTATGTTGGTTTAAAAAAATCTCAATTCTATTAAAAATAATCTATATGGTGCTTTGATCTGTCTTAGTCCATATCTACTTAGAAGCTCATTGTTTCGTTTTCAAATATTTGGGGGAATAGCATGGAAAATTTCTGTTACTAATTTCTAAATAGTTCCATTCTGGTCAAAGAACAGACTTCTCTTACTCTATATCTTTGTGTTATTAAAAATAGAGTTTTTCATATAATATATGCTGATTACAGTTTCTCTTCTACAATTCCTCCCAGATCCTCCCCATCCATCCAAATCAATACCATTTCTTTCTCGCTTTCTCATTAGAATACAAAAGGGCAGGGTCAGGAGAGATGACTCAGTGGTTAAGAGCACTGGCTGCTCTTCCTGAGGACCTGGGTTCAATTCCCAGCACTCACATGGCAGCTTAGAATTGTCTGTTAACTCCAGCTCCAGGGGATTCAACATCCCCACACATGTATACATGTAAGCAAAACACCAATGCACACAAAATAAAAATAAATAATAAATTATGTAAAAAGAAAACAAATGGGCATCTAAATAAAATAAGATAAGATAAAATAGAAACAAACCCAAATGGGATACAACAAACAAACAGAAGAAAAATAATTTTTTTTTTAAAAAGCACAAGAAACTAACACAGACTCAGAGACACACACATTCACACTTACAGAAATCCTATAAAAACACAAAATTGGAAGCCATAATATATAAACAAAAGACATAAAGGTCTTTTTAAAAAAATGCCCCAAGAAAGCGTTATGAGACAAAACACTTCCCAAAATGTTCATTTTGTGTTGGCTGCCTACTGTTGGGCATGGGGCCTGTCCTTACATGTGAAGATAGCTTCTGAGTTAGGGTTTGGGTTTGGGTTCCCTTCCTTTATCAGTGTGGGGACCCTGTCAGGCAGCTGCACCCGTCTCTGAGTTCATGTGGGCATCAGTCCACTGTGTCTGGAAGACACAATTTCCTCAGGGTCTCCCATCCCCTCTGGCTCCTACAATCTTTCTGCCTCCTATTTCATAGGGTTCTATGATCCCCGAGGTTTTGATGAAGGCATCCCATGTAGAACTGAGAACCCACTTTTATAACTTAAAATATTCAAATGTGTTAATGGCCAAGAACATCATGACAGATATTGTTTAAAAGACTGTGTTTATTGTTGTGGGATGTGTATTCCAGGAAAGCTGTGCAGCTCAAATTAGTGGACAGTCATTCAAGTCTCCTGTATCTCCCACTCTGATGGTCTTGTTTGATGCATGCTTGCGCTATCAATTGTTGGCAGGCATTGAAATCTTCAAGTTCAGTAGTAGAGTCACTTAGCTGTCTTTCAGTTTCTCTGAATATCTGTTACTAGGGCAACAGGTTCTATGTCATTCTAATGAACAAACCACTACCACTGGGAAGTGACTCTCATTATCCCTGATAATATTTCTTGCTTTAAGACCTCTCTTGTCTGATAGTAATATAGCTACTTCAAGTTCATTTGGAATATTAGCACGGCTTATGTTTTGATCAGCTATTTATGATGGAAGCTTATGTTTTGATCAGCTTTTTATGATGGAATTCATAGTGGAGGGTAGGCTGCCTCCAAACTCATGGCAATCCTCCTGTCTTAGCCTCTTGAGAGTGCTGGGATCACCAGCACCAGGCCCAGCTTTACACTGACTTATTTATGTCTTTATGTTTAAAGTGGGCAGGCTATCATTGCATCTTCATTTTTTACCCAGCCAGATGATGTCTGTCGACTAGCTGTGTCACTAGCCTATCTGACATCCGGTGCGCTAACTGGTCTGCTTGGGTTTACGTCTGTGGTATCGCTATTTGTTTCTTGTTGACCCACCTCCTTGTTTCTATGTTCTGTCTTTTATGGATGCTTTAAAACATTTTAAAAATTACACGTATCTATTTGTTTCTGTGTATATATGTTTATATATGTGTGTAGCTATGACCATATGCTCAAAAGTCTTCAAGACCCCCCACATCCCAACTTCAAGACCCCCCACACCCCAAATGTTAGGATGAAGTTTAAAACACTTGTCCTGCAAAGCTCTCCACACCTGAATCTTCTAACATCACCTTCTACTCCAATATTTGCGGCTCCAAACAGACACCCGGGTCTTTTACTCTGGCCTCTACTGTGTGACAACTCCAATATGTCCATTTCAGTCCTACCCTTCCTTCTGATGTGTCACGTGTTGTTCTGAGGCTGCCAAGATGAAGTCAAAAGCTGGTGAGCTGAAAAACTCTTAACTCCTGGAATGTCCGTCTGCGCCCTCTGTGCCCGATGAAGTTTGTTATCTCTGAAGCCCCAGCCAAAATGTTACAGCAGCCCAAGAGGCTTGTCTGTGTGTGCCAAGACCAAATCATTCCCTTGTTTCTAAACCGTTTATCCAGCACCCATATACTACGGAACTAGGAACTTGACCTCAGTTCAAGCAACATTGCCTCTTATCAAAACAGGCCTTAGTTAAAAAAAAAAAAAAAGACATTTGGACTAGCGGGCATGCTTGATCATAGCCTAAAACATTTTGCAGATCGACACTGGACCTCAAGATCAAGGAAGTAATAAAAAGAGTGAAAGAGATAAGGAAATTTGAATACATAGTGAAGAGATAAGCTACAGGTAGTAAATCAATAAAGAAAATATATCTTTAAACATCACCCATACAGAGCTGGTAAGATGGCTCAGTGAGCAAAGTTGACTGTGGCCCAGCCTGACAACCTAAGTTCAGTTTCCAAACCCACATGATGGAAAGGGGAAAACCAATTTTCTCACATGACTCTCTGACCTCCACACATGTACCATGGCGTGTGTATGTGTGTGTGTGTGTGTGTGTGTGTGTGTGTGTGTGTGTACGTGTGTACATTAGGCTTTTCCTCAGGTATAGGGCCAGAGACAAATATCCCAGGAGTTAAGAGTTATTGAGCTTAGGGGGTTTTCTTCCTATGTCAGCCATAGAACAATGTGTGACACATGAGTGTCTTTGTCATGACACTACAGTGAACACATTGGAGACATCACATTAGGAAAGGCTTTGTAGGATATGCCAAGAGTTTTACTTTATCCTAAAATTGGGGGGAAGGCATTACTTGAACAGTTTCAAGCGCATGGTCACATTGGCATTTTGGAAGATCCTCTCAGGTGTTGTTCTGTGTGGTTCAGAGCAGGTCAACCCAGTGGCAGGGAGAGCCACAGGAGGCTTTGGAGACGGCTCACAGGAAATGTGTGCTGGAATTGGATTCTTATCAATGAACAGCTATTTCTCCCACCCATGGTCCAGTTTCTGTGGAAATCCCTGAAAGGATTCTCAGTGGCATTAGGCAGAAACCTGTCCTTCTCTTTCTTTTTCCAGACTTGGAAGCCCTCCCGTGCTACATGCCAAGTGTGATGGAGAAGTCAGTGGAATCTCACAGGGCTCTGAGGGGGGAATGGGGTAAGCTAACTGTATTACTGCCGTTCCTGGCTACTGGGATAACACACAATCCCAAAGCCAGGGTCTGCACAAATGAGAGACAGATGATATTTCTGACTGCAAAAGTTCTCTCTGGACACAGACATCATCCTTTCCCTTCAGAGAACTAGAAGTTGCTCTTCCTACTCAAACGCCCTTAGCGATCTCCCTCACCCAGATCACCCACACACTCAATGCTCCTAACACTTCTCAGGGCCAAGAGAGCTCACAAATTTCTTTCCTGTTATTGATGAACCAGCTGCTGTGTGAGGGAAACAAGAGTCTGGCTCACCAAGTCTTTAGGAGACAGTAAGTGAAGGGGAAAAATTAATAATAACACAGAAATCCAGCCAGAAGGGAGATTGCCTAACATTGATATCTACCAGATAATTAGGGGTGTGTGTGTGTGTGTGTGTGTGTGTGTGTGTGTGTGTGTGTGTGTGTGTGTGTAATTTCAACAAAGGTGGGAAAAGCTATATCTGTGCACAGGTGTTTTGCAATTCATTGTCTAAATAAACAACTTAATCATGGCCCTGTTTTTCCGCCATGGAAATCAAACAAACAAACCCAGTGCGTAAATATGTACTCTCTAACCTTCTATGCTCTATTATCACTTTCTCTAAAGATTCCCAGTGATTTGGAAAGAGAAAAGAGAAAGGAAGGGAGAAGGAGAGAGAGAGAGAGAGAGAGAGAGAGAGAGAGAGAGAGAGAGAGAGAGAGAAACACAAAAATACTAGTTTTGCCTTCAGTGTTTTAAAAACTCTATGGGAAGAGGGCCCAATAGGCTGTCTAAAGTTACACAGTGGGCAGTGAGCATGTGAGCACAGAGTATGGGTTTGCTTCTGTCACCAAAAGGTATGGACTTCTATGACTCTAGAGAACAGAAGCACACAGTGAATCATATCTCGAACTTTACGTTGTCTAATAGCCCCATTGACGAGGTTAAAAAAAAAAAAAGTGAATTTAATTCTGTATTTTGTTCCTCCAAATTCGGTAAAATTATCATCTCAGTATGTCTCAACATAAAAATTGTTCCATCATTAAATGCATTCACTTTGTGTTTTCCACACTTTGCCTTATTGCTTATGGCACATCTCAGTGAAGACTAGTCACAATTCTGGGACCCATGTGACAAGTGACTGCCATGCAGGAGAATGCAGCTCTAGGGTTTCTTGGGCCATGTGACATTTTCATGCTGTTAGCTATATCTTCAAGAACCAATATTGCTTTTACATGGCTGTTTTCATCAAGGGTACCCACTGTTCTAGTGGAGCAAGGGCAAAACAAGGTATAATGAGAAGATGAAGGGGCTCTGCACCCAGTCCACCCAATCCCCAGAGATGTGCTAGCATCTCCTTTAGACTAACTTGGTAAGAATTGCTGTCACTAACGTCACTGAGCCAGTGTCATGAGAGCTGGGAGGGGAGGTTGTAATGAAGCCGACGGGCCCCTCTGGTGGCTCTCTAGCATCGTTCATATCTGCTTCTCAGAACCTGTATGGTTCACGTTCCTGAGTGTTTCCAATCATGATACTGAAAAAGAATGAGCAGCACAGAGGATTTTGGTGGTACCAGAGGCCTCAGAGGCCTTTGCACAGCCTTCTGATTTTCATAGATCTAGAATGCCAATTTTTTTAGGGTGCCCAGAGGTGTATAGAGGCCTTTCTAAGCCTTAAGAATTCCAGGCTGGCATCTGCATAAGATGAGATGTATTCAGCTAGAGAAACTCACAGCTGATGTTCTCTAGGACTTCCAGGGCTCAGGTTATTTCAGAAGAGAAGATTCAGTTATCAGTGCAGATCGTGCTAGCACATCTGGAAATGTGAGGAGAAAGCAGATTCGTTTCTGGCATCCTCTGAGATTCATCTCCCAAATCTTGGTGAACCCAGAGACAACTGAGTGCTTTGTGAGACCTAGAGATAGGAGGTACTCTGTGTGAAAATATGGACACAGAAAAGCCAGAGGGGAATGCCTTTTCTTCAACTGTAATGCTGTCCTGAGCTGCCATGTAAGCAACGTTTCAATGACTTGAAACCGAGAGATTTCATCTTTTGGAAGAGAAAACGGAGGATGACTAGGCTGCAGCAACAATCAGTAGGACCTTGCCAGAATCATTTCTAGAAATTGGGAGCTTCAAATTCCTTCTCTAAGAGTAACCTCAGTGCTGAGACCCACCAAATACCTCTAGAATACTAGAGACAGCTTTCCAGTCATTGGGCTTGGTACTTAGTCAGATCCGAAACCTATTTCTAAGGGGACTTTCTATAAGTGGAAGTGGCCATTGAAACAGGGTATTGACACCCCAGTGAGGACGGCTTCCACCACAATGAACATGAAGTTGGTGAGGACACCAGCGGGAAGACAGGAGAAGGGAAGATGAAGAGGCAAGGGATTTTCTACTGAGGAAAGGTGTGAGCTACAAATCATGTCCTAGAGATGGTCTGCCCATCCCTGTAGAGGATGTTGGGGACCCTCAAGCCAGGTTATAGAGATCTTTATATCAGTAACATACCCATGGCCTTTAAGCCAGGAAGAAATTTTGTCTTAGAGATGAAAATGGCAAATGATCACATCACAACCCGAATATGTGCAGTACTGACAAAGCCCTGGAAGAGTGCAAAGATTCTGGCTTGGTGAAATTCCTTAGAGTGTCCCATTTTAACGGCAGGCACCTGGAGCTCATCTTGAATAAATCAGGACTACAGTACAAGCCAATCACCAACCAGGTTGAGTATAACTCATACAGCACCCAGCCAAAGCACTTGAAATCTTGCCAACGGCATGGTATTGCCATTGTTGCAGACAACCATTTGGGGACCTGTAAGAGCCAAACATGGGTGAATGTGTCTTCCCCAGCTTTGTTAAAGAACACACTTCTAAACTCACTGGGGAGAAAGTACAGTAAGAAGACAGCCCAGGTTGGGTTCGTCAACAGCCAACAAGGGGTGGTTGAGATTCCCAAAGGTTTAATCCTGAAGGGATCAAAGAAAATGTTCAGATCTTTGATTTTTTCTCCACTGAAGATGACAGACACTGAAGCCTTTAAAAAAAAATATTTGCTTATTTAGGAGCTGCTTATTTAGGCCTTCATCCTCCACACCCAATTCAAGATACATGATGCCTGTTGGAAGGTCATCTACAGACTCTTCTCTCATTCAGGACTGGGAGCTGGGTAATTCCCCAGATGTGCACACAAGTAAGATTTTGCTATCCTCCAATGAAGTTACCGTGGGGCACATTATGCTTAGCTTACACATTTTGTCATAGGGACAGAAGATTAATCATATAAATATACTTTCGTCATTTCTTTACACACAGTCCTCCCTGTTCTTGTCCATTCACAAATAACATACAAAACAATGGAATGAGAATCTTCTGAGTAACTTCTACCGACCCATGTCCTTGTCGCTCCTGATAGGCACTCCTAACTTGCGGTTTATTATCACTGAGCTTTAAAGAATGTTTACGTTCCTAAAATGTGTGGATTCCTAAAAAGTTACCTTGTTTAGTTCTAGCGTTTTAACTTTGCAACTCTTTGTCGCATTGTGAAAATGGTGAAATGAACCTCTTGGGCTTATTTCTTTTCCAGTCACAGTGATGCCAGGATTCCTTCTAATTGTGGTCTGGGTCTGTAACTGGTTTGTCTTGACTGGACTATAATGTTCTTTTGTGTTACCACAGACCTGGGTCACAGTTTGTCTGATTTCTCCACTCTCCTGTGAACAGGGACTTGGCTTACTTCCACGTGTTTGCTTCCTGACAGAGCCACTGTAAACATTATCAGTGCCACTTTGTTTCTCTTGGTTTTGTGCCAAGAAGCACAAATGTTGAGACACAGAATACAGGAACGATCAGCTTCTTAGAATACCACTGCTGGTTTTGTTACGCCTGGCAACTCTGCTGTTGGAGCTTTAAGTTTTATGTCCATACTAATTTGCTTTCACTCTCCCCAAACGGCTCCTGTTGTAATTGCATTTACCATCCTTTGTTTATTTGCTTAATCCATTTGAATATCCATAGATCAGAGTTCTTCATGTCCCAACTCCAGGTTTCAAGGTTCTATGTCCCCTTCTTGCCTTTCATGACATACTCCCTCATCCCACAGGTGTCTCTTCAGACAGTTCACAAAAATTTGTCCTCAGCCCAGTTCCCACCTGGGGAGTCTGCATATTTTGGCATAAATTTACTTCTCTGCTCTCTTACTGAAGAACATCTTGGTTTCTTCCCAGTTTGGGCAATTATACATAAAGACACTACAAATATCTGCCCCTAAGGTGTGGACGTAAGTTTTTCAACTCCATGGGGTAATTACAAAAGAGCATAATTGCTGGATTGTACAGTCTGAGCTTAGGAAAAACAACAAAACTCAAGACTGCCTTCCAAAGTGCTTCTGTCATTTCTTCTCAGCAGTAGTGGATGAGAGTCCCCCTTGCTTCAGGTCTCTGTTAGCATCTGGTGATGTTAGTTCTGGATTTGGGCTGTTCTAACAGGTGTGTGGTCTTATCTCCTTGAGGTTTCAGTCTTCAGTTCACTACTGACATATGATGCAGGACAGCTTTCATGTGCTATTTAGCATTGTATATTTTCTTTGGTGATGTGTCTGTCACCGCTGTTCCACTTTTAAGTTGGGTTGCTTGTTTCCTTATTGTTGAGTTTGAGGTGACATTATTAATAATTGTCCTTTATCAGATATGTATTATATTGTGACAGCCTATGCTTTGTTTTTTTTTCTTTTCATTTTCTTAAGTTGTTTTACAGTACATGAAAATTTTACTTTAATGAAGCCCAGTGATTGTTTATTTGGTTTACAACTAGACCGTTATTGCCAAACTCAAGGTCACCTAGTTTTTGTTCTATCTTCTAGGAGTCTTACAGTTTCATATTTCATGTTATATCTTCACTCTATTTTGTATTGATTTTGTGAGGTATAAAATTTATATTCATATTTTTTTTTTTTGTACATGAGTGTCCAAATTATTCTAACACCCTTGGTTGAGAAGTCTATCTTTTCTCAATGGTTGGCTTGCTCCCTTTATTATTTCTTCTTTTATTTTAATTAATTAATTTATTTATTTTTGGTACTTTATTTACATTTCCAATGTTTCCCCTTTTCTGGGTCTCCTCTTTGGAAACCCCCAATCCACTCCCCCTCCCCGCCTTTGTGAGGGAATTCCTCCTCCCACCTACCCGCCCACCCATCCC
>CM052706.1:83833510-83883752 GCA_028551405.1 Uromys caudimaculatus | reverse complement strand
TTTTGTCATAGAATATTTTGGTTTCACCATCTATGTTAATTGAGAGTTTTGCTGGGTATAGCAGCCTGGGTTGGCAGTTGTGTTCTCTTAGGGTCTGTATGAGTTCTGCCCAGGATCTTCTAGCTTTCATAGTTTCTGGTGAGAAGTCAGGTGTAATTCTGATAGGTCTGTCTTTATATGTTACTTGATCTTTTTCCCTTACTGCTCTTAATATTCTTTCCTTGTTTTGTGTATTTGGTGTTTTCACTATAATGTGACGGGACAAATTTCTTTTCTGGTCCAATCTGTTTGGAATTCTGTAGGCTTCTTGTATATGTATGTTCATTTCTTTCTTTAAGTTAGGGAAGTTTTCTTTTATAATTTTGTTGAAGATATTTACTGGTCCTTTAAGTTGGGAATCTTCACTCTCTTCTATACCTATTATCCTTAGGTTCTGTCTTCTCATTGTGTCCTGGATTTCATGGATGTTTCGGGTTAGAAGCTTTTTGCATTTTGCATTTTCTTTTACTGTTGTGTTGATGTTATCTATGGTATCTTCTGCTCCTTAGATTCTGTCTTCTATCTCTTGTATTTATTCTGTTGGTGATGCTTATGTCAATGACTCCTGCTCTCTTTCCTAGGTTTTCTAACTCTTGGGTTGTGTCCCTTTGTGGCTTCTTTATTGTTTCTATTTCTATTTTTAGCTCCTGGATAGTTTTGTGCATTTCCTTTGTCTGTTTGATTGTGTTTTCCTGTCATTCCGGCTGTTTGATTGAGTTTTCCTGTAATTCCTTAATGGATTTTTGTGTTTCCTCTTTAAGGGCTTCTAGTTGTTTATTTCTGTTCTCTTGTATTTCTTTAAGGGTGTTAATTTCTTTCTTAAAGTCTTCTATCATCAACATGAGAAATGATTTTAAATCTGAGTCTTGCTTTTCTGGTGTGTTGGGGTAAACAGGGCTTGCTGTGGTGGGAGAGCTGGGTTCTGATGATGCCAAGTAGCCTTTGTTTCTGTTCCTTATGTTCTTACCCTTGCCTTTTGCCATCTTGTTAACTCTGATGTTAGCTGGTCTTACTCTGTCTGGCTGTGGCTTGCCCCTCCTGCAGGCCTTTGTGTCAATACTCCTTGTAGACTAGCTCTCTCTGAGAGGTAGTTGGGCCTGGAGAACAGTGGCACAGGGTTAGCTCTGGGGTGCAGACAGAAACCAGAAGGATCTTATCCCCAGTTGTCCCTTGGCTCCTATGTCCTGATGGCTCTGCAAGGGTCCCTCTTGATCCTGTGAGCTTGAACAGAAGCGGTGGCCCTGCCTGTGCTCAAAGGTGTGTCAGCACTCCTGGGATACCTGAGGCCCAGGCTGAGGTCCCCAGGCACAGATGGAAACCGGAAAGTTCCTGTCCCCAACTTTACCTCAGTCCCTGTGACCAGAGGGTTCCGGGCGGGTCCTGGTGAGCAGTGGGTGCTCGCCCTAACCCCACTTACGGCTTTTCCACGCTCCCGAGAGGGTAGCCTTCTCCTGGTCTCCTTGACTATGGACCCCTGGTGGCCCAGGCAGAGGTCTCTACCCACAGATGGAAACCGGAAGGTTCAGAGGTTTCCTGTCCCCGTGTTTTCCTCAGGCCCTGTATCCCGCTGGTTCTGGGCGGGTCTCGGTGAGCAGTGGTACTCGCCCTAACCCCACTCATGGCTTTTCCACCCTCCTGGGAGGGTAGCCTTCTCCTGGCGCTCCTTGGCTATGGACCCCTTGCCTTAGATTCTTTGACTAAGGTTTTATTGAGCTTTCCATGAATTACAGTTTTCTTACTGTTTTGTAATTTTCTACTTTTTTAAAATCCAAGATGCTTTACATTTTGCTACGTATGGTCATATACTTGTTTAGGATTTAATCCATTCCTGTTTTTTTCTAGTTCCCAAGGGTACAATTTGATATTAAAGAAAACTCCAAAACCTTAAATCTTTCTTATTTTCTAATTGCTGTGGACTTCCCTCTACAGATTAATTTCAGCACATCTGGCTTTAGAAAGTTGTATCTTCATTTTTACTTCCTTGAAAAGGCTTTTCATTCTCCTGAAATGTTTTCTCTTCCTAGTTCAGTAGTTGGTGGCTCTGTGCCTCCATACTTGGATCTCTCTCCATCCCTCTCTGCTTAGATGATGCAGCAGAAGAGCAAATACCAGGGTGGTGTGTTTTGCTGCCCCACCGGCCAGGTAGACTCTGCAACATCTTTGCAGGTTTACTAATTTGTTTCTTGTTGAGTATCAACCTTGTGTTTCAGAATGGTTCTTTTTCAGTACCTTCCTAATGGAAGTGGGAGGAGATTATTTCCTTAGAAATTTACTATGAGAAACTGATTGGGGCTCCACATGCCTGAGGTCCTTACTCTGGACCATACCTGTGCTGAGCCTAGCTACTCACAGCTGCAGTTTATGTAACTGGTAGCCAGCTGTTGGCTCCCAGGGGAGCTTTCAGCTCTAGTAAGTTGTGATTCTCTGTACTGTGGGACAGGTTTTGGTTTGTTTGTTCAGTGTGGTGACTCACTTCTCTTAGGTATTTTACCAGAACCAATTTTTTTCTTTCCTTCCTTTTTAAATTTCTTTTTCTCTTTGGTTGTTGCTAGGATAAAAGGACCACCTCTGAACTACCCCCGGTGCAGAACCAACATTTAAAATCCAGATATACTTTATTGAGATATTAGTATCAATCTTTCATGAAGTTTTGTTAATTAGGTAACTTGGGTCTCTTATACTAAGGCAAATTCCTCAGATTGAATGTCTTTCCTCTTTGTCTTTTTTCACATACATAATTTTTGCATTAGCTTATTAACAATGGGCCCTAGATCAGCCAATTTTCTATTACTGTCACAAACACTGGTATAAATAAGTGACTAGCTTTTGAGGCTACTGGCCTCAGTGGCTTTGTTCCCGTGGCTAGACAGAACATGACCATGGCAATCTAAGTCAGGACACAACTCTTTTCTCATGGCTAGGACATAAAAGAGAAAAAGTAAGAAACCATGGTCCCACAGTTCTATTCAAAGTGATGACCCCAACCACCTAAGACTTACCAGCATCACCTCTTAAAGTTCTTACTACTTCCCAGTAGTGCCACAGGTCAGGGAACAAGTCTTTAACTTGAAAACCTTTTGTGGAACATACCAGATCCAAACCATAGGTAGTAAAATCTAAATGTAATTGTGAACTGCAGGCAGGATGAGTGAATAAATCAGTGAATGGCTACCACCCAGATGCTGCATCCTAATAATTACCAATGTCACTTTCCAGTAAATCAAATTTCTATATCTCATTCAAAGAATTTCTGAGGTATACAAAGTCAGAGGCATGTTCAGAGTCATAGAAAGCCAGTCAAGATGCTGGACAGAGAGCATGAGAATCCTGAGATGTAGCTAGTTGACATTTTTTTCTGTTCTCCAGAAAGTGTGACAGTGGCCAGCTCGTATGCAGAGGCCAGGTGCTATGTCTTTCAAAGGCTTTTCAACACTTGCTTTCTGTTTCATGTTGAATGAGTCAGGGCTTGCAAAGTTTGAATGAGTGAAAGTCTGCCTTGATAGTGGTCTGGCAAAGAGCCCTTCTGCAAAGCTTCTCACTCAGGTGTTTGAGCTCCCCTTTCTTTAACTTCAAATAGTGAAGTGACCCCAGCCATGCATGGAGATCTCTAATGATACTGAACCTGTATTCTAGAGTAAGCATGTGTGTGTGCTAATTGTCTGAATCCTGGGGAGGGAAAGATGGCGCCTTGCATGCGACTCTGTGTTAGCACCTATGAATTATATCAAAGCTTTTAATGTGCCTGTTTCCTTTCAAGTTGTGAGGTTCTTGAAGTTGAGTCCTATGGCTCTTATTTTGCATTCTCAGTGCCAACAGAGTAAATGGCTCTGGATCAGATGACGGAAAAGGACGCATGAAATGTGATGGGTGAACAAATGTTTTTCTGAAGTAAGATCCATTTCTTGCATTGGCCTGAGTCTCTAAAGATGTAAGGTCCTCCCAATGCCTCATCTCATCCAAAAGAACAGACACCCAACCAGCTGCTTCCCTCTCTGCTTGGCTTAACTCTCTGCCAACTTTGCATGTAGGCTTGTTCACATCTCAGAGTGCTAGAACCAGTTTGAGGCCTCTTCATGAAGTATGTGGCAATGGTGTCCCCAAATGGCTTGAGGTGATGAAAGAAACCAACCTGGGAGAGACTCCTCCCTGTTTGTCTTCTCAGCCTTGGGAGTGGACCCTAGGAGGGCTTTGCCCCAACCCTGGCCTCTTTCTCGGCCCAGGGCTATGAGGGACTCAGAGTAGCTGCATTCTGAGTGTGTGAAAAGAGCAAGGGGACTATGAGTCAGAGAAATAACTCCTAGGGCCAACCTCACCCTAGAATTGTTTCATCAAAATGGGAAGTTGCAGGGGGGGAGCAAGCCTGATGCCAAGGTCTCCTCGCTGTTCCAACTTGCCTTCGACTTGAGGACTCAGCAAACACTGACACAGGTTGACAAACCAAGACAGGTTTGATTTACAGAGCTCTCCTCTGTCCCAGGGAGAAATCAAACATTGTAAATCACCAGGGGATGGCCTAGGCTCTAGAGTGCTCATGAACCATCTGAGCAGGCATTGCCTCCTGCCCCACCGGGAGTAACTTTCCATCCGGCAGTGTGCCCTTTTCAGAGCCAAGATGAAAAAGGGTTGTATGCACACAGGGTGAGGTGAGTCACAGGAAGAACTCGGCAGTGGCTGCTTCTCTTAGCCAGGCATCTTATGATCACTGGAAAGCGTGCACAGAACTTCCTGTTCTGTCACCAGGCTTTAGAGAGACGTCCATGAGCACCAGGGGCTGTCCTGCTTGAGGAAGGAGAGACGTTCCAGATCTTAAGCTGCTATGCATGTTTTCTGGATGGTCTGCCCGACGGGTATTTTTTAGAACCTTGGAGCATACCACATGCTTCTGACAGTGATGCTCAAGGCTTCCTATGGAAGAGGCCTGAGTGGTACCAATGTGAGAAACAGAAACTGGGGACTTGCCTTAAATCTGGGCTTCTATGAAATGTGTCATCCGCTGACTAGGGACAAAGTAAACAGGGACATGGCTAGAGAAAAGGGACATATTTTGTGTGTATGTATGTATGATATATATATATATATTGTTTATTTGTTTTTTCGAGACAGGGTTTCTCTGTGTAGCCCTGGCTGTCCTGGAACTCACTCTGTAGACCAGGCTGGCCTCAAACTCAGAAATCCACCTGCCTCTGCCTCCCGAGTGCTGGGATTAAAGGCGTGCGCCACCACCGCCCAGCTATATTTTGTATATTTTGTTATCAATGACATACTCGTCTGAGATTTGAGGACAGAGAATTTGGAATCCAAGGTTTTATTCCTTTCTTCCATGTAATGAATCCATCATTCTTTTTGCATTTTGTAGCATTTTCTTATGCTTTGTCTCTTCTTTTTAGGTTATCCTTTGAGCTAATCAGCCTTTGAATGTAAAACACATGCCCCGTGCTTTTTGCTTTTTTTGCTTTTATCATTTGTTGGGACTCTGGATATGGGGTTGGTATAGTTGAGAGTGGAGCAGGGAACATGAGCCTTGCCTGCTGTCTCTTGGCTTTGAGAATTCCTGAACAAATGCCATTGCTAAGAATTAACTTAGCTATGTGTTTGGTAGAAGCGTAAGGGATCAAACTGAACCCAACAGTAAGATTTCCTGTAGCATAAGGGAGCAAGCTATTGTTTTTCTCTGAATTTCAGTTTTCTGTGAAGAAGGAGTTGGGTACATGGCTGTGGTCCTTTTCTGCTGGCTTGCTCTATCCATCCATCCCCAGCACGTTGGGGCTCAGGGCCTAGTACTTCCAGTTATTTTCAGCTCTCCCAACTGGTTACTATAACCTAAGAGTAAGTTATTTTGTACATCCTGGTCTCATGCCTTCCCGTTGCAAAGGAGGGACTCCCACATTGCCCCCTTTCCTGACAGCCACACAGGTGGTGAAGGTGGATCAATCCTTCCTTCCTGAAGGGTCTGAGTGTAACCAAATCTAGGAAGGAAATCCTTCCACCCAAGAGGACACACCTTATCTCAGGAAGATGAAAATAAAGAAAATCAGGCTAATGATTCCATTGGCCCAAGCTGGACCAGTGTTGAACTCAGTCTGGGACAGTGAGATCCTGCAGCACATTCTCTTCTGCCCCTCTGACACTTACAGGGTTAAATGCGGAAAGTTTATAGAGATCGCCTTGACAACCATAATGTTGGAAGCTTTTAATATTCCCAAAGCTGTCTGGTTCCCTCAGCAGTTGAGTCGGTGTTAAACCCACTAGTTGGGAGCAAAATTGTATAAAATATACACTTATAGAAGTTTTTTCTTTTAAATGTTTGTAATCTACATTGAATAGCACAAACTCAACACAGGGAAACAAATCCTGAGCAGCTTTCAAAAAAATTGAATTAAATCCTTGTCTGGCTGTAGGTGAAGTCCCAGGCAAGGTTCTCAGCTAGAAGAAACCCTCATTCTTTACCAGTTGTTAGGAAAGGTTCCATGCTGGAAGGAAGTCCCAGAAACCAACAGGGAAACACAGATGACATAGGGAGGAGGTCCCAGGCAGGGCGGAGTAATTAGGGCCAGTATTTTTCAGAGCCTCGAAGTATTTATTTGGTCAGTTGTATTGAGGCCCCACCAAGTTGTGCTTCTTTCTCACATTGTTCAGCTGTCTCTGGAGACTCCACCTCCCCCACGAAAATTTCTTTACATTTAATCAGACCCTAGTGCCTACCTCTCTCTCTCCTGGAGGTATCAGAATTCAAGCGGATGTGTGAAGTTTGTTCTTTCATTTAAATTCCCATTGCTGTCCCACGCGTAGTTCCAGGTTTGCGGTTTAATGAGTGACACCAACTGTGTTTCTTATGCAAGTAGATGATGCTCACATCATACTATGCAGACAAGGAGAGGACTGAGAAAGTAAGCTACCCCAGTGAGTTCAGTTCACAGACGGCAGCACCAAAGTTCCCAGACCCTCGGTAAAACCTACATCTTTGGCGACTCCTGGAGCAGAGGCCATGCTTCTCAGCATAGTGCTAAGTCAGCACAAGACATGAGTCTCTTGCTTCCTTGACATGCCCCGCCACCTCCCTGACATGCTCTATTTGTGCTCCCTTCTGGTCTGGCAGCCTCAGTTTTGTGCTAATGCATCGTTCCCTCCCTGGGACTCACCCACAGGACCTACAGAGACCTTCCCACTTGATTCCAAAAGGAAGGCAGCTCAGTAGAAGACACTCAAGTCAACAGGCAAGAGGGAAAGAGGAGAGAGACAGAGGAAGAAGAGAAGACAGCAGACACAGGGAATTTTAGACCATAAAGCAAACAGCATCCATTTACCTGAATCATACTGACTCAAACGGAATTCACAACGGGGAATTCTGGACTAGGTATAAGGTAGTGGCTATTATATATGAGATAGTAGTTCATAAATTAAAACCAAGAATTCAAGTAGCCACTTATTTGATGCTTTCCAGATAGGCTGGCTATAAGCAGTCTCATACTAACAAACATGATTGTCATAACATTATCAAAACCATATTACAATGTCCTAAGTTTCTACCATCCTATCAGAATGTACCCAAAGATTTCCCGGATAATTGCAACTTCACCTTATACTCATCATGGTAAACTGAACCAAAAGTACATCGAAAGACATTAGCACTTAGTGGATGGAGAAGAGATGGTTAAGAGCACTTCCTGCTCTTGCCGAGGTCCAGGCTCTGTTCCCAGCACCCACACAGCAGTTCACAACCATCTGTAACTTCAGTTCCAGGAAACCCAACCTCCTCTGGCCTCCATGGGTACCAGGCACACGTATGGTACACATACACGCACATCGGCAAAACATTCATAGACATAAACATAAACAAATCATTAAAAACATATTAGCAGTTTAACTAACTATCAGACCCTTGTTTTGGCTTTCGTGTTGCCTGTTTGGTAGCTGGATTCTTTCTGAAGGTTGACATTAACTTGTGCAGAGATAACACTTTGCTTTTAGCTGATTGTGGGGTGTGGTCATTTTAAATAAAAAGTTGGTCTTTGGACTGTCTGAGCATGGCTCAGCTGCTACTGGCAAAACCTGACATCTTTTGATTTATAGCACCTTTGTCAGGTAGGAAATCTAACAGTTCAGGACTGCCCTATTTTTTTGTAGGTCTGCAGAGGCCTGTTGCTTTTAATGGGTATGCGTAGGACATAAGCATGTGACTCATGCATCCAATAAAGAGTCATGGTGTGTAATGAGAACAGCTCAGCCGTGACTGAAACGCTCCGTCTACGGACTGCACTAAAGGTGCATCAACTTCTGTGATTTTATATAGAAGCGGGCGGATGAGGGATCCGCTGTATCACTGTTATTCGTGGAGCCTCTTTTTAGTGAGTGCAGGCTGTTTAGTCATAACGAACATCACTGACACCCCTTCAAAAGCAGTTCTGTTTATAGAAGGGAAGCCAGTCCCAGTATTTCCCAGAATCCTCTTCTCTGGGAGGGTCCAGGAGAGACCATCCAAGCAGAGAACTGAGCTGAAAGAAGAGGCAAGACCCTCAAGCCCAAGGGCCTCTCCTCCCCCTGAGAGTGTTAGAGGCCCCAGTATAGGGGAATGCCAAGGTGGGAAGACGGGAGTGGGTGGGAGATGGAATTCCCTCATAGAGGCAGGGGGAGGGGAGGGGATAGGGGGTTTCCAAAGTGGAGACTTGGAAAGGTGGAAACATTTGAAATGTAAATAAAGTATCAAAAATTAAAAATAAAAAAAAAAAAAACAAAAGAAGAAGAAAAGGCAAGACCAACGTTTTCCAGAACGCTACAGGCAGAAGGCCTCAAAGACGTGGGGATTACAGTGGTTTTCAGGAGAACTCCTTGAGATTTTTCTATGCTGTGTTACAGGCTGCAGCTTCGGGATTTCAGTTTCCGGGTAAGGTCCTGAGTCACGTGCTTCCTTCTGCTAGGCTGACAGAGTCAGCGATGGCTTTCACTTTGCTTCCAATTTCTGCAGAAGTTTTAATGTCCTGTCTTAAAACTCTTCATGCTTGGAAGACTGAGTGATTTTTATTTTTCTGTTAAAATCCTACCTGACACAGTAATTACTAAAGTATTAATGTAAAATTAGAAACAACATGTAAATAACTGATTAAAATCAGCCACCAGTGTCATTCGCTATAAAAATAAGATAGGTCAAGTGGAAAAATAAAGAGTATAAATTTCCCCCAGTAGACAAAATATGATGTTCAGCCAACTGGAGGAACTGTGGCTGAAAACTTCTGGAGAGAAGACATTACCTGCTTGGCCACAGGCCATTAGGACTTTGAGTGTGGGGAGGTTGGAATGTTGCAGGTCCAGTACCTAATTGCAAATTATCTTGACCCTTTAATAACCAGTTATTGCTCACATCTGTATGTGACCCAATATCTCTGTGGCTATTGGGTAAATCCTGTGGAATGTATAAACAGATCATGAGCCTCCACCAATCAAAAGGCTAAGAATGCCGTCAGATAGCGTCTGTGGCCTAGAGCTGAGATTTCTCCATTCTGATGTAACCTGCCTACCTGATGTTTTCACCAATGTATTTGAAAAGAGTAATGATTTATGATTTTCTTTGTTCCGATACTCTAAAGGTTTTATAAAACTGTTATTATGCTGGAACATATGTTCCCAGGCCATGGTCAATAAGCATCTCACCCCCTTTAAAAATGCATCAATTATTTAATTAACTAAAAACAATTAATTGCATAACTATTTATATTTTTGTAAGCATATAGCTATTAAATAGGCAAAGCTATCAAATACGCATATATGTTCTAGACAGGTATAATTATTAAATAGATGAGTTTATAGTAAATTTTTATTATATTTACATAAACAAGTACTGTGATGTTATTGCATAATTTAGCATGAGATATTGCTTTATCTAGGGACCATAGTTAGAAAATATGCAGGCTTTATATCCTAGCACTGTCTGCTATAAGCTGGAATTCACTTACACGTGATCAGCACCTAGCATAAATCAGGCATGTTTAGCAGAAAGCAAAGTCTGCTTGAGACACCATACCAAGTTTTGAAGCGCAGGCTAGCAGAAGTTTGATTCATGCACTTGGTCATGTGGTACATTTTGTGAGCACTTACTGTCTCCTCAGTACTCAGTCAGTGTGAAGGAGGCAGATGTGAACAGAGTGGACTGTTGGTGACTGCTCCGAAGGTGCCTCGACGTCCAGTTAGAGATACAGACAAGGAAGCAGACAGATTTAACCAGGAGTGAGGGACATCCGGGTAATGGAGATGTACTGTTATGTGACACCTTCAAAGAGTACCTTACCCAGAATTTGGGTCCAGGGATGAGGCGGCTTCTTGAGAAAGTGTCGCCCGGAAGGAGCCCCCGAGGCACAGAAGGCCCAGAGATTTGTCTCCTCTATGGGATGGTAGTTGTCACAGTGAAGTTTAAAGGCTTTGCAGAAGATCCTATAGCCGTTTAAACAGCAGAGAGACATAATCTGGTTCGAGATTTCAAGCCGCTCCACTGACTAAGGGCAAAGGACAGATTTCAAGAGATTAATTTGGGGAGACTATCTGAGTGGTCCGCATAAGCGATGGCCACACCCTTGTGTGCGGCGACGCAGAGGAGTTAAGAGCTACAAAAAAATGCCTAGTGTGTCTCTGGAGGCGGTTAGGGGATGGGAGAAGTCAAAGGTGACTCATCCTTTACTTACGGAAACTGAAGCTTAGATGGATTACACGGCTCACCCAAGGTCACAGAGCTGCAAAGGAGTGGGATCAAGAGGCAAAGGTCCATGTATCTGACTCTGCACTTTTTGGCCTTGACTCTATGATACACACATCAGAATATGGCCTCTGACTTCCAACACTTAAAAAATAAACTAGATGAGGTCCTTGTACCGCAGAGGTTCTCTGCTTTGTATTGACAAAGCAGTTCGTCGTCTGGTTTCTCCTCCATGCCGTGTTATTTCTCTAGCTGGTTAAACTTATTTCCAGAGATGGTCCCACTGTGTTTATGTAAGTTGTGATTGAAGAAAATGGAGGAAAAGAAAAATGACTAGTATCTACTCCTCACTAAAATTTTGGTTTAAATTTAAAGTAAAACCAAATGATCAAGTCAGAGAACTGGCCCGGTGGCTAAGGGTACTTACTGCTCTGTCAGAGATCCCGGGTGCAGTTACTGACACCCACATGGCAATCCACAACTATCTGTTACTCCAGTTCCAGGGAATCCGTTGCCCTCTTCTGGTTTCTGCAGGCACCAGGCACACATGTGCTGTACAGACATACATGTAGCCAGAACATCCATACCTATTAAAAAAAAAAAAAAACCAACAACTTTAAAAATGGCATTTCTTCTTTACTTTTTACAGACTATAAATCTGTCACTCTGGTACCTCTAAAGCTAAAAGCCACAACCAGCTGTCACATTTTGCTTGCCAAAATGACTAAGGTAATGGGTAAGGCTGAGAAAGCTGTAAAATAATCATCCCTTATCCCTTCCAACTTACCTCTTCTGTTATAGTTGAGATTAAACAAGTCTCAAATAGTTGGAATCACAGACATGCCCATGGTTGTAACTCTCATGTTTGCCGGTGTGTCTTAGCCCTCCTTCCCCAGAGTGAACCCCTCTGCCAGCTCCAGACACCCGAAAAGCTCAGCTCACTATTTGAATTCCTAGTACTTCATACATTCTCAGCAGCTCCTCCACCCAGTGAGGCTCCGAATCACCCATCCCTTCTTCAGTCTTTATCAACCAACTCCACAGGTCCACAGGCAAGAAACATTCTAGACTCTTCTTTCTTTCCTTTTATTAACAGCTAATCAGCCGCTCCATCCTGATACTACTGCCTTCTGAAAGCCACTCTAATCTCGTCTTTCTTTGACATTTTTCACTGCAGATATCATCACAGACCACAGTAGTGCTTCCAAACTCCTGACAGATACTGACGACTCTTACGATGGAAAAGCAATACTCTAGACTCCCATAGTCATAGGTACTCAATATTTTTCATAGCACTTCACTTACAAGCATTGTGATCATAATTGTTGATCATAGTAATAAATAGCAAATAATTATTTTTCAACCGTGCTTTACTGAAAATTGGGATTTTCCCCATAAAGCATGAAAGAGATATAATGGCAAATGCTTAGCCATTACCATTTAAAGTAAACCAAAATATTATGGTAAAATCATACATTTCAACTATATATTCCCATTACTATATGTATTTCAATAACGATTTAATGGTCTTTACCTGAAATATAATTTTATAAAAAGAAAGCGTTAGAATGGAACACCACCTCACAGAAAATGGTAAATACATAATTCTAAAATGAAGAAATAAGCTGCACGTGTGGTCCTTGTGGTGTCTGTTGTTCCAGATCCTCAGGAGGCTGAGGCAGGAGCATTGTTTGAGACTACAAGTTTAAGAGCAGTTTGGGCAACACTGTGAGACTTTGTCTCAAAACTTTTAAAAAAGAAAATATTACAAGTATCTAATATTTAAAGAACATTCAAAATAAAATTTATAAAGATATTGAGATGTAAAGTGAATAAATAAATAAATAAAATAAAACGTATCTATAAATGTTATTGTTGAAGAGATTTTAGTTATAAGTGTCTTTCATGTCTTGGTATTAGTTGAATTGGTTGGGTGAAAATGTGTTCAAAATCATCTCTGAGTTGGAATTTAGGGAATGTATTTCTTCCACTAAGTTCATTTCCCTTTTTAATCAATGAACCTATTTTGTCTGTTTGCCTTCATGTTCATATGGGTAGTGAAGTAGATGTTACTTTAATTCACATTTTAGATCATTTTCCGTTTTTTTTTTTTTTTTTTTTACTAGAATGTTGTATTCTTCCATGAAAATATTTGCAAATAAACCCAGTGCGTAATACAGATTTAGATACTAGAAAATGCCAACAAATATTGGGCAATGCTCGAGTAACATAATGTTCAGATCTTCTAACAAGGTCGCTGGCACCCAATGGGTATGTGTGACAAGATTGCCCATTTGGGGCTTCCGTATGCTTCCAAAACTTGTTCTTTCCTGGCAAGCACTCTTGGTACTTGTTTAATGTATACTCCATACAAAATTACTGATACTTATTTCATTTGCAAGAATGACTTATTACCGGCAGACAGGGACACAGAATACCTTTCACACCATGGAAATAGCCCTAAGCAATGACTGATTAGCTCAGAGTTGCCTCTTCTTCTTGCAGTTTGGCCTTAGATTCCAGTTTTATTCATCTCTGCAGCTCAGAATCCCTGCCTTTACTTTTATTTTGGTGTCTGCAAATTCTCTTGAGTAAGCAGTGTCTCAGTGTACATTATTAAGTTAATTTTTGTCTCGTTAAAACAATTCAATTGTATTTTAAGATGAGCTTAGAAAGACATGTATGCTTCTCTGTAAACATTAGACATCCTTCCTGGGAGTACTACCTCCCATGTCTTAGTCAAGTTCAAACGACCACTTTCCTGGTCTCTGACAAGTTGAATTACACATTTAAAAAAAGGTTTGTTAATCTTATGTATGAGTGCTCTATCTGCATGTACACCTGCATGCCAAAAGAGGGCATCAGATCCCATTACAGATGGTTGCAAGCCACCATGTGGTTGCTGGGAATTTAACTCAGGACCTCTGGATGCTGAGCAGACAACGCTATTAACCTCTGAAGCATCTCTCCATCTTAAATTAAACTTTTAACAATGACCATCTCTCCACTTTGTGTTTCTTACAAACAGGAACTGACTGATTCTAATAGACACACTGAGGAGATAAGCAGGCATGAATGCCATTGTTTTGACCTGAAACAGACAGTGAATGAGACCGTCTGTCTGCTTCCGGGACACTGGGCAGACTGAAACAGCAAGGTAGCTCTCCCAGTGAAAATTCCTAGAAATTCTAGATAACAGATTACTATGAAGATTTAAAAAACAGAGCTGAGCTCAGAAGAATAAACAAGGAAGTCTTCAGGCAATACAAAGGAACAAAATCCCCCAAAGCTTGCTGCCACGACACCGCAGCTGAGTGCAGCCAGGATGGCGTGTGCACCGTGGGAGCTGGTACAGTGAGGGACCGGGAGTTAAGCTGAGCTTGCCGTGACCATGGACACAAGGATGTCTCACATGCTCAATGGGTCAGTCTTTATTCATACATTCATTCACTCAACATTTTATTCTTTGTGAGTTTCACATTGTGTGCCCCAATCCTACTCACCTTCCTGCCCCTTAGTATCCACCCTCTGCCCTTGCAACCTCCTCCGCAAAAGAAAAATAATCTCATTGTGGAAGCCGAAGTGTGTCACAGTATGTTCCACAGTACACTCCTTTGTCCAGACTTCGTTACTTGCAAGTGTTCATTGCAATGACTCATTATTCTAGTTTCAAGGCCTCTGGCTTCTGCTACCCTGGATCTTCTCGGGGACTCATCTAGAATATCCTCTCGTTGCAGCGGGTCAGTCTTCAACCAGGCTCACCGAGGGTGAGATTTCCAGCAACAAATGGGACATCATCTCTTCCCAGAGGCTTTTTCCTCTTCCTCTTTCTGCTGCTGCTGTGTGAAGGGCAGAGGATGGATACTGCAGGATGCCACCAGTTCAGGCTGCAATTAGTAAGGTCTAACGAGTTCAGTGCATGACTGAAGGAAATGCTATCTTATTTTTAAGCTATCGAATTCTGAATGGTAAATTTAGCATGATAAGAAAACCCTTACCTCAGATACCCTGGGGAAACTTGTGCTCGAGGTCACCGTGAGTGGTGTGCAGGAACAAATTCTGAGAGAGTCATTAGCAGCCTGAAGAATGAAACAAAGTCATGAGCAACGATGTAACTAGCATTCGACAATAATGGTTTTGGGAAACTGCAGAGGTCAGGCAATTCATATCGTTTGCATGTTAACGAGTTGCAGACTTACACGTATGACCAATTATTTCAAATTGTATACAACTATGGATTTTGCTATGTGTTCTAAGTTGAATTGTTTATGTAACAAAGGCCTATCAAATTATTATAACTAGATACTAACATTTAAAAAAGTCTTTTGTGTATATGGGCCATATTTCATTATCTACTCATTAGTTGACGGACATCTAGGCTGCTTGCATTTCCTGGTTATTATGATCAGAGCAGCAATGAACATGACTGAGCAAATATTTCTGTAATAAGATATAGAGTTTCTTGGGTACGTGCCCTGGAGCGGTATAGCTGCATTTCATCTCTGTGTTTTTAAGGAAGCAGCCCATTGACTTGCACAGGGCCTGCACCAGTTTGCAGCGAATGTGTTTTCCTTGCTCTACATCCACGCCCGCATTTGCTGTTTCTGATCTTAGCCACTCTGACTGGAGTGGCTTCTTTTTATGGTAGATTGTAATTAACACAGAGACCTATAACTGCGAATAAGAGATTGTGGAGCACGAAGCCCTAAATGGGACACCCATGTTACACTATACACTCCCAGGCTCAGGGATCATCTCAGAAGAGAAGGTGGAAGGGCTGTAAGAGTTAGTAGATCACAGCAGTGAAACAGTGTTTTCTGCACACAACAGGGCTGTTGCTCACATGAACTCAAACTGCCATGACTGTGTGCACAAGACCTGCATAACATCAAGCCACCAAATCCTAGCACGAACTGGGGAGGGGCTCATGAAGTCCCCACCTCTAGCCAATGAGCTATTGGCAATTGAGCGTAGCTGGGAGGGGGAGGGCTGGCTTTACCCAAGGCCGTGGCTTCAGTAGATACCCTTATATCATGCATGTACTTGGAAGCATTAAGTCTTCCCAGGATCCTCTGTACCTTGATGGTGGCTGTGCCCCAGCTTCTCTCTGCTGGTTGGTTTTGCGTGTTCCTTCTAAGAAGAATGTACGGGAATACAATCTGAAGCAGTGGAATCTAGGAAGAGAGAAGATTAAATTGGGCTGAATTTATTGTCATCAGAGCAGTCACCTGGCATTCTAGATTCTAGGTATATTGACTGAGAAACCAGAATGGTATTTGCAAGAAGGCTGGTCTCAATGGTAGTCTAATAGAGTTTCTCAAAATTTACTGTGTAGAAGAATCACCTGTTGATCTTGTTATAAATGCAGATTCTGAATTTGTAGGCCTGCTATGTGCCTGGAGTTACACATTTCAGAGAGGTTCTAAATCATAGATCCTACTCAAATATCAGATGCCTGTAATCAATCACATAGAGAAAACATACTAAGGTCTGGGACAAGAGGTAGAGTAGACCTAACATGAGCGACTCAGTCATTCCAGAGAAGTCCCAAAGACTAACCATTTTGTAAGGTATGGCATTGCTCAGAGAAGTGCAAAAACTATTGAAAATATGCTGTGGCTACAGGCCACAGGCCAGAGACCGTCGTGTCTGGTGTTGGGATGGAATTAGTTTCTCTGATTTTAGCAGAAATTGTGTGTTAGAACACGTTAGAGGAATGGTGGTGACAGGACTTAGCTGTCAAACATGGGGTGGAGAAAAAGCCTTTAAAGGTTGCTCAGAGAGCAGAGCTGTGGTCTGAATATCTTTGCCATCCCAAAGTCTCTACGTTGGATTGCCAGAGTGATGCTATTAAGAGGTGTGGACTTTGTCATATGGTTAGATCATGACGGTACAGACCTGAGGGACATGATTGTCCTTCTGAGGCGCCAGGAGGAGTGCTGCTGTGAAATGAGGTCTTCTGGACATGCCCTGGTTGTTGTATTCATGAGCTTATGTGCAGCAGAGCCACAGAAGATAAACCTGTCAATCATTCCAGCACGGATGTGGGAGGAGCTCATGAGGTCCTCCCCTAGCTGAGGCGTTATTGGTAATTGACGGTCGCTGCAGGGGAGAGGACCATTTTTCTTAAAGGATGTGAGTGCTAGGAGGTTGCTCATGCCCAAGTGGTGGATCCAGGCCCATGCGCATGCAGGAAGCACCCATTAGGCTCTGTGGATTATAAAAGGAGGACTTGGAGGTGGGAGGGATATATTTTGAAGGTTGCCACGTCCTAGAAATAGGAAGGAGTTGAGGATGGAAAAGATCAAAATACATTGTGTATATGTATGAAATTACCAAATCGTAAATTGAAAAGCGTGCCTTAAAAAGTAAACAGGAGGAGGTCTTCCTTTCCTTCTACATGTGAAGACGGTGAGAAGGTGTCACCTGGGAGTCTGGCCTTCGCCAGATGCTCCTCTGTTAGGACTTTGGTTTTGGTTTCTCAGCCTCTACAACAGTGAGATAGAAATTTCTGGTGTGTTTAAATCACCCAGTCTAAGGTATCCCATTAGCCTAGTCCAGACAGACCAAGGCAGATGTACAATCTGCTTTTAGTCATAAGAATCGATATGATGACAAACTGATCAGAGTCCCCCCCCCCCCCCAAATACAATGCCCAGTCAGCCTTACAGAAGTACCGACGAAGTGAGTAAGCTGAAGGATTCCAGGTCTGGAGGGCAGAAATATGACCAACGTCACTGCAGTGGGGGTGTCACAGCCTCACACCAAATCTCAGACACGTCAGTCCAAAAAACTTAGTGTGGTGGTCTCTAGCTCCATCTATTTTTTTTTTTTGTACATGACAGGTGAATTCTTCTTTACTCCTGAATAAAAATCCATTTTGTACATATACTTTTCTTTATCCTTTCTTCCGTTGATAGGCGTCTAGACTGGTTCCACAGCTGGACTGTGGTGGTTTGTGCAGCAATAACCATGGATATGCACGCATCTCTAGGGTGTGATAAACTCCAATCCCTTCAGGTGCATTCCCAGGCATGGAATATATGCTGAAGATATGCTCCTTCAATTTTCAGGGTTTTTTTTTTTTTTTTTTTTTTTTTTTTTGAGGAACATCCATACTAATTTCTATGGTGTCTGGAATAATTTACATTCTTGCTACAAGTATATAAAGCATTCTTTTCTCCCCACATTAAAAACAATATTTTATTTATGTACATTCCGGTCATTGCCCCCCTCCCACAGTTCCTCATCCCATTTCTTCTACCTTGCCTCTGAGAGAATATGTCCCCTCCAGGACTCTCCCTTCCCCGGGGCCTCAAGGCTCTGGAGGATTAAGTGCATCTTCTCCCAATGTGGCCGGACCAGGCAGATCTCTGCTATATATGTGCCAGGGGCCTTGGACCAGCCTGTGTATGCTTCTGGTTGGTGGCTCAGTTTCTGGAAGCTCCCTGGGGTCTGAGTTAGTTGAGCCTGCTGGTCTTCCCATGGAGTCGCTCTACCCTTCAGTTTCTTCAGTCTTTTCCCCAATCTAACCATAGAGGTCCCCAACTTGAGTCTAATGATTGGATGAAAGTATCCGCGTCTGTTTCAGTCAGCTGTTGGTAGGGCTTCTCAGAGGACAGCCATGCCAGGCTCCTGTCTGGAAGAACATCATACCGTCAGTAATAGTGTCAGGGCCTGGTGACCCACTCCCCCATGAAATGGATCCCAATTTGGGCTGGTCATTGGACCGCCCTTCCCTCAGTCTCTTCTCCATTTTTGTCCCTGCAATTCTTTTAGACAGGAACAATTCTGGGTCAGAAATTTTGACTGTGAGTTGGTAACTCTGTCCCTTCACTTGAGACTCTGTCTGTCTACTGGAGGTGGACTCTTAGAGTTCCCGCTCTACAATGTTGGACATTTTGGCTAAGGTCACCCCCAATGAGTCCTGAGAGTCTTTCTCCTCCTTGGGTCTCTGGTACTTTCCAGAGGGTCCCCCATCTCCTGGCCCCATCCCCCTGCCCCAAGGTGGAGGTGGACTATTTCCATTCATTCTCCTGGCCCTCTGGGCTTCTCTCCTGTTCCCTCTCCATAGCTGATCCTTTTCCCCTCCTCCTCTCCTCTTCACGCAGGTCCATCCCTCCCTCTGCCTCCCGTGATCATTTCCTTCACCCTTCCAAGTGGGACTGAAGTATCCTCTCTTGGGCGTTCCTTCTTGTTACACTTCTTATGGTCTGTGGGCTGTATCCTAGGTATTCTGTACTTTTTGGCTAAGTACACACCATGCATGTCCTTTTGGGTCTGAGTTACCTCTCTCAGGATGATATTTTCCAGTTCCATCTATTTGCCTGCAAAATTCATGATATCCACTTTTTTAATAGCTGAATAGTATTCCATTGTGTAAATGAACCACATTTTCTGTACCCATTCTTTGGTTGAGGGACATCTGGGTTGTTTCCAGCTTCTGGGATTACAAACAAGGCCACTATGAACATAGTGGAACATGTGCCCCTGTGGAATGGTGGGGTGTCTTTTGGGTATATGGCCAAGATTTGCATTTCCCTGATGACTAAGGACTTTGAACATTTCTTAAGTGCTTCTCAGCCATTCATGATTCTTCTGTCATGAATTCTCTGTTTAACTCTGTACCCCATTTTTTAATTGGATTATTTGGGTTTTTTTGGAGGTTAACTTCTTGAGTTCTTTATATATTTTGGATTTTAGCTCTCTGTTAGATTTAGGATCAGTTAAGATCCGCCCCCCCCCCCCCAACCTGTAGGTTGTCAATTTGTGCTATTGATGGTGTCCTTTGCCTTACAGAAGCTTTTCACTTTCATGAGGTCCCATTTATCAATTGTTGAACTTAGAGCCTGAGCTATTGGTGTTCTGTTCAAGAAATTTCCCTCTGTGCCAATGAGTTTGAGGCTTTTTCCCACTTTCTTTTCTATTAGGTTCAGTGTAACTGGTTTTATGTTAAGGTCCTTGATCCACTTGGACTTGAGCTTTGTTCAAGATGATACATATGGATCTATTTCTATTCTTGTACTTACAGACTGCCAGTTAGACCACCACTACTTATTGAAGATGCTTTCTTCTTTCCACTGTATGTTTTTGGCTTCTTTGTCAAAGTGCAAGTGTACATAGGTGTGTGGGTTTACTTCTGGGATTCTGTTCCATTGATTGACCTCTTTGTCTCTGTACCAATACCATGGTTTTTGTTTGTTTGTTTGTTTGTTTTATCCCTATTGCTTTGTAGTACAGCTTGAGGTCAGGGATAGTGATTCCTCCAGAAGTTCTTTTATTGTTGAGAATTGTTTTGGCTATTCTGATTTTTTTTGTTTTTCCATATGAAGGTGAGAATTGCTCTTTCCATGACTATGGAATTTTGATGGGGATAGCATTGAATCTGTAGACTGCTTTTGGTAAGACGGGATTTTCCCTATGTTAATCATACCAATCCATGAATATGGGAGATCTTTCCATCTTCTCAGGTCTTCTTCCATTTCTTTTTTCTGGGATTTGAGGTTCTTGTTGTACAGATCTTTTGCTTGCTTGGTAAGAATTACATCATGATATTTTATACTATTTGTGGGTCTTTGATTCTATTCCATTTGATTGACCTGTCTGTCTCTGTACCAATGCTATTGTGAAGGGTATTTTGCTTCCCTAATTTCTTTCTCAGCCTGTTTATCATTTGTATAAAGGAAGGTTACTGCTTTGTTTGTGTTAATTTTATATGCTGCCATTTTGCTGAAGCTTTATCAGCTATAGTTCTCTGGTAGAATTTTGGGGGTTGCTTATGTATACTATCATATCATCTTCAAATAGTGATATTTTGACTTCTTCCTTTCCAATTTGTATTCCCTTGATCTCCTTTTGTTGTCTAATTGTTCAACTGGAACTTTTAGTACTATATAGAATAGATAGGGAGAGAGTGGGCAGCCTTGTCTTGTTCCGGATTTTAGTGGGATTGCTTCTAGTTTCTCACCATTTAATTTGATGTTGGTTGTTGGTTTGCTATATATTGCTTTTATTAAGTTTAGGTATGGGCCTTGAATTCCTGATCTCTCCAAGACTTTTAACATGAAGGGGTGTTGAATTTTGTCAAAGGCTTTTTCAGCATCTAATAAGATGATCATGTGGTTTTTTTCTTTGAGTTTGTTTATGTAGTGGATTACGTTAATGGATTTGTGTACATTGAAACATTCCTGCATCTTTGGGATGAAGCCTACTTGATCATGGTGAAAGATGGTTTTAATGCATTCTTGGATTCAGTTTGTAAGAATTTTATTGAGTATTTTTCTATTGATATTCAAAAGTAAGATTGGTCTGAAGTTCTCTTTCTTTGTTGTGTCTTTGTGTGATTTAGGTACCAGAGTAACTGTGGCTTCATAGAAAGAATTAGGCAGTGTTCCTTCTGTTTCTATTTTGGGGAATAGTTTGAGGAGTATTGGTCATAGCTCTTCTTTGAAGGTCTGATAGAATTCTGCACTAAACCCATCTGACTCTGGGCTTTTCTTGGTTGGGAGGTTTTAAATGACTATTTCTATTTCCTTAGGGGTTATGGGACTGTTTAGATAGTATACCTGATCTTCATTTAACCTTTGTATGTAGTATCTGTCTAAAACGTCATCTATTTCATCTAGATTTCCCAGTTTTGTAGTAGGTTCTGATAATTTTTGAATTTCTTCAGTTTCTGTTGTTATGTCTCCCTTTTCATTTATGATTTTGTTAATTTGGATGCTATCTCTGTGCTCTTTAGTTAGTTTGGCTAAGGGTTTATCTATTTTGTTGATTTTTCTCAAAGAACTAGCTCTTGGTTTTGTTGATTCTTTGTAGTGTTCTATTTGTTTCTAGCTGGTTGATGTTAGCCCTGAGACTATTTCCTGCTGTCTACTCCTCTGGGATGTGTTTGCTTCTTTCTATTCTAGAGCTTTCAGGTGTGCTGTTAAGTTGCATGTATGAGATCTCTTCCATTTCTTTATGAAGGCACTTAGTGCTATGAAGTTTCCTCTTAGTACTACTTTCATGTGTTCTATATGTTCGGGCATGATGTGTCTTTATTTTTATTGAATTCCATAAAATCTTTGATTTCCTCTTTATTTCTTCTCTGACCAAGTTATCATTGAGCAGTTTCCAAGAGTATCTGGGCTTTCTGTTGTTTTTGTTGTTAGTGAAGTCTAGCCTTAGTCTGTGGTGATCTGATGCATAGGGTTATTTCAATCTTCTTGTATCTATTGAGGCTTGTTTTCTGTCTGATTATATGATCAATTTTGGCGAAGGTTCCATGAGGTGCTGAGAAAAAGGTGCGTTCTCTTGTTGTGGGGTGAAATAAAGATATATGTTCAGTCCATTTGGTTCATAACTTCTATTAGTTTCACTGTGTATCTATTAGTTTCTGTTTCAATGACCTGTCCATTGGTGAGAGTCAGGTGTTGAAGCCTCCCACTATTATTGTGTGAGGTTCAGTGTGTATTTTGAGTTTTAGTAAAGTTTCTTTTATGAATGTGTGTGCCCTTGCATTTGGGGACATAGATGTTCAGAATTGAGACTTCCTCTTGGTGGATTTTTCCTTCGATGAATATGAAGTGTTCTTCTTCATCTCATTTGATAAACTTTTGGTTAAAAGTCTATTTTATTGTATATTAGAATGGCAACTCCAGTTTGTTTCTTGTCATTTGTTTGGAAAGCTTTTTTTTCAGCCTTTTATTCTGAGGTAGTGTCTGTCTTTGTCACTGAGATATGTTTCTGATATGCAGCAAAATGCTAGATCCTGTTTATGTGTCCAGTCTGTTAGCCTGTTTCTTTTTATTGGGGAATTGAGTTCACTGATATTGAGAGATATTAAAGACAGATGACTGTTAGTTCCTGTTATTTTTGTTGCTGGAGTAGGTATTATGTGTGTATGATTCTCTTCTTTTGAGTTTGTTGTGAAATGTTTAATTTCTTGTGTTTTCTTGGGTATAGTTACCCTCCTTGTGTTGGAGATTTCCTTCTAGTATCCTCTTAGGGCTGGATGAGTAGAAAGTATTGTTTAAATTTGGTTTTGTCATCGAGTATCTTGGTTTCTCCATGTATGGTGATTGAGAGTGTTGCAGGGTATAGTATCCTGAGCTGGTATTTGTATTCTCTTAGGGTCTGGATGGCATTTGTGTAGAATCTTCTGGCTTTTAGAGTCTCTGTTGAGAAGTCTGGTGTAATTCTGATAGGTCTGTCTTTATATATTACTTGGCCTTTTCCTCTTACACCTTTTAATATTCTTTTTCTTTGTTCTGTGCATTTAGTGTTTTGATTATTATGTGACAAGAGGACTTTCTTTTCTGGTCCAATCTATTTGGTGTTCTGTAGGCTTCTTGTACATTTATAGCCATCTCTTTCTTTAGGTTAGGAAGTTTTCTTTTATGATTTTGTTTAATATGTTTTCTGACCCTTTGAGCTGGAATTCTTCACCCTCTTCTATTCCTATTTGTCTTATGTTTGGTCTTTTCATTGTGTTCTGAATTGGATAATTTGGGCTAGGAGCTTTTTACACTTTGTATTTACTTTGACCGATGTGTCAATATTTTCTATATCTTCTATGTCTGATAGTCTCTGTTCTATCTCTTGTATTCTGTTGGTGATGCTTACATCTGCAGCTCCTGATCACTTTCCTAAGTTTTCCATCTCCAGAGTTGCCTCCCTTTGTGTTTACTTTATTGTTTCTATTTACATTTTTAGTTCTTGGATTGTTTTGTTCAATTCCTTCATTTGCTTAATTGTATTTTTCTGTATTTCTTTAAGGGATTTATTTGTTTCCACATCAAGGGTTTCTACCTGCTTGCCTGTGTTTCTTTAAGGGAGTTCTTTATATCCTCCTTAAAGGCCTCTATCATCTTCATGAGATGGGATTTTAGGTCATCATCTTGCTTTTCAGGCATGTTAGGGTATCCAGGACTTGCTATGGTGAAAGAACTGGGTTCTGGTGGTGCCAAATTGCATTAGGCTCTGTCACTTATGATCTTGTACTTGCCTCTGGTTATCTGGTTATCTCTAGTGTTAACTGGCCTGGCTGTCTCTAACTAGAGCCTGCCTTCTTGGAGGCAGGTAGAGCTCTGTGACATGGGTTAGAGCCAGTCTCCTGGGAGGCAGGCAGTGCTGTCTCTGGTTAGGGTGGGCCTCTTGTGTCTCTGTTAGAGCAGGTCTCCTGTGTTCCTGATTACTGTGGACCTCCTGTGAGGCAGGCTGTGTCCCTGGTTACTGCTCACCTCCTGTGCCTTTGGTTACTGTAGACCTTCTGAGAGGCACATGGGCTGTAGCATGTGGGCGAGTATCAAGCTGCTGCTCTGGGCCAGGAAGGAAGCAAACTGGAATGAGGTGGAGCTGAGGGGGGTAGGTCCCGAGTCAGCCTGACTCGATGGTTGTCCCAGCTGGCATGGGTATTTAGGTGAGATTCTCACCTGTGTCTTTGGTTACTGTGGACCTCCTGAGAGGCACGCAGGCTGTAGCTTGTGGGCTGCTGATCCTCCCCCACATCTTCATTAGCATTTTCTTCCATTTTTTTCTTGATAGTAGTCATTCTAAATAAGATGAGCTAAAATATTTTATTTCATATTTTACTAACACCTAAAGATTTTAAACATCTTTCGTGTACCTATTAGCCATTTGTATTTCTTCTCTTGAGAACTGTCCATGTGTCAACTGGACAGTTGGAACAGATGTTTTCTATCGTGTTTCCAACAACAAAGACACTCAGATGCAGACCAGAAACAGTTTGCTTTCATAGAGCAGGGTCAGCAGGTCACCTTCACTGTTGTTCCTCAGAGGCATGTCAATCTCTCACTCTTTGTCATAATTTATACTAAGGGATCTTGAGAAACTTGATATTCCACAACGCCCAATTCTGCAACATTACAATGATGACAGTATGCTCATTATATCTGGTAAGCAGGAAGTATCACAGAGCATAAGTATCTTAGTAATACACACACACACACACACACACACACACACACACACACACACACACACTCCAGGAGATAGGAGATAAGCAACATGAAACGTCATGGAACAGAGAAATAACTTGAAAAGGCTATAAGTATATAAAAAGCAAGGAAACACTTTGTATCACCCACCATAAAGATAAAGGCATTGTACTTGAAGAGTTGCTTGAGATTTCAAAGGTCAGCATATGCTTTATTTAAATGTGCCAGGAACTGTCTACCAGGTAATTTATAAATCTGTCAGTTTTTAATGAGTCCTGGAGCAAAGGACTCCAAAACTTATCCACCTCACAATGTAAGCTACCCTGACACTTGCCTTTGTGACATACCAATCCCAGTGGTAACTGAAGTGGCTCTCACAGACAGAGAAGTTTTAAGGGTCCTTAAGTAAGAACCACTGGAGATCACAGAAGAGCCCCCCAGGGATGTGAAGTAATGCCGTCCATTTTCTGCTAATAAGTACAAGAAGCAGTTCTGGTTGCTATCACACCTGGTGGAAGCAGAGTGTCTGGCAAAAATAATTGAGATTGGAAACATCCAGTATAGTATGAAAGGGCTTTTTCTTGGGTCCTCTACATTGTAAAACTGTATACTCAGAGTATGTCACATAGATAGGGCATGTCCAGAATACACAAGGAAGTAAGTGACATGAGGTGACTTAGGCTATCTCCTGTGGTACAAAGACTTCTTTAACGCCATACTCTCAATGCACAGCTAAGACCTTGTGCAACACTTTTATGACTTACAAATAAAGAAAGAATATTCACAAGCCCATCATTAAAGCAAATCTGTGTGGTACCTGGGCAGTGGTAGAAGGATAAGGCGCCTACATGATAATCACACTCAGGATGCCCAGGAAGACTATGGTGAAGAGAAGTCACTCCAATCACCAGTGTCTGGAAGTGGATATATTTTTTCTTATCTGTGTGGAAGAAGACAGGGGTTGAGGAATGAATGTAGATCTGGTTTGGGGGCAGTTACTAACAGGCTGGCCAGCTGACCAGAGACTTGGAAAAGAAAAGATTAGAGGATCGATCACAAAGAGATAATTGAGAAATAAAGATGATGGATTTTCCTTTTCATGCCAAACTGTAGAGTTAGAGGGCATCCAGCTGTGGAACGGGCCTTCAGTAGTTCAGCAGATGACTGTCTTAGTCACTCTTCTGTTGCTGTGAAGAGACGTGATGACCGCAACAACTCTTAGAAAAGAAACATTTAATTGGGGGATTGCTTATAGTATAAGAAGCTAAGTTTATTATCATCATGGTGGCATGCATGGCACTGGAGCAGTAACTGAGAGCTACATCCTGATCTATGGGCTGAGAGATAGAGATAGAGATAGACAGAGAGACAGAGAGAGTCAGAAAGGCTCGGTCTGGTATGGGCATGGGCTTTTGAAACTTCCACCCCCAGTGATAGACTCTTTCAAGAAGGCCACCCTTCCTAACCTTCTGAAACAGTGTCACTCTCTGGTGATCACATTCAAATCTATGAGCTTTTGGGGGGCATTCCTATTCAAACCACCAGTGACCCATCCTGACAGTGTCACTCACCCTTCTGAGTGACACGTCTCTCCTTCATCAGTCACCTTGTGGATTCAGGGGACAGATTAATGGGTACAACAATATGTGCTTCCCGTCACTATTAATGCCACGCCCATCTCCACTCAGAAAAATACCTACCAACACCAAAGCAACACTGAGACCTCTGAGTAGCACCATGATCTAGGGACAGCAGCCAATCCAATGGCAGGTCAATGAAATCAAACATGAACCAACGGAGAGTAATGGTTTGTTTTCATAGGAGTAGTTGTAAGGTAGGTCATGAGAACAGGTAAGTTTTTTTTTTGTTGTTACACTTATGATGATGATGCTGAGCCAGTGTTATTGGAAAAGACTGTAAGTCCATGTCTGAAATACCTATCTATGTTATAAAGTTGATCAATATTTTTGAACAAATATTTTGAACAAAGGCATTTCAGTGAGGGAAAGAAATGCCTTTTAAAAACACAGAGCTTTAATAACTAGAAATACAGTATGGGCCAAATAAATGTCAACCGTTACCTTATATTGTAAAAAAATAATTTTCAAGTTTGTTATATATCTAAATATAGAATCTAGGTTTTGCTTTCTACTGTTGTGATAATACCATGATCAAAAGCAACTTTGGGAAGAAAGGGTTCATTCAGCTTACAGCTGAGTCAGTCTGTCATTCAAGGAACTCGAGTCAGGAACTGAAGCAGAGACCATGGAAGAATGTTACTTATTAGCTTGCTCTCCATGGCTTGCACACCATTACTTGCTCTGCCTGCTTTCTTATGTGACCCAGGACCATCTACCCAGTGTTATCACTGCACACAGTAAGCTGGACCCACCTATATCAATTATTAATATAAAAAATGCCCAAGACCTGCCTCCAGTACAATCTGATGGAGGAAACTCATCAACTGAAAGTCTCTCTTTCCAGTTATGTCTAGCTTTTGTGTCAAGTTGACAAAAACGAATCAGCCAGCCTCCTAAAAGAAGACACAGGAACTGGGCATGGTGGCTCATGCCTTTAATTCCAGCACTCAGGAGGCAAAGGCAGACAGGTCTCTATGAGTTCAAGGCTAGCCTGTATTCATAGTGAGTTCAGGCCAGCCAAGGCTACATAGTGAGATCATATCTAAAAATATAATATAATATATCAAATAATAAGCAAGCAAACAAACAAAAATCAGGAGAAAATTCTCTGTACTTGCAGATCATTCAAGTATTTCTTATGCTATTAAAGGTACAAACTAGAAAAGAAAAATTAATTGACTTTATAAAAATAAACTTTCCCACTATGAAAGATGAAGTTGAACCAATAAGAATATGGATGGAAATTCCACATGTGAATGAACAATAGACACAAGTTAATAAATAAAAAAAACAGCTGAAAGATTTGAGCAGATACATTACCAATGAAGATATATTATGGCTAATCACATAAAAATTTCTCAAACCTATTACTCATCATGAAATATAAAGTAAAACCACAATTATATATCACTTATACCCATTAGGATGTCTACCATTAACAAGACCAACCACACCAAGTTTTGGCATGCATATGAGGCAATTAGGAGATGTAAAATGATACGTGCACATTAGGAAAGTGTGGAGATTCTTAAAAATAAACATACCAAGTGTATGACCCAGTCGTCCCACCCCGTGGCTTTTCCCCAAGAGAAACAAAAAGCATACATGAAGACAAAGGCTCATACAAGAACACTCATAACATCTAATAGCCTCAAACCAAAAAAACAACCCAAATGCTCACCACCAGGTGAATCAAGCAAATCCAGAATGTGCTACAGGAGAGGAGGTCTCACCTCTGCAGAGGATTCCATGGAATGGAGAAGAAGAACCAAAGAATATCTCTGGGGTAGGGAGTCATGGACACAGTGTCCGTTCGGAATGCTTAGACTGTACATGGGTCCTACATGGAAGAGGAAAACACAGAACACGTGTCTGAGACAACTGAGAAAATGTGAACGCACACAGGATATCGCAAGACAGTGGATGATGGTGCCCTTCCAAGGCATGGTGACGGGTATGGATGTATAAAACATGCTTTGGTTCTCTGGAGATGTGTGCTGACACATTCAAGGACAAAGCATTATAATGTGTGCAGACTCTCTTCAGATGAGGTACCAAAATAAAAGCGAAGTGTGAGCCAGGCCTGGTGGTCTATACCTTTAATCCCAGCACTAGGGGAGCAGAGAGGTAGACAGATCTCTGTGATTGTGAGGCCAGAGTGGTTACACAGAAAATTCTAGGGCAGCCAGGGCTACAAAAAGAGACCTCGTCTCACAGGAGGTAGGGAGAGGTATGTGTGCAAGCAACGAAGAGGGAGCAAGGAAAATAAGGGTTGGAGGAGAGAGGAAGGGGAGGATGGATGGAGAGAGAAGGACCCAGAGGGGGGGGAGGAGAGGGAGAGACAGAAAACTTGGCAAGAATAAGAGTTTTAATTTGCATCTCCCTGATGGCCAAGAATGTTGGACAATTTAAAAGTGTTTGCAGCAGCTTGCATTTCATCTCTTGAGAACGCTCTGTTTAGTTCTATACTGCATTTTCAAATTGGGGTTTCTTCCTGATGTTCAGGTTTTTAAATTCTTTATACACTTGAGACGTGACCCTTTATCAGATCTATACTAGGTAAGTATCTGCAGGCTGCCTGTTTGCTTGAATGATGGTGTCTTTTGCTGTGCAGAAGCTTTTCAGTTTTCTGTGGTCCCTTTTATCAATGGCTGGACTCAATGCCTGTGTTACTGGGGTCCTTTCCTGTGCCAGTGAGTTCAACGTTATGCCCCAATTTCTCTTCTGTCAGATTCAGAGTATCTGGCTTTATGTCGAGGTCCTTGAACCCTTTGGAGGTCAGTTTTGTGCAGGGTGATAAATGTAGATCTATTTACATTCTTCTACATACAGCTGCCCAGTGGGGATCACACCATCTCTTGACAATGCTGTCTTCTCTCCAGTGTAGATTCTTGGCTTCCTCAGGTGACCATAGGTGTATGGAGTTATATCTGGGTCTTCAAGTTGATTCCACTGACTAACATGTCTGTTTTTATGTCAATACCATGCTGTTCTTGTTCTTATAGCTCCGTATACAACTTGAAATCTCAGGTAGTGATACCTCCAGCAGTTCTTTTATTATTCAGGATTGTTTTAGTTACCCTGGATATTTTGTGTTTCCAGATGAAGTTGAAGGTTATTTTTTTAATTTCTGTGAAGAACTGTGTTGGAATTTTGATAAGACTGCATTGAATCTGTAGGGGATTTTTTTGGATGCCCATTTTCTCAATATTAATCATCTGATCGATGGGCGATCTCCCTGACTTCCCTGATTTCTTTCTTCAATGTCTTATATTACTTGATTGGGGCTATACTAAGATTTTTTGGAGACTGTTGTGAAAGGTACTTTTTTTCTGCTTTTGCTTTCTCGTTCTCCATATATATCACATTATACCTTTTTATAAGTAAAGTTGTATTTGTATACAGCTTCTCTCTTCCTGTGTATGGTGTTTTTATTTTTGTTTTTTTTGCATTGCAGTAAGTGAAGTAAGTGGCTGTCTGAGATTCTAGGGTTCATCAAACATAAAATGACTTCAGCTCTAAACATAAAAAAGTTTGTTAACCCTTAAAATAAATCAATGAAATAAAGGTTCTGACAAAAGTCAAAGACTATACACACAGAAATGACATGTCAAATAAAGGATGGAGCACTTAGTGTATTTGTGGAAAGAAATAAAGGTAGTTCGTTTTTGTATTTTGCTGCAAAGTATATTATATATACCATATATTATATATACTTTATATATTATATATAAATTATATTCAGCAGAATTTAAATTTTAGAAATTAAAACTCACTGTTTTAGATAAAACTATATGCAACAACTTAGGAATGGATCTCCTTGGAAATTTGTGCATACAGCTGTCAAAAGTAAAGGGCTAAAAATAAAAGATAAACCAAGATTTGTTAAATAATATGTAAAAAGCTTGCACAAAAGGACTGCTAGATTTGACTGCATTAAAGTTTATGACCCCATACAATGAAAAAGACCATAGATTGTATTTAAAGTTGCAGGAAGAGATTTGCAGAGAATGCAGAAGAGGGTCAGGTTTAATTTATAGAGTTTAGAAGGAATTAGAGGTGAATGGGGGAAAAGACAGCACAAAGAAAAACAGTAAAAGGATAATTCACAAAAGACAACCCACAGGAAAGGTAACATGAATGAGTTGTTGAAAGATGTTTACCTTTATTATTAGGAAAATAATAATTAAAACTTCACAGCTATCAATTTAGTGCAAATAATCAGTGTGATTTTAGTGCTGGCATGGATGAGGGGAGACCAGGTCTGACTTGTTGTTCTTTACAGATCCATCCTTGCAATCGCTTTGAAAGGTAACATAGCAACACTTAGTAACAATGAAGATACTATACCCTAGGACCTAATAGTCCTTCAAGGAATTTTCTCTTGACAACTGTGTGCACAAGTGCCCAAAGAGACCTGTGGATACCTGTCCAAGATGAATGTGTTGGTGACAGGTATAAGCCAGGTATAATCCATTCATCCATCATTCAAGATGTGTCCAGTTTTGCCCATGGATAGGCCTGGAGATTACACAGGAATGCTGTGATTACACATGTCAGTCTGTCCTAAGTGGCATTTTGTTCAAGGTTAGCTGCAGTGTGAACATAAAGTCACACTCATGAAGATTTCATACTCTGTGGCATTAAAACACACATGATAGGTCATTTGTACATATGCACATTTTAGTCTTCTCAAAATTAATCATTTGGAAAATATTAGCTCACTGAGTCACATGTGCATATCTCATTATACAATGTCTCAAACCAAGCCACCAGTCTCACCTAGAAAGTCATCAGGGTACCATCATGCTCAAGGTGACAGATGTGTGTTTCCCAAATTCCTGTTTTATCATTGGCATCAAACATAGTTGGCTGATCTCCTTAAAGCGACACACACCCACTTCATTAACTTTGGGACCCTGACAGCCAAATGCCTAAGCCTGAATAAGCACAGGTTTTGCTTTAAGATCTGCTGCTATAGGAGATGGAGGATACAGAGGTGGCCATGGCCAAGTCTGCAACGTAGGAAGAGCAGTCTTCCAGGAGCATCACTGCTGAGGTGGGTGGGAGAAGTCTGGAGGCAGAAGACTATGATGGAGTTCCAGGAGGGACATGCTGAATGATGACAAAGGCCTGGGCACCAAGAACACACTTGTAGAAAATGATGAGTTCGAGCTGACTCCCTGCTTCTACCAACCACTACATGACAGGATTCAGGAAGATGGAGAACGCTTAGGGGTATAGTAAAAAATATGTGAAAAATCCTGGTATGGTGTTTCTTCCCACCTTAGACCATTTATGTTTCTGGATGAAACACACACACACACACACACACACACACACACACACACACAGCCTTTATATTTTTAAATATGCCTTAAGCAACACAATAGTTGGGTAATTGCTTACCTTCCATGTTGTTAGAATCCACTTTCTTACTGATAACTCTGAGTTACTACTTACTATTTTCTATGTTTTGTCTGGGCTGCTCTTAACTCTAATTGGCCAGCCAACACAACCACGTTTTCATGGCCCAGCTATTCCATTGTGGCTCTCCCTCTCCCTCCTGCACATTCTTCCTCTTCCATGGCCACTCCTTGTAGCAGGTGAATTAGTTAAACCGCTTTCACTCCATGTGGGTAGCTCTTCCAGCCACCCATCAGAGCCCTCTGGATTCAGGAATGAAAGGTGCACACACGAGCTAATTTTGATATGCCTTAACTAGCTCAATGGCTGGGCATTTCTAATCCTCTTCACGGCTAACAAACACCCTTCTCCAGATATTACTGAGTTAATATCTTTTAAAATCTATATTTCATCTCTGCTATCAGAGACCCAGCTGGGGACGTGGCCTCTAGGGCTACTTTCCTGGATGCTTACATGCCAGAGGGCCTTTAAATTTCATCTTTTTCCTTCCCCATTATGGTGATTCTTTGTCTCTCCTCTCTCTCCCAGCCCCTCGCCTGCCTAATCTAAAAGGTCTGCCTCTGTCTTTCTGCCCAGTCATTGGCCGTATGGCATTTCTTTATTATCAATCGAAGTCAGCTGGGGGTAGGAATGCTTAGGTCTGGAAGTGTGGCTTTTTGGGAGCTGAAATAAGACAAAGCATTAGAAGCAATCCCCAACAGCTCCTTTCTCTCCCTCTCCTCTCCTTGTGCTCCCAAGCCTGGGAATCCTAACCCCCCTGCTATATCTTTTTTTCCCCAGCTATTGGCTGCTGGCATCTTTATTTACTAATCAGAATTAACTGGGGGCAGGATCCCCCATGGTCTTATGTGTGGACTTTCTCATCTTTGGGGCAGTTTTGGGGGACCCAAAGTAGCATTAGAATACAAGCAGCATTAGGCTAACCCACTACATAGGCGTACAACGCATGAAGCTCCCCTCTGGCTATGTCTGTATTAAGGGCTGCACATGAGCAAAGACCAGAAGGTAGCTGCTTACATGGATACAGAGAGAGAGAGAGAGAGAGAGAGAGAGAGAGAGAGAGAGAGAGAGAGAGAGAAACTCAAAGCCAGAGGATTTTTGAGAATTAGACTAGAACCCAGAGCTTAGCACACTTTAGTATCAGGCTTTAGAGGAGTGATAGAGAAAGAGGAGTCTACAAAGAAGACGGTAGAGGAAAAATTATAAACATAGAAATGATCATGGCATATGGTATCGTGGTGTGCATAGCATTTCCAGAACCTGAAGATCCATGCTAGCAAATGTGGCAGAGGCTTAAGAACTAAAAGAAGTCCACACAGATGCGGGCTCTGAGAAAGCCTTCCCACCCATTAAATCCCTGTGCTTGGAAGCTGCCTGGTTCAGTGAAGAAACCTACTAAGTCTTGTTGTACGCATGGGCACTGAATATGGTGACCGAGGACACTGGAAACCTTCATCATGGCGGCTTTGTCATATCGGTTGTATACACAAGCCTCACAGTGGCGTATGGAGAAAGAATGAGTGGAAAGCCGAGTGCGACTTTTTTCCAAGGAACTCCTGGGTCATTAAAGGAACTAAGGAGATAAATCATGAGCTTGCAAGGACAGTGAGACCCTAAGGCACTCACCCAGACACAGCTGCAAGAGCACCCTTGTGGATCCAGCAATAGGAGTCTACAGAAGAATGTTGACCCTTCTTACCTATACGCCCTGTTTATGCCAGTCTTCCCTCCTCTTGCTGGCTGAGCACCCCCTGCCTTGAGTGTTCTGCAAACATGTATACACTCCCCAGCTTCCTCTGTCACAGGCTCACTACCCTAGTTGCAACCCCACCCCCAGCCCCAAGAGTCTAAAAGGTCTAAGGTGGGAGGTGCCATGTCTTTCCTGTATTCCACCTGTACCTCAGTCATAGCAAAGCTCATGAGTTGTATGGGCACGAGTGAGCAGCAGATGTATTCTAGATGACTTTCCTGCCAACCCTGCCTGGAGAAAGATGCCTCAGAAGACTCAGAAATGGAATCAGAAGTCACATTAGGTTACTTACAGGTTCCCTGTGGAGTCGAATTTTCTCTAGGTGCTGGCAGACTGCAAGCAGCCTGCAGCCTTGGAGGCTGTGCAGACTACTTCATAATAGCCATCTATTAAAACTTCAAAGGAAGAAAAATTAAAAACATGACTAGAGCTAATTGCCGGCTGCCACAAATTGGTTGCTGGGTATTATAAATGGTTTAATAGTTGGTCTAGATACCATTGCGATAGGTTGGTGCCCTATATAAATAGGAACTTGGAGATGTAGAGATAACTGAGACCAGGCTGTGACCTCACCAAGTCATATCTTCATGGCCCAAAGGGGAGAATTTTACATGTCTCTGTGTTTGGCACAATTATCTGTCACAGAGCAGCCAAATAAAAGACTCCAGTTTAACAATTCTATCACCGAAAGAGAAGGACTCTGGGTGAAATAAACCCAATGATTACTTACTATTCCAAACAAGAATCAGGGTGCCTGGAAGCAAGACCTGGCTCCAAAGCAGCCAGCTCTGTGCCCACAGGGAAGCTAAGCTGTCTGTCTCTGCTACACAGTGAAGGATGATATAATACTTGAGCTCACGCATCTACTTATTTATTCACTCAATCCATATGTATTAGGCAGTTACCATATTCCTGGCACCATGGTGTGCACTCCAATACCAATACCATATAGGATAACTTGCTATAGTCAACTTCAGGGTGAGGCAGAAGCAAGCGTTCCATGCGGCAAAGCTGCTAAGACATATCTAGGTACAGTAGAGGGGAGGAAGGGGTAACCAGAACTCAGCTGGGAAGAACCAGGTGAGCACTCTAGAGGACGGATCCTTGAAAGGGCTTTAAATGATAAATAGGAGTTTCCCTGGCAGAAAAGAACGAAGCTTGCATCTGTAACCCCAGTGCTGAGGAGGTAGGGCTAGGAGGATCTTGGGGCTCGCTCAGAGGTCAGTGCAGCTGAATCAACATGTTTCAGATTGGTGAGAGACTCTCTGAAAAACGTATCCTGGAAAATGACTGAACAAGACACCCAACATTAACTTCTGACCTTGAGGTGTAAATGGTGCACACATATAAACCCACATCTCTCACACACAAAGAATACAAAAGTCTACCTTGGTTCCTGTTCTTAAACTTTCAGTCCACAGCCACTTGGCCTCCTGGCTGCTTTAAAGGCTGTAGTGAGACCATATATCATGGTGGCAGGACATTGAAGAGCAGGCCTGTTCATGTCATGGAAGCAATGTCCAGGAAGCAATGATGGAGAGTGGAAAAGGCCAGGCTCTCGCTATCCCTCCCAGGACACATTCCCAAGGATTTCATTTCCATTGGGTTCTACCTCCTAACAGCTCCATAACTTCTGAATAGCACCACAGGCTGACAACAGCTAAGTTTTCATCACATGAGCCGTCAGGGGTACCTGTGAGATCTAAACTATATATCATTGTTAGGGCACAGGTGAGCACCGGGTGCTTTTCCTGGCATTTCTGACTTAGTAGGGCCTTTGGATTCACATGTCTGCTGCTGGTGCTGGATCTGTTTAGGGAACCACTGGATGACAGTGTTCTTTCTGATGCTTTCCTGTTCATGTCTGTTCCAACAGTCAGCAACACACAGAGCAGATTGGACCGGGTCCTGGCTAGAGGCAAGGAGACATCCAGGCAGCTTGTAGAAGTTACTAGAAAGGAAACTCTTGCCCATGCTCTCGTGACTTGAGACTTTAGTTCTTCTTCAGCCCTTACGGTTGCTCCTTTTAGGTTGATACCAGTGTCTGGTTTTTGGTTTTGTTTGGTTTTTTTTGTTTGTTTGTTTTTATCATTTGAGATTTCTTTGTCTGAATTATGGATTGTTTCCTGTTGAAATGTAAATGGACCTGGAAGGGGCAGCCCGTTGATACAGCGCTTAGTGTTTTAAAATAGGGTGTTAATTTAATTATGAGATCATTTTCATAAAGAGCCCCAGGAGATGACAGTCATTTTTAATGACCTGGGAGGGTAGACTCAATCCTAGGGCTCCACACCCTGATGGCATGATGTTACCCAAGTCTCTTCACCTTCTTGAGCCTAGTTTCCTCTTTGGTGAAACTGGGGATAATAACACCCTCTGTCACCCTGTGTTATTTTAAGGATTGCGCTAAGTGAGAGAATGTGTATGTCTATCAAGGGCTAAGCAGAAGTGCCAAAGTATATTACTAGATACAAACATGCATACCTTCTAGAACTTCATTTGGCATAGTGAAAACTCCAGAAGAGTCTTAACAAATCCAAAAGTTTGTCCACCTTGTGACAAACTGCTATCTAGGGGTGGAACTTAGTAAGTAGGAGAGTAAATGTGTCAGGCTGAATGGACAGTGCCCATGCTGAATCCAAAGCCAGGGTTGGGTTTTTTGTTTTTTGTTTTTGTCTTCTTCTCAATAACTTTTTGAAAACTTTGTTAGAACAGAGCTAGGCTTCTAAATCTCAGAAACTTCCCCTTGCTGTCAAGGTAAAAATATCCTCCAGGCTTTAAGGGATTTTGTTTTTCTTAGTTGTCTATATTTGTGCTATTTTCTGTAAGTTCATAATCAGACAGGATTGACTAGGCTTGGACAGAACACATCTCATTCCTTTAAACAAACCTGTGTCAAGCCACTCCTGGGAACCTTTTCCTAACCTGGCATAGCTCTCTGCCTCTGAGAGATTGACAGGCCAAAACTAGAGGGCTGCTTTCACTTCTTGGGGTTGGGGTTTGACTTCATCCCGAGCTGTAGGGTGGTAATCTGGAGTGCTGGGCAGGTGTGCCTGGAGCAGCAAACTATCAGCTTACCCGCATGTGAACAATGGCTCTGGTGCGTGCGGTCACGAGGTCACCTTCAGCAGCTTCATGGCTGGGGTAAAAGAAAAAAGTCTTTTCAATCGCCTCCAAAGAAAAGAAAGGAGACATCTTCTCATTTGTCAGGGGATAATTTCTTAATTACCCTGTGATGTGTGTTCTTCCTGGTGGGTCCTTCAGCCAGATTTGGGAGGGTGAAATCTGATGTTGTTTCATTCATGACAGGGGGTGGGAGGTTGGGGATGACAGGACTGGGGACAAACATTGGCAACAGTGTAGGTTTTCAACATCTCTCGCTGCAGCCGAGGAGGGTCTACCTGATCCCCACAGAGGCCTTGAAGCTTGTCTCCCAGGGGCAGGGTAAGGCCTTTTGAGTTGAGGTTGGTCACAACCACCTGCTAATCACTTGGAGAATCCTGATTTAGTGTATAGAGGGGTCCTGGCAGAACTTCTGAATATTTTCCAACGAAGTTTGCCTGCACTTTTGGCAACCTCTAAACTCCTGTCCAGGTATTTGCTGGGGAGGGGGAGAGAGGGGGAAAAAGTGTTTTGATAGATTCTCAACCCCTAACCAATCCCTCCCACACAGGGGACGACTGTGAGACCTGTCATGGGTTTCAGATCATTTTTCTCCTCCTTTCTTAACCTTTCACAACAACCTGGGGGGCGCGGGGGAGGGGGGAGGGGAGGGGAGGGCGGTGCTTCTGTCTTAAAGTGGAGGAAGGGTGCCAGGCCCGAATCCGCTTCCAGGCGGGGAGATCACCTTGACAACCCTCCATTTTCACTTTTCCCGTCTTCTACTCTTAAAGCAGGAAAGCAATAGGCAGTAGACCAATGTGAGCCAGGTAAAAGTTAGACACTGGGGGGAGATCAGGCTTCCACATTGTCTCTCACCTCACGGGCTTCATTCAGTTACTCAACAACTATTTATTAGGCCCTCCCTGGGCACCACGTATCACAATGGGGTATCGCCGCGAACAGATAAAACTCCTCCAGGAATTTTCATTTTAGGGGAGTTTCTATCCCACAGCTTCAGGAATTCCTGTGGCTGCTGCTTAGAGTTCTCTAGTAGGGTGCCTCTTCAGACTGCTGTTTCTCTGAGTGCACCTTTGTGTAAACACCGCCCCTCCTGGTGCTCTATACTCCAAAGTACTCGCTCAGGAGGCCTGCTCACATCTAGCTCAAGGCGTGCAAGCGCACGCACTGGCTCCTATGTCACAGTCACTCAAGTCCAGAACCCCACACGGCGACCAGGCCCTGCAGCTGCCGGGATGTCCCTCGCCCAACTCCCCGCCCCAGCGAATGTATAGGCTGCAGAGCCCCGGGTGGCTACACCCCTTCTCTCTTGCTTCGAGGGCCTCAGAGCTCTCTGCAGACCTGCTGACAAAGCATGCGACCCTCCCAGGCTTCCTGCTGGGTCCTCCCCTCTCAGCTTTCTCTACTTCTGGGCTGGGTCTGAAGAGAGAAGCGCCCTGTGCGCCTGGCAGTAGTTTGGGCAAGGCACAGGTGGAAAACAATTACCGAGCTCTTTGGAAACCCGAGTCTGTGGCAGAAACTTGGACTTGGTGACATGAAACCAGGCAAAGGAGCACTGTAAGACAGTGCTGCTGTCCCTCAGGGCTGATTGATTAGATGTTCCTTCCTCCCAAATCATTTTCAGCGGGTTGTTTGTTTATCTCCGAGCCTAGCAACCGCCTGCCGCTGTTCTGCTTACAAATGCGTTCCCTAATGTTAGGCTGCAGAGGTCAGCGGGCTCATTTCTTTCCTGGTTTAACTCTCGCACACATCGATTTCGGGCATCTCCACAGCAGGCCACCTACATCTTCTGGGTCAGCCAGCACTTTCGAGGCTTCCTTGACCACACCCTCCCTTTTGTCCTCTCAATTGAGTGGCACAGCATGAGCAGAGCCCCCTCCCCCGCCCACAGGAGACTCCGTTCAGAAAGCCCTGTCCAGAGCCCCTGAGTTTCGGAGGTGGATGTGCACTTATTAGGTTCAGCCAAGATCGGGGAGATTGCAGCTTTCTGGGGAAACGGGACTGAGCAACCTCATACTAGGTTTTGGCTGTATGTAGGTCAATGCCAAGAGCAGGAGACTAACACAAGGCACTCTGCTTATCCTCTGTTCAAAACGTAGCTGCAAGAGTAGTGGACAAAGCAACCTTCAACACTTTTGGAAGAGATGGATGCTGATTCCTGGGAGACAGGAAGGTTCTCCTCTGTGTGAACCTACACTAGAACCGGGTGTCTGGAAAGGATCATCACCCCTCATCCATCTGTCAGTGGTTGCTCCCAGATAGCCCTGGAGCCTGCACAGGGGATTTCCTCTAATCCAGTGTGCTGGCCAGGAGTTACCACCCCTATCCCCACCCCACTTTACTGCTGAGGAGAATGAGTTTGAGGGAGTCACCAGAGTTCCCAGAAAGCTGAGAATGTGAGAGGCAGAGTAAGATGAGGCCAACAACCTTCCAATGATCTATTTGAAGGAATAGGGGTCTTAGGGGTCGCTGCTAGGGGTTCTTTCCCTGGCTCACAAAGCAATGTGCAGGCTTGGAGGCAGGAAGCCTCTCTCTATCACAGCCAGGCCGGCTTTGTCTGACACTGTAAATAGCCCCAGTGATTTTGTGTTTCCCAGATGCTCTCAGAGTTTCTGCCTATCTCCCTTCTCCCAGTGCATTCCCTACACAGTTGCCAAGGCCCTACTAGTAAACCTCTTCCTGCCTCCCTGTGCTAACTTTCAATCATCCCTCTCTACTCTGTAATAACATCTGCATCCACCCTTCACTATAATACTGCCTTTATAGAGTCTCTCCTTGTTCTTCCTTCATCCATCTTGTCCCATGAGCCATAGACTTAATAAGGCAATGTTGTGCTAAGAGCTTTCCCCTTACCTACTGAGTCCAGCGTCACATGGCACTGAGTTGTGCTTGGTCATTCATACTTGGCAATCTGGCCAGATGCCATCCTAAACTCAGTGAGAGGTGGTCCTTCAGTTTTTGCTAGGTTTGAAGGGGTGGCATGCCTGGAATGACTAATGGGCACTAATGGGCTCTCAGCAGCTTCTGCAGTGGATTGTTTGCTGGCTTGCTTCTCCCAGGCCTTAGAGAAGGCTTGCACCTGGATTAGTCTCGAAGGGGAGACAGAGCTTAATTGTCTTCCGTGTTCTAAGACACTCAGAAGCTACTTAGATGAGGCAGTGCCTGTGGTATGTGGTAATTGAGGACACACAAGTGAATGCAAACAGCTCTATACATAAGAGGTTGGGCATAAAGTGAAATAAAACTGATGACAAATGGTTGCTCTGGGGGAAGTATTTCTGTGCTCTCTATCAAAGCTTTGAGAGTCAGTTTTCTTCAGGTATGTGGCACCAGACAGGTTGCTATGCTTCAATGTATGGCCCTACACCTATGTGCACACAGGCACCACTGACTGATTTAATAACCTAGAGTGGGGAGGGAACAGAATGGGGATTCAAGACGAGCTGGGGGTGCAGGGAAAGGAGTAGACACGACAAAACTACATCATATATGAGTGAAACTCTAAAAAAGTATGGAATATATTTTTAAAAGAAATGGAAAAATAACCAAGCCAAGTGTTTTTCAAATCACCTTCTCAGCACGTGAATGCCCACCCTCACCTTTGCAACCTGCAGCGTGTTTTCACACACATGTCTCCCACAAAACACAGAGAGGGACTGGCAGGGCTCTTTGCAGCAGTTGTTTCTCACTCAGTCCCTGCCGCACTGTGCTGGAAGACATGTGCATGTTAATTGGCTGTATTCTTTTGCATTTTACAGAAGTGGAAACTGAGATGATGAGAACACTGATTTCAGGAAATACAGTATTCCAAATGACAACATCTGGATTTGAATGCAGGCTTCCTGACCCCTATAACCTTGCCCCCATCTCATGCGTGTGATTCCATCAGTGTTCCCTTAATTGGGTGCTTTGGAGAAATCTCCCTCATGCTGCCTGCAGGAAGCCCTCCTGGCTCCTGGGGAGGACTAGGAATAGAGGTTAGTTCCTGGACTCAAAGGCAGGGAGACAGAGAGCTGTCCTCACAGCAAGGCCATGGCTACTTCCTCTGCTGCTTGCTAGGCAGCCACTGAAGTTACCTCCTCCAAGACAACACTTCATCTGAGGAGTAGGCAATGGCAGTCCTACCTGGCAGCTATCATGGGGATCCAGTAAGCTGGTATAGAAAATAAACTCTCATGGCGAAGCTCCCTTCCTTTTGTTCTTGGGTGCGGGACGCATTGCCTGTCTGGGCACAGGATTTGTTGTGTGTAGGAACTCAGAAAATAGATGTTTCAGGGGATGAGGAGAGACTCCAGCCTCTTGACCTCTTCCCCTCAGGCCTGAATCTTGAGGACCCTGGAGGGGTCCTTTTTGGGACAGATAGGGCTGGACAGAGAGATCTCTTGATGTCTACCACACAATAAAGAAGCAACTCCATGAGACACTCACATTGTTTCCTCTGGTGCTATTATACCTCACTTGTGTTATTCCTACATCTTAAAAGCTGCAGACTGCTTTCAGCCCAAGCCACTGGGAACCCATGTCTGGAAGCAAGGGCAGCAGCGGCATGTCAGTCAACATGATGGGCTGTCAGTAGCATATGTTGGTGGGAATGTCCCCCAATGCAGAGAAGAACTGACAAAGACACATGTGGAGGACCTTACTCCTTGCTCAAGCTCTAGGGACAACAAACCAGCGTGTCCCATGATGTATGGAAGGTGTTCTTGAGTGCTGAGATCTCTGGCTAAGGAAGAAGACAGATACCCGGGTACTAAGAAGCAAACTGTGGTGAAATGCTTGCCCTCTGTGAGATACTTCCTTGAATTTTCTCATCTAATTCATATAATAACCTATACAAGGTAGATGCTATATGACCTTGACCCATATTCAGGGGAACCTGAGTTTGCAGAAGTCAGTGGACTCTTCTCAGGGGCCAGCTACTATATAGTTGAGCCAGGAGCCAAAGCCAGGCGTGAAGGACTCACCTACACATGCTGTCTGCACAACTGTGCCAGCTGCCTGGGGTGTCATGGCCTCCCGTGGCTCTTTGTTCCTCTTTGGGAGAAGGGAGGCAATGTTTATTTTGCTGGCTCAGATAATGAGATCTTTATCTTCCTCAGAAAAGCATGTATTAAATCCCTAATTGCGCATGGCATGGTATTGAGTGTGGCATGGAATTATTTTGTATACAGAAATAATTAAGCTAAGTACACAGACAGGGTCTCTGCCCTCTGGGAACATGATATCCCTAGCACACTGAAGGCTGACCCAAGCAATACATCCACAAAGCCAGCGTCTTGGTGCCATTTTCCCAAGGCCATCATAGTCACAGACTGGGTCCCTTTATTAGCAATGACATGGCCTGGGTGTGCTGGAGTACTAGTGTCTTTCAAGTCCGCTTCTACGAAGACTTCTCAGGAGGTCAGACTTGGGGTACGCACAGTCCGCAGGCAGATAATGCTTTGGAAGGCCTCTCATAGGGCCTGTGTGATCTTCACAAGTACCTTTGCTGTCTAGGCTTTAGCTTTCCCATCCACGGAATGGACTAGTAGCATTGCAATTCTCAGGGGCTCACCAAATTTGGTAAAAGCATGTATGGACCATACTTAGTACAGCGACCAGCAGATGGTAAGGTCTCTATAATTAATGACCATTACAGCTGATGATTAGAAAGCCTGTTTCCCCTGCACACCCTCCTCCCAGATGAACATAGAGACTTTGCTTGAGTCATATTGGGAAGAGGACTTTTGATTGCACACAGCAGAGGTGTTTCATTGATCCCCCGTGCTGTGGTCATATGAAGGATCAGACCTCTGTGCTTCTAATGTGTTACTGTGCCCAAGATGTCAATAGCTTGCCTTGATGGAGCAAAACACCAAGTGTCTGCCTATTGGCTCTTTATTCTTAATTCTCCATCCTAGACTCTAGAATCTAGAAAGATTCAAACTTCTCTTCAGAAAAAAGGCTTGAGTGGGGAATGAAACAAGGCTATACTGTAGAGCAGTGTGGATGAAGTACCTCTGGCTGCTTGGGGTACCTGTGACTCTGGCTCCCCAGTCCACACCAGAGGCTGTTGTAACTGCTGTCCTTCCAAAACTCATTCGAGGAATAAGAGAACAGAAATGTCGGCCACATCAGGGGAAGTGCGTGTGTTGCTGAGGCAGGGCTGCGTGGTAAGTGGAAGATTACAGAATATCTTTTTCCGTCTTGGGTTAACTCACTAGATTGCTTACCTTCTTCTCAGACAGAGCCCAGAGTTGGCCAGGGAGTGACCAAGGCCCTTCAGGAACCCAAGGACACATACTTCAGAAAATCTCTTTGTGTTTCTCCTTGGCAGAGGCCCTGCGCAGCATTGACTTTGTGCTTAATGGCCTGTCAGGAAGGAAAACAACCAGGAGACCTGCGGGAGAAAAAGAGTAAACTAACAATAAAACCAAACCCAAACATCACGGGCCCTCCCTCCCCTTACTTATTTCACTGTCTTTGCAGCCAATTCCCCTCCCAGGCAAATAATATTTATTCCAAGAGGCTCTGACACACCAGTTCAGAACAAGACAATGCTTGATTGTTTCTTCCTTCCCCCTGCGGCGAGCGATGGGCTGGAGCAGCGCGCAAGCGTGGAAAGGGAAAGGTACTTTCTGCTATTCTCATGGGACCCAGCTCTGGCGCTGTCAAAACAAGCCCGAGACTCACGCGGGGGAGGGTGGCGGGGCCAAAGATTAGTACAGCTACTGCGGGGCCAGCTCAGAAAGTTTCGCTCTTTTAGCTAAAGTTCCTGGCAGCTGTGGCCACTTAAACGGCTTTTGCTTCCATTAGACAGGAGAGTCATTAAGTCAGGGAGCTTAATGCAAGCTCTAAAGGGCCGGGAGTCATTGCTCAGCGAAAAGTGCCAATTCATTGTGTGGTAGATAAAAACACCTAGAGACTGAAATCAGAGGTGAATTTCTCCAGCTTAGGAGTTGAGGACTGACCCCTTGGTGACCTTGTATAGAGAAACAGCTTTTGTGTAAATCAAAGACTTCAGCTCTCCTGATACAGGAAGATCCTGGGGAAGGTGTAGTCAGACAGGGGTAGATTGGCAGCTCCAAGGCTTCTCAGCGGGTGTTCAGTCTACTCAGGCTGAAGGGCCCAGAGAGGATCTTAACCCAGGGTTTATCAACCAGATACATGCCTGAACTGAGAATTTGTGTTGTCCCAGTTAGAGTTTCTTCTTCCTGGATCAGGTGACCACCATCTTAAACTGGGGCCAGCACAGGCTGGCCTCTGTCCCATTTTTTTCAACAATGCTTTCCATTGGATATGTGAGCCCTCTTTAGCAGATAGCATCCAGGCAGGAGAGTCTGAACCAGTCCAGCTGTCTGAACACCATGACTGCTCATCAGAGCAAAGTGTCCACTTTCTTTCTGGACAGTACCCCATGAGCTTGTGACAATTTTTGTTTTATGTTAACTTTTAACCACAGGGCAAGCCAAGAGGGCATTTTCACCCCTACTTTACAGATGGAGAAACTGAACTTTGGGAAGGTTCGATGACACCTAGATAGTATCTCGAAGCCTAGCATTTTTGCTTCCAGTCTGTCACTCTTCTTGGGCTGGTCCTGTACACTCTGTCACAGGCAGCTGTAGAAGACAAGGCTGCAGCTGGTTTCCCTGGTCCTGATCAGCCCACCCTTAACACTTGTCAGGACCCATCTTACCAGAGGCTTGATTCTGAAGGAAGATGGGATGACCAAGACCTTATCTCTCTACATTAGACTGAGGCCAGAAGGAATTTAGGAGATGAGGGGGTCCTGGGCAGATGCAATTTTCATTTGAAGCAAACTCCTTCAAAAGGCCACCTTAGCAGCACCTTTGCTGTGTCCTGGGGCTGAATGAGAGGAATCAAAGGCACAGCAGTGCACCTGCACAGAACCGCAAACTTAAATGCTCCAGGACCTGGAGGTGGAACACTTGCCAAAGAAGACCTCAGAAACACAGAGCTTCCTGAAACACCAGTGGGCAGGGGGACCAGACTCGCTGCTGCCTGGTGGGGAAGTCAGAATCTGGGAAATGTCACCTCTCACAAGAATTACGTCAGGATCTATGACAGTACCAAATAAGTCTGACCCTGGCTGGACAACCTGACGTAACTAGTCGTCTGTCTTATCCCATGTAGGATTACTCAGACTATAAAATTCTATTTATTTGCTAAGGGAGGGGCAGATCCATATCCCATCTGTTGACACCTGGACTGCAGGGAAGAGAGCTGCACCTCCTAGCCCATCCCAATGCCCTGGCTGAGCCACTCCCTGCCCAGCCGATGTGGCTGATGGGAAGAACACCTGGTGGGTGAGGGCTGGGAGAGCCTCCCATTGGCAGCAGCTCCTCTGCCGAGAGCCATGACCATCACTCAATAGGATAGAAGGCCAAAAGCCTGAGAGCACAGTTCCCAACATGTTCACCTCAGACACTTGCCCCAAGTAGGCCGGGCTGTGACAGCTCAGTCAGATTCCTTGCTCCCAGCGAATGCCTCTTGAAGAATCTCTTGGTTTTTCCAGAATTTCTTTTTATGGCCAGGTTAATTTTGGTTCCAGGATCAAGTGAGCAAAAGGTTCCAATTTTAAGACTTTGGTGACAAGTCTGCATGGGACCATCTCACCCTTTCCCACACTTTGCAATTTCTTATATGTATCCAATCTACTCTGACCATTCCATTAATCTCAGTTCTACTCTCCTTTACCGTCAAAGAAGAGAGAAGAAAAACCAAAGCAACACACTTCAAGTTGTTTTTCTTTTTTGTGTTGTGTTGAGAGATTCCAAGTGCTCCACCCCTGTGCCTGCTCATCTTTGCCTGCTACAGTTTCCATACAAACTTGCCACATGACTCTTGCTCTTCTCAGAGTCACACTGAAGGTGCCATCCAATGGCCATAATAGGGCTGGGAGATCTGGATCTCAATTCTGGTCTCAGGAATTGACTTGCTGGGAGGATGCAGTAAAGACTTGGCTTCTCTGAGCCTCATACACCCAATGGGGTAAATATTCCACCCTGGGAATGCACTGTGAGATGCTTCAGTGAATAAAATGAAGAAAAGCACGAAACAGTTTCACGGTTGTGTGTCTGAATCCCTGGGTCTTTGGAAGCCAGTGGCCCTTTACTAATGGGCTGCACCCAACGGAATTGTGGTGGTTTTCCAGTTTACACAGAGGCAGGGCCTCCTGGCAGATGCTGGTGACTTACTCACCACATTGTGACCTTGGATCAAGACGCTCTTCTTTTTGGATTAGTTCTGAGCCCAGTTTTAAAGCAGCTGGCTGGGATGGAGACTTGTTTTGCAATGCGCTTCAGTGAGGTTTTTACAACCTCACTCCTCAGGCCTTGGGGACTCTGCTAGGATACTGAGCTGCAGGCTGCTGAGTCACAAAGGCAGAAACCCGTTAGCTGCCAAACATGGCTTTCCTGAGCCTGCCTTTCCGGTGTGATAAGTCCCACAGGATTAATCTGAGAGCCCCTCCTTCATCCTCCATCCGAGCTCTCTCCCTTTTCTCTGCCCCTCCTTCACCTGGAGTTTTTCCTCTTCAGGTGGGAGCTCTTGAGCGAAAGAGAAGGACCTGGCATTAGACTTTTTAGCCAAGGCGTCCCCCTACAACAATGGTTCTCAATTTTCCCAATGCTATGACCCTTTAATTCAGCTTTTCTTATTGTGGTGACCCCCAACCATAAAATTATTTCATTGCTACTCCATAACTGTAATTTTGCAGCTGTTATGAATCATAATATAAAATTTGATATGTAGAATATCTGATATGTGACTCCAAAGGGATCATGACCCAAGGGTCTCCAACCGCTGCCCTAAAACAAGTGCAAAACATATGCAAAGGGGCATGGGGGTTAATAGAGAGGACCCTCCAGAACTGTCAGAGCTTCTTGTATATTTCTGAGTCTGCCATATTCTCTTCGGCTTCTATGGCTTTGAGTTACTGTTTCCTCTGGTGAGAATCAATCTTACTGAACTACCAATCCTGTAATAACTATTTGCTTACAAGCTATGCCCACTGATGAAACAGCAGCATGAATGTTAGGGGAGTAACCAACCACTTTAAAAAAACTGTATTGAAGGCTCACTCCATGAAGTGGAACCCATACCTGATACTGTTAATGAGGCCAGTAGTCTGAGACTACATAAGTTATGGGACCAGGGGAAAACTTACTCCATTAACATATCAAATGCAAACATAAAAAAAAAAAAACCTCCTAATGACTCACCTCTATACCCATTGATCCAGGCATCACTTAACCCTAAGCAGAAGACCTTCTTCTTGAAGTAGATGGCAATTAACACAGCAACCCACAACTAAACCGCATGCAGAGAGTGAGAACTTTTGAGTGTTCAGTACTGAATGACATGACTTTCTCATATGCTTTCTCTCAAGACTCAGGGATGTAGGCAGAAGAGGGAGCAGAAATCTTGTGAGAGCAAGAGGTGGTAGACAAGTTTAAGGAAGCAGTATTTTCCAGAAACAACAGGGAAGGTACACATAGGAACTCTCAGAGGCTGTAACAGAGCGCATAAGTATAAGACTTGCACAAACTCAAGCCAGTCAAAAATCCCAGCATGGACAAGGGAAGTGGGCAGGAAGTACTACCCAAAGCCAATAAGCTCTTTGTGAACGACAGCTTCCAGGAGAGGGGCAATCAGTTTTCTTCAGTGGGCTGACACTGAGTCTATCAACCTCCAGTGAAGGCCCCATGCCCAGGAGGGAGTAGATGGTCAACACAGAATGGACTCCATGGGTTTTAGTGCCATTTTCTTTTTCTTTTCTCCCTCCCCCTCTCTCTTTAAGAGAGAGAAATAACAAAAGTTGGGTAGTTAGGGAGGGGGAAACGCTCAGGGAGGAGTTAGGAGAGAGGAAAATTAAGATAAAGAAATACTTTTGCATTATACTTTCAAAGAGTAAAAAATTTACAGAAAATAACCTTCCGTCTTCACATGACTGGTTAGTTCTTGTGTCTTCTTTAAGAATCATCTCTTTATCAGTTACTTTTCTCATTTCTGTGATAAATTATTTCAGGGAAGGGTTTTTTTTTTTTGGTTCAATATAAGGGCACAGTCTATCATGGAAGGGAAGTCATGCAGGGGGATCTGAAATAGTTGGTCACCTTGCATCACCATCAGGGAGCAGAGAGAGATGAATGTTATTGTTCACTTTGAGTTCTCTCTCTCTCTCTCTCTCTCTCCCCCCCCCTCTTTAAATCCAGAACCCCCATGGAATGGTGCCACCCACATTCACAGTCAGTTGTCCTTCATAGACAGAGTGTGTTTCCTTGGTGATTCTAAATCTAGTCAACATGATGACAAAGACAATCTTTTTCAGGAAATGAGGCATTTATCCAGTAAGTATTAAGGAAACCATCTACTTCACAGTAGGCACAATTCTAGTTGGTAAACAAAACAACCCAAGGTCACAGCTTCCAAAGAGATTATAAAGCTGGGCAGACAAAATACAAAAATACATAAATGTGTATGATGTTACATGGTGATACATGCAATGACAAAATAAATCCAACGAGAGAACAGAGAGTAAAAGATCAAGGAAGATCCAATAGCAGCCTCCAAGCAGAGACCTGAATAACGTTAGAGAGTAAGTCACCTGGATAGCTAAGCACTTCAGGTGGAAACGGACTTGATGTATTTAGGACAATCAAGGAGATGACCAGAGGTGGAGGTGAATAAGTAAAAGAAAAAAGTCTCGGAAGTGACAGGATCAAGATCACACAGGGTTTCATGGGCTCCTGTAAGGACTGGGACTTTCACTGGGAAGCCACTGAGTATTTTCAAATAGAGGAGTAACCTAACATTGAAACTCCAGTTTCAATGGCATCACAGTTGTTGCTGTCTAAAGAAGAACTATAGAATGTAAGAGTAGAGGCAAGAGGCTGGTGAGGAGGCAATTTCCTTCTGTCAGTTAGTCGGTCAGTCAGTCAGCCAGCCAGCCAACCAGCCAGTCAGCCAGTCAGTCGGTCAGTCAGTCAGTCAGCCAGCCAGCCAGCCAGTCAGCCAGTCAGTCTGTCAGTCAGTCAGCCAGCCAGCCAGCCAGTCAGCCAGTCGGTCAGACTAAAGATATGGTGTCTTGAACTAGGGCAGGAGCTTAGAGATGACGAGTTGTCAAATGTGTAAGTAGTGATGACCTATCTATGACTAAGCACTCCCAGTCACTTATTCTAAGTTCTTTAACTATTTATTAATCTCTGCATTAATCATTATCCAATCCTAAAAGAAGTTTCTTCGGCCAAGATTGAGAGGATCACAAATATGTGAATATAAACATAAATATTTAGAAAGCCATATGACGACATGACCATTTAACAAACATTAATGCGTCCCACTTCTCCTGATACAGGCTTTTGACCAGGTCTATTGCATAAGGTATGAACTACCTCCTGTGGAAGAAGCTTAAGATTCAGTCAGAAAGCAGATGGTCACCTCCATAACCATCTTGCCATTCTTGCAGTGGCAGGCATAACCTGTCCAGCAGGGAAGTACCGTAGCATCCAGGGGCCATGTCTAGATGAAATCTTTCCTCCCCAAATGCCTGCACAGCGTATTTCTTCCCCAACTCAAGGCTCTGGGAACATCTTGGGAGTGGAAAGAATGGAAGAGCCAGAGGATAGAGAAGGTGGACATGAAATGCTATCTTCTGCACATGACACAGCCATGCACATGAACTTGTAACATTTCTGGTTGTCTACACAAGACTTGCACAAAATGGAGTCACTCAAAATCTCATCAGGGATGGGAGGAGGGAATCCTGAGGCCCTACTCCTAGAGCTAATGGCAGTTGATGGCTGCTGAGGAAAAGCCACTTTTCTTATGGGTATGACTATTGATAGGTTACCTATACTACAGTGAATGGCTTACACTCCTGTGCACATAGAGAGCATTAATTGGACTTAGTGGGTTTTTTTAAGGACATGAAGTTGGGTGAAAGATATGATTGAGGTTCCTTGGGAGATCTGGAGGTAGTAGGGGATGGATATGATCAAAATATGTATGGAATCTTCAAGGAATAAATAAAATATTATTTTTAAAAATTTCAAAATATTTGAAATTAGAGCTAACAGAGCATCCTATGAGCTGTAGAAGAAATGGAAACAACAAAGACCTGAGTTAACTGAGATAAGGAAGCTGGAGTGAAGCTTTCTGGGCTTGGAAAGACCATGAATTGTGGTTTGGACAGGTTAGGTGAATCTCTAGAGTGGGGCAGTAAGAAAGCCAGGCTGGCCCTCAGGGGCAGACCTGCAGAGCTGTTACGGGGCTGTTGGCATGCAGGATGTCTTTAAATAAGAAGGAGTGGACAAGACAGCCTAGAAAACAAGATTGTTCCAAAAATGGAACCTGGAAGATCTTCAGCACTTAGACATCAAGGGCATTGGGCTGCTGCTAAGGGGACAGAGGGATCAGCAAATGAGATGTGGGGGTGCTTTGAGAGTCAACTGAAGATCGTGACCCTTATCATGTGTGGCTCATGGTGGAGAGGTGAGATAGTTGTGTGAATAAATGTGCCTGAGGGACACCAGGAGTCCGTAGCCAAGGAGCGCCATAGAGAGGAAGCCTCACAGGAACTTGGAAGGCCCGTGAGTGGGGTTGAGGGGAGCAGCACCTCTCGCCCAGACCCGCCCGGATCTGC
>CM052706.1:83773737-83833010 GCA_028551405.1 Uromys caudimaculatus | reverse complement strand
TGTTAGAGGCCTCAGTAAAGGGGAATATCAAGGCGGGAAAATGGGGATGGGTGGACGGGGGGGTGGGGTGGGAGGTGGAATTCCCTCCTAGAGGCGGGTTGGGGAGGGGATGGGGGGTATACAAAGAGGAGACTCAGAAAAGGGGAAACATTGGAAATGTATATAAAGTATCAAAAATAAAAAAGGAGGAAAAAAAAAATAAATGTGCCTGAGACTAAGGGGGGAAAGAAATAACCAACTTCTGCACGTTGTCCTCTGACCTCCACACTCAATGCCATGGGACACATGTGCCCCCTTTCACATACATATGCACTGGATAAACTTAATAAAAACCTTTAAGAGGCCTGAACTTGAAGGGGATTGGGGAAGGATATATGGGAAAGTTTAGAGGGAGAAAGGGGAAGGAAGAAATGTTGTAATTATATGTAGTTAATCAATGTAGTTAATGATTGTATAATCTCAAAAAGTGTGGCCTGTAGGCCAAAGACAGAACAGATCACTGAATATGGATACTCAGAGGTTACCTGGTGATGTCACCAAGCTTCAGTGGTTCAAGATTCATATGGCAAAGCTTCTGAGGATTTTTCTAGGAAGGTGATTAGAGATATGGGTCACAGATGGAGGAAAATGTAGGCTAAATCATTTTTTAAGAAATTCCGCTGGGTTTGGTGTAACTCATCATTAATCCAGGACTTGGAATCCAGGAATTCAAGGCCAGCCTGGGCTACAGATCGTGTTCCAGGACGGCCAGGGCTATGAAGAGAAACCCTGTCTTGAAAAACAAACAAACAAATCATTGCTTAAGAAATTCCATGGAACCGGGCGGTGGTGGCACACGCCTTTAATCCTAGCACTTGAGAGGCAGAGGCAGGCGGATTTCTGAGTTCGAGGCCAGCCTGGTCTACAGAGTGAGTTCCAGGACAGCCAGGGCTACACAGAGAAACCCTGTCTCAGGAAAAAAAAAAAAAAAAAAGAAATCCCATGGGCTTGTATGTTAAGGTGCTATGGAGTCCACTGTCACACGTTTGAAGAGCTCGGCATGGGCCAGAGGAGAAGGATGGGAAAAGGTTGTTTTCATCTTCCCCATCATCCTTGTCCCACACATCCCAGTGGACTTTTTTTTTTCACTCAGTAGTAAGAGATATGGTTACCTTTTGCTTGTTTTGTGATCTGCTGCGGACCACCGATCCTTCCAATACTTGAAAGACCAAGGAGGCTTCATACCATACGTCCATCTAGCCTGCTATGTCAGTCGTTTTTAGAAGACATTTGACCATTGTAAATCATCAGTAAAGTCAGATTCATGGGTCATAATGTGGACTTGTAATAATTATATAGTGAAGTCTCATCATGCTCATGGCAGGTATAATCAAGTTCCTATATTTACAATAATAAACCAATAAGGATGCAATATCAGTAACTATGTACAGTCTTTACGTTTCTGAAGACTAATTTCAAGTTATTGGGTTCCCATAAATATTTCAGTAATGTCTCTTTTAACACTCTTTGAAGTATGACTCAACCTATTGTGGAAAACTTAGATCCTGTTACAGGGAAAATAAGAGTTCCTCATCTGACACATATAATGAGTGAGAACCTAATCAAAGGTGGTCATGGGTTATTTACTCCAGATGAGTTCTAATCAAGCACGGTAGCAACCAACAGCCTTGGTGCAAGAAATGACATCATTAAAATGGGAAGCTTGGCTCAGGGTGAGGCCGGTTAGGGATGTGTTCTCCTGGTAAAGAGCCATTTTGTTTCCCTTTGAGTCCTTCCATGTGGGTAGACATCATGCTCCCTTTTACATCTTAGGAGTGCTATAGAAAGGACAGTGCGTGTAAAGATCAGTCAGATCTATACTAAAACTCTTACTTTGCTATTTTAAAGCTCTGAGCAAGTTACTCCTGGTAGCTGCCTCAGTGTTCTTGTGTATAAAATGGGAGTGGTAGCCCCTAGCTTCAAAGTGTTATTGAAGTTAGTATGGAATTCAATTTAGACATGAATGTGAATGACCTGCCAGAAAACAATTCATGACAGCAATTAGAATAATGAGCAGAACTATAGTGACAGAAAGAGTGTTGGTGCTGGTAGTGATGGCTTCTGTCTAAAGGGATGGGACATGAGGGGCTCTCCTCCATAGCGGTGGCATCTGCGGTTGGAAGCAGGATATCGGTGATCCCTCTTTTACCTATATCGGACTGATGGCATTCATTTAATAATTTACAGGAAGGCTTGGAAGTTCCAAGCTAGAAGAATCCTGTTCTTACGGTGCCTATGTTCTAGTGAGCTGTGGAAACAACCCGGGTTGTGGCAAACATAGCACAGCTCTTTTGCGGTGTCCATCTTCACTGCTTTAAGCTATTGTATAAACACCAGGCCATCTTGCTTCAAGTAAGAATGAACGGAGGCAATGTGCAGTCTCCCATAGTTTTCCTACTGCCAAACAGTAGCCAGCTTTAAAGAGTTCCGCTCCCCCAAGCCTGCTGTTTATTTCCCTCTGGGAAGGGATATTTCTTTATTAAGTAAGTTAAGAAGTACTACCTCTCTTCCCTGTGCTTTAATTCAGAGCAGACTGGGAACCACTGCATCCCTTTGTAATAATTCTGCAACCTTGGAGCAAAAGTATCACTGGACTCCATGCCTAGCTTTGTTTTTCTACTTAGATGGATAGAGGAAACCTAGTATCTCAGGCTCCTGAAATTGGTGTAAGGCAGCCAGGGGACAAGGACAAAGATGTAAACTTGGAACTTGGGCTCCTTTTGAGGTTCCTGCTCCTGGAACTAGGTCACAGAGCTATTGAATAACAAGCCCTGTACTTGCATAGAGCTCCAGCCAGGTGTTTCTTCCTTCGGGTCTCGCGTGTGAGTGTTCATTCCCTGGCTGTCAGTGTGAGCAGGCTACAAATGCTGGTCTTGTCATGTACGGACAGCGATGGGATGGTGCAAGCCAGTTTGGCATTGATATGAACCCTTCACCTAAAACTCAACTCAACCCCAGGGATTTCTGAGCTGTCGAAGAAAGCATGATGCTTTCCTTGCTCAATCAGGCCCCAGGAAGCTCCCTTGAGGCCAACTAAGGAAGAAAGGGCCGGTCATTTATGTCTCCCTGTGGCAACAGATGCATTTCCCAGAGCAAGCCCATCCTGTAAATAAATGTATAATCAAGGGTAAATGTTTCTCTGCTTTGTAAAACGTTAATCCCACCAATTTAGATATTCTGCCCTCTCCAAAGAAGACATGGTGGATTTGCATGCACGTGTTAAATTAAATCAAACCATTTCCTTGCTTGCTACCTGTCATTTATTTCCAGTATTCATTAGGAAACACCTTGACGTTCAGAGAAAGTCTGTCCCACCGGCCATGAAGGAGCAGCCTCACTTCTTTCTCCTGACACCCACAGCCGTTGGAGCAGGCAGGTGTGCCTTTAGCCGAACACTAATAATTACAGACTTAGTGAGTTCTTTATGTTTTACTAACTCTTAAGTCAACAGTTTGCTATTCATTCTCTGGCACATTTTCTCTGAAGGGGTAATTGCTTCTCTCTCCACAGGTAAGTATTTTTTTAAAGAAATAAATGATTCAATATTGAACAACTTTAGCCAGTTAAAGAGTACATCAAGCCTTTAACCCCACTTGATTCTAAAGGAAATTGCAAATTAGCCTCCTTAGAATAACAAAAAGATATTATACAAAATTAAGATAATAATGATCCTCACTCTAAAAAGGGTTTTGGGAGTGGAGGAGGGGTGGCATCTTCTTACACATGGAGCCAGAACTGGGTAATGACCAAGATGCTGGCCTCTGAATCAGACAGAACCTGAATGTGGATTCTGTTCCTTGTTATGGTTTAGCTTGTCAATTTGGTTTTTTTCTTTCTTGTTTTAAAATTTCTTTAGTCTAAATCTAAAACAACCGGTTTTATTATAAATTTTTCATACATATATATCATTGTACTTTGTTTATCTAACCACCGCACTTGGCAGCCTGCTCCTTCCCTCCAAATAGTCCTTTCTACTTTTGAGTCAAAGACAGATAACCTAGACACATTTATATCTAGAGATCCAGAGTCCACATATGGGAGAAAACATATTTTGTCTTCTGTCCCTTTCTACTTTCATTATATATATTTATGTCATATATGTGTGTGTTACACATGTGAGAGAAAAATATGATATTTGATTTTTGTGCCTGATTTATTTTCTTTAAATATTATGATCCTCAGTTCAATCCATTTTTCCAGCAAATAGCATGATTTTATTTTTCTTTCTGCCTGAATAAAACTCAATTGTGTCTATAGATCACATTTTGCTTATCAAATCATCTAACTATGAACACCTAAGCTGGTTTCATATCCAAGCCATTGTGAATACTGTAATGGTAAACATGAATTTGAAAAAAAAAAAAACCCTCTGGGACCCTGCCTTAAGATTCCTACAGCTGTACCCCTGGGAGGACCATAGATGGCTCACACAGATGTGTCCCTGGGAGAAACATGGATGGCTCACACAGCTATGTCCCTGGGGGACCACAGATGGCTCACACAGCTGTACCCCTGGGAGGACCATAGATGGCTCACACAGATGTGTCCCTAGGAGAAACATGGATGGCTCACACAGATGTGTCCCTGGGGGACCATAGATGGCTCACACAGCTGTGTCCCTGGGGGACCATAGATGGCTCACACAGCTGTACCCCTGGGAGTACCAAGGGTGGCTCACACAGTATTGTGGTTTAGTTTTTTTGTGGAGGACCCTCCACACAGATTTTTATAGTGGATTCTTTACATGCTTGTCAACATGTGTTGTTTTCTTAATTTGATGACAGCTATTATGACTGGGGTGAGGTGAACTCTCAATTGTTTTTCATTTGTTTTTCCTCGATTACCCCCCCCCCCAAATATTATTGTCCATTCACACATCCTCTTTTGAAAACCATCCAGCTGTGTTGGACACAGAGCCAAACTCTAGTGAGGGGCAGAAGCCATAGCAGAACACTAATGGTCTGAGCTTTGATATTCTGTAGTGGAAGAGGTCTCTGTTTTCCTTCTTGGTTTGGACCTGGCAAGATGCACTTTTCTGGTTGGACGAGAATGGATGAGACCAGGGCAGGGAATCTGAAATTCCCATGGAGAAAAGGCAGCTGACAGGAATAGGCCCACCAAAAGAACATTTCTTTTTGGAGCAGAACTGAGAAGCAGGTCAGCTTGGATAAAAGTAGAAGTAATTCCAGATCAGCCTGATCCAATCCAGGACATCTTTTCCTAGCTGACTGCTTGCTTAAGAATTAACTGTCTCTTATCGTCCCTCGGTCAACACTGCAAATATTAACCAGGGCTGCTAAGCTGCAGAACGTTAACACCAAGACAGATTCACACTGCTATACTTACTGTTAAGAATTTATGACCTAGGAAAAATGAAAATATTGTCGGATTCCACTTTCATTACATGTCCAGGTTGGGCAAATCCACAGAGGCAGGAAGTAGATCGGACTGAGAGGAGGAAGGGAGTAGAATGGCTGGTCGTGGGGACAGGAGCAATGAAAATATTTTACAATGGGTTTCAGTAATAATTGTTTAACTCTGAGTATCCTATAACATACTGAGTTATTCCCTTTAAATGGATGAATCATATGGGACCCAAGTCATATCTCAACAAAGCTATTGTACTTCACGCTTTACCCCACACATTTCATTCATTATCGGACTTCACATTTCACCTCCACACATTTCATTCATTACAGTGCACCATTCAGTAGTCGCCTTTATTCATTACTCAGTTGACTTTTATAATAACCCATGGTTTTTGTTTTTCCATAGTCAAGAAAACTGAAGATGCATTGACCAACTAATCACAACTCATAAAGATGAGTATGTGGGGGAGCCAGGTTTCTTATTTATTAATTGACTAGTTGGATCTTAGGGTCACGGAATTGAACTAGTATCCACTAGGGCATGGCACACTCCTCACTGATCCATTGAAAGCTATCTGTGATAGTTAATATTGACCCAACTTGATAGGAGTAGAATCATCTAGAAGATAAACCACTGGGCATGCCCGTTGAAAGTCTCTAGAGTAGATGGCGGAAAGACCAACCCTGAATGTGGCCAGCATTATTCCAGGGACTGAACAAAGAAAGCGACCAGGTGATCAGCATTCAGCTCTCTGCCTCCTACTGCCGATACAGTGTGAGCAGCTGCCTCATGTTCCTGTTACCGTCACGTTCTTGCCATGGCAGACCCACTGCCTCCTCAGACTCTGGGCCAAAAGAAACCTTTCTCTCCTTAAGTTGCTTTTGTCAGGCATTTTGTTTTAGTAGTGTGAAAAGTAATCTGCCCTATTTTACATTATATTACGTATAAACCAAATACCATAACACTTCTAGCCCACTGTCAAAACCAAAACCAGAGTATCACAATAACTAACAATGCCCCGTGTGTCCCCCCTTGTATTATATCATATTCTGCCCAGAGATAACCACTTCTCTAATATCATGCCGGACAGATTTTTATTTTGCACAATATATGTGCCTAAATTGTATACTATTTAGCTTTACTTAGTTGAACTTTAATTTTGCATCGTTTTAAAATTTTATGAAAAGTGCAGTGTGCTTTTCATAAAGTCTTCTGGAACATGCCTTCCTCCACTAAGTTTGGTTCGGATTCAGTCTGAAGTCATCGGGGTGAAGGCGGTAACTGCAGCCTTTTGTTTTCTGACTGTAGACTATTCCTTTTTGCTAAGTATACTTGTATTCCTCGGTGCATCCGCCCGTCTCTGGTTCCAGAAGGGTTTTCTTTCTGTCTTGGAAAACTCATTTGTCATCATTTTTATCAGTCTCCTTGTATGGGGCACTATCCTTTTCTGGAGTGTGTATTTTGAGGGTACCTGTTAGATCCACTCAGAATGTACATACTCAGTCTTATGCGACAATGACAGTCCGTTTCTCATTGTCATGCCAACCTAGGTCCAAGGTCCCATCAATTCCCAACATCTGGTATTATCAGATTTCTAAGGCTTGCCCACCAGTGGATATACCCTGGCACTGCATGGTGACAGGGACTTTTATGATAACTAGTGAGGTGGACATTGTTTTATACGTATTGGCCAAATGTGTTTCTTGTTCTATGGATGTTTCTTTACAGTTTTTCTCATCTTCTATCAAGGTGAGTGGTTTTCTTATGCATGGAAACACACACACAATTTTCATTTTATGTGTATAAGTCGTTTTTAATATTTATTTTATGTGCATGCACATTTTACATATATGTATGTGTACCACATGTGTTATTGATGTCCTGGGGCCCATTTGGGTCCCCCGAAACTTGAGTTATAGGTGATTCTGAGCCACCATGTGGGTCCTGGGAATTGAAGCCAAGTCCTCTGCAAGAGCAGCCAGTGCTTTAAACTGCAGAGCAATCTCTATAGCTCCCATATTATATATATTAATATTTCATTAGATATATTTATTTGAAATATTTCCAAAAGTTTGTAGTTTGTCTGTCTGCTTTCTTTTATGAGGAAAATTTGAGTTTTAATAGTCAATTTATGTATCTTTTATTTGACAACAATTTATACTAAATTGTTGTATACTTGTTTAAGAAGTCCATTTCTAGGGTGGGGGAGAGGCCATGGCAGGTAAAAGTCACCCACCCTGGAAGGAGGAGTGGACTACAGATGCCCCACACATAGGTGAATACTGAGTAGATGTGGTGGCCCTGGTGTAATCATAGCATGTGGAAGACAGAGACGGGGCTCCCTAAATTGGTTGGCTAGTCTAGCTTAATTGGTGAGCTCTAGGTTCTAGTGAGAGACTCTACCTTAATATATAAGACAGTAACGGAAGAAGACACCTGATGTCAACCTTTGGCCTCCACACCTAGGAACATATGCCCACACACATGCAAACATGAATACACGCATGCAGGCACACATACGCCAAAGAAGCAAAGGTCTATCCCTAGCCCAAAGTTGTAGGGATCCCAGACTCCCACTGCAAACTCCACCCATGGCTGCAGTCTGCCCTTCCCTCCTCCCCAGGTACAGATCCCAGTCTCACACTGCCAATACCATTGTCTGAGGGTTTCAATGTTTTCCTGACATTTGAATACCCTATCCATTTTAAATTGAATTTAATGGTGTGAGATAGGAATTTATTTCCATACAAAAAGCTAAATTTTACAGGAAAGGCAGGACTGGAGTCAAGAGCTATACAACATGAAGTTTCATATGCATAATTTCCGTGCTATTTTGGAGAATTATGGTATGACATTAAATTGTTAAAACTTTGACAACAGCCTGGAGAGGTGGACCAGCTCTGGTGAGCTTGTCCTGCTTTTCCAATGGACGTTCATTTAGTTCCCAGTACTCAACTCAGGCATCTACAACCAACTGCAACCCCAGAGGCTTAGGTAACATCTCTGGCCTTGGTGGGCACTTACACACTTGGAACATATTTATCTCTCTCTCCTCCCCCCTGATCCCTCTTCCACTCCTGTTAAGCACCATGGAGCAGACAGAAGGAAGGAAGCCATGTTTGCCATATTTAGCCATTGTCCACTAGTAGGAGCCAAGAGTCAGGTTGGACCCGTCCTTCAAAGTTTCATGAAAGCACATTCCGGGTTATCTTTTAACACTGACAGCTTCACAGAGGAGCTTCTATGAAAATCTGGGGTACCACTTCCTTGCACTTTGTTTCCTTCATTTCCTGAAAGACCATAGATGGACAGCCAGATGGACTGGTTCAAAATCTCAGATCTAACACAGAGCCTCCTTGGGGGGGGGCGGGGGGGGGGGCGGGATTCAACCCTTCCTGAATTTTAGTGCATTGTAAGAAGGAGCTAAGGATGCTGACTTCACAGAGTTGCTGGGGGGGATTACACATAAGGGAAGACAGAAGAGATAATCATAAAATACGTTACCCTCAGAGAGGTATAATAGCTCACATCTGTAATCTCAGCACTTGGGAAGCTGAGGCAGAAGGATTAGTATGGGATTAAAGCAAGCGTGGACCACACAGTAAGTTCTAAGCCAGCCTAAGTGACAGAGGAGAATTCTGTGTCAAAAAATTAAAGGCAAAACCCTCCCCTCAGGACCTCGGGATCGATGTTGAAAGAGGAGACAGACAGATTGTGAGATCCATGTGACTCCAAGGAAACAGCATTTTCTATTCACAACAGGACTGATGGGCTTGTCAACTCGCAGAAACTGACAGCATGAACAGGACCTGTGCAAGCTCAAACCAAACCAAATTCCAGCACAGAGAACGGAAAGCAGGCATCAAGTCCTACCCGTAATCCAGAAGCCATTTGCAATTGATAACTGCTATGAGAGAGGAAATCAAAAACAGTGGGTGCATCAAACCCACCCCAGGGCAGGCTTCAGGCTCAGAAATGACAGAAGACAAATGGTGTGGTGTGGTTTGGTTGGTTGGTTCTTTGTATATGTGCTTATTGATGCTTTTCATTTTTGTTTGGTTTATTCTTTTAGGAGAAAAAGACTATGACGATGTAGCGGGAAAGGGAATTGTGGGAAGGGAAAGAATATAACCAAAATACGCTGAATGGGAAACAGTTTAATGAAAAAGTAAAAAGAAATAAAGATGAGGTGATGGATAGGTTTTATGTCAACTTGACACAGGCTAGAGTCATTTGGAAAGAAGGAACCTCAGATTTGTTTCCACCAGACTGGCCTATGGGGTCATATTCTTCACTAGTAATTGACTGAGGAGAGCCTAGCCCTGGGCAGATGTTCCTGGGATGGTATAAGAAACCAAACTCAGGAGAAGCAATCCAGTAAGGAGCACTCCACCATGCGCACTGCTTCAGTTATTGCTTCCAAGTTTCTGCTCCAGCTCATGCCCTGATTTCCTTAACTGATGGACTACGATGCAGAAGTATAAGCAAAGTTACTTCCGGTCCTGGCTTTTTATAGCAGCAACAAAAAGCAAACTAAAATGTAAATTGGTACCAGAGAGGTGATGATAGCTGTGACGGATCTGGCCATTTGGGAGGAGGGTTGTAGGACTTTGGAGCTTTATAAAAGCCATTGAGTTTTCAGAGCTTGTGGGAACTGCCTTAGTAAGAGTTTCTAGTGCCACAGAAAAAGCACCATGACCAAAAGCAACTTGAGGAGAGAAAGAGTTTATTTCATCGTATACTTCTAGGAAACAGTCCACCATGGATGGATCTCTGGACATGAACTCGAGGCAGGAACCTAGAGGCAAGACATGATGCAGAGGCTATGGTGGAGTGCTACTTACTGGCTTGCTTCTCTTGGCTTCCTCAGCCTGCTTTCTTATAGCACACAGCTATAACCAGCCAAGGATGGCACTACTCACAGTGGCCTTGGCCCTCCTACATCAACCATCATTAAAGACAACACACCACAGGCTTGCCACAGACCAATATGGTGGAATAATTTTTTCAGTTAAAGTTCATTCTTTCCAAATGGCTCTAGCTTATGTTAAGCTGACAGAAACTAGCCATCACAATTGATCCCCTGTCAACTTGAAATGCAAACACATCACTATTCAACTAGAATCTTTCCTTTCTTATCTGTCCCAAGGATGGTATGTTAATATCAATTTCACAATATAAAACATCCTAATTTTTAAAAGTACTGCAGTCTTTAAAATTCAAATACCTTAAAAGTTTAGTCTCTTTAAAATATCCAAAGTCTCTTAAAACTTCAATTCCTTTCTCAAACTCCAAATTTTCCCTAAAATCACAAAGTCTCTCTAAAATCCTAAAGTTCCTTGACTGTGGGCTTCTGTACAATAAGAATTAAATCACATACTTTATTACCTCAGAAAAGCACAGTTTCAATCAGATCAAACTAAACCAAACTCCAAAAGTGTAAATAACTTAGTGACCAATGTCTGTGATTCATTCATGAACTTCTGGGCTCTGACAAACATTATAATTCCACTCTGCTGGCTCTCCATCCGTAGCACACACAGCTTGCTGGTAGGATGACGTCACTCTGCAGCTGCTGCTATTCTTAGTGATCATCCCACGGTACTGGGATCTCCAAAATGTTCAGGTCTCCATTGCAACTGGGCTCGGTGGAGGGATTTTGACCTTGCCACATGGTGCCAAGCCTCAAGTTCTCTCCATGACCCCTTCAATCCTGGACCTTCTACTGCAACCGAGGCTACAATTCACCAATGGCCTTCACTGGCTTCTCTCCAGGGACTCCAATCCTGCCACACAGTGCGAAGCCTTGGGTGCTCTCTATGATCTCTTTCGTGTCTTCAAAACCAGCACCACCTGAGTGGCTCTTACATTACCAAATACAAATGCCAGCATGGAATCCAGTCTTTGCCCCCTGTGGATCACAACTTCTGAGGGAATACTTCCACATTTATGATCATCAATAATGCTGGTCTCTTCTTAATCACAGCTGGTTCTGAAACTCCAGCTGATCTGTACCACAAATTCTTAATTCATCATTCTTTCAAGCTCCCACAGAACCGCCCACTGAGCTCTGAAAACTCCATGGCTTTTCCAGCCCAAAGTTTAAAAGCTACCACAATCCCCTCCCCTCAAAACACATGTCCAGTGGCTGCCAAAGCAGTGCCCTACTCCTGGAACCAATTCCTGTCATAGGACTTCGATTGCTGTGATAAAACACCAAGACTAAAAGTAACTTTAGGAGAGAAAGAGTTTATTTCACTTTACACTTCCAGGTAACAGTCAGCATCACTGATGGAAGACAGGATGTGAATACAAGGTAGGAACCCAGAGGCGGGAAGTGATGCAGAGGCCTTGGAGGGATGCTGTTAACTGGCTTGCTGCTTATAGCACCAGGACAACCAGCCCAGAGGTGGTACCTACCACTGTGAGGCAGGCTATCCCACATCAATCAGCAATCAATAAAATGTACCACAGGCCAGTCTGGTGAGAGACTTTTCTCAACTATAGTTTCCTCTTCCCAAGCTTGTGTTAAATTGACACAAAACTAGCCCAGTCCCAAAACTAAGAAGATAACCCTGAGAACAGTACAGTACAGCATAGCTTGTGGTGTTTCAGAAGGAAGTTTGAGAGTCTCTCAAGATGAGTGTCCCTCATCAAGGCTGGTTGATGTTTTGAATTGAGAAACTGTGGTTCTGGTTTTCTGGAGCAGAATAATTGCTGTGATTAACAAGAGACCAAAACCATTGAAGTGAAACATTTGCTTTGCAGGAACAATTGGTACTGGTGAGCTGGTGAGAAGTCAGTGATGAATAAGAAAAGACCAGCATCACTAAAGTGAGATCATTTGGGAAATGTTTCCTCAGGATCAGCACATAGAAGCTTTGATCCAGAGGGGGTCAAGGCTTCTCATGCTGGCAGTCAGACTTGCTGTATGTGAGAGATGCCCGGGTGGTACCAGTTTAGAAGGCATGAAGGAGGCATGAAGAGCAGTTGGGGCTTGGCCCTATGAAAGGCTGGGGAAAGCCATTGATGAATGTCCAGCCTCAGTTTGAAATAAAAGTCTCAGGAATGAGAGTATCAAAAAGAGAAGGTTTGGGACTACGTGGCAGGATTAGAGTTCCTGCATAGAAGCCAGGGAGGCTGTTGGTGAAGGTGCAGCCCAGTTGCAGTGTAGACCTCAGTATTTTGGAGATGCTGGTAACATGGGATGATTTCAAGGCCAGCAGCTCCTGTGGAGCAGAGCTGATCTGAGCCTCGGAGACAAGCTACGTGTGCAGTGGCCTAGAAGATTAACACTCCCAGAAATCTGAGACTGAACTTTGGGATGTTGGATTTGAGTTTTGTTTTTCTTTGATTCTGATCGTGCCTTGGTTCTTTCCTTTTGGAATAAAGAAGTATGCAACTACATTTTTATTTTACAGGAGCCTGAAGTTGAGGGACTTTGAACTTCTGGGTAGACTCTGGAGTTTTAGAGAGCCTTTGAATATTTTAAGAAAATAAACTTTTAAATAGCTTGAATTTTAAGGACCGTGGGACCTTTGAAAGTTGAATATTTTATATTGTAGTACTGATATTAATGTGAGATGCTGGGAATGTACAATGAAGGGAAAGTTATAGTTGAACAGTCTGTGTTTACCTGTCAAGGTGACAAAGAGCCAATCTTCCTGGTTAGTTTTTATGTCAAATTGTTATATTCTAGCGTCATTTGGGGAAAGGGAACCTCAAGTGAGAAAATGTCCCCACTAGACTGATCTATGGGCAAGCCTCTGGAGGCATTTTCCTAATTAGCAATTGATAAGGGAAGGCCCAGTCCACTGTGAATGGTACCCCTCCTGGTCAGGAGGTCCTGGAGTGGTATATGAAAGCAAACTGAGCAAGCCAGGAAGAGAAAGCCAGTAAGCAGCACTCCTCCACAGCTTCTGCTTAAGCTCCTGCCTGAAGGTTTCTGCCTTGAGTTCCCTCCCTGACGTCCTTCAGGAATGAACTATGATGTGGAAATGAGACAACTCTTTCCTTCTCACGTTGCTTTCGGTTGTGGTGTTTTATCATAGTGATAGAAAGCTAAGACCGATAAAGACAAACAAGCAAGCAAACAAACAAATGCCATATTTGTCTGTCCTGACACTGCCCCTCATGAGCAAATTTCCAAGTTAGACAGCACATTCCACTGGCGCCCACTCCTCTCTGCCTGCAGTTTTACTTCTGTTTCGGGCTAGCTTAGACTGTCTCCCCACAGCCCTTCTTGATCACCCAAACTGGTCTATCACCCCAGTGCTCAGCAGGAACTGTTTCAGATGAACAGAGCAGTATTGTTCCCTGAGCTTCAGGATGAGGCTCCGCCAGACCTGTCACTAAAGAGTTGGGAGCAGAACTTGCAGCATGAACCCCACAATTTTGTGCATTCTTTGTTGATTGGCCCTTCCTCCTTTCCCCTAGATCTAGCCAATAGAGAGGGCCATTCTAATGTGCTTAGTGAAGAACTAAGGACCCTGCCAGCTACTGCTCTCCGCCTCCTCCGATTTTCTTCTTCCTCCTTTAAGCTCCGGCTCATTTGATTTCTCAGGCACACATGCATGTACTCCATGACACATGCATGTACTCCATGTTTTCACACCTTACATACACTTGTAACTAATAATCACAGTTTGTACCTGCACCAGGCGCTTTCTAATCCATGATGTCCTAGCCTCTTGAAGGAGATGCTTCACAGTTATTACTCCACACTCTTGCTTGGTCTCAAAGAAGGACTTGTCCTAGTTGAGGTCACACTGTTGGCATGTGGTGGGGCTAAGGTTTTAATAAAGAATCAGGACTTCCAGCTCCAAGGCCTGAGCTCTTTTGCTTAACACTGTTAAAATATCAGGATTATTTCCCTCAAGCGTAAGAATAGCTCTTAATGTAAACAAAAACATGAAAGCTGTGTAGCTGAGGTGGTCACAGAAAAGAGACAGCTAAGGAATGTGATGACCGACCCCATCAGGACTTCTGTACTATGGGAGGGCAGCTTCTCCAAAGAACTGACTGGAAGTGTCCTATGTCCAACACAGCCTTCCCAGAATATTACAGTCTTTTTTCTTATGTGTGTTTGGGGCCTTGCCACTCCAGCTGGGCTATTAGCTCCTCCTGGCTTCCTCAGCCTCTTCCAGGAATTTTTCTCACGCAGTGCTCTGTATGTGGAGACTCAATGACTTTTCACTAGGTTAGGGGACTTAAATGCAAGCCTTCAGTTGATTTTGAATTTGTACCTCTAGTAAAACAAAATCAAAGACCAAAAGTCAGACTTTACATCAGAGAAGGGAGAAAGGCCTTTTCCACTTGTCGTCCCAGGTGGCTTTGAGGTGCTCTGGTGAGAAACACCTATTCTTGTCTCTAATGGTTCACAGCCACCTTGCCTGAGTATTTATTGCTTTTGCGTGACTCCCCTTGGCAGGAAGGAGTCCCTAGTAGTGCAGTGTAAATGTCAGAAGCAAGAGGGAAAACAACAGCCACACGGTGGTACACTCTAGCACCAATCCCAGGATGCTGCTGCTTTCCTTGCACCCCCGTCACTGAGGAGCAAGTGCTGAGGTTCAGGAAGCGCCACAGGCCTAACCCTGCCCTAGGCAGTTTGTAGTCTCCCTGCAAACAATCTTCACCCAAGCTAAACAGTGTGGGATGGGGTGCCATTCTTTGCACTGTTCACAGGTCTGTGGGACTTTTCCTCGTCCCAGAGGACCATGAAGAGAACAGGCTGATCTCAATCATTTCCGTGCAGTGCTGTGGTCATAGGGCACTACAAGAGTCCTGAGAAGACCAGCTCCTCCCCCAAAGCCACCGAGCTTTAAGGAGAGGAATGGGATTCACAGGAAGGAGGAACAGGAAATGGAAATTCAGTTCAGCTAAAGTCTAAACCTCATTTAAAATATATTTTGGTAAGGCTCCAGTTATGCGTCTCAACACGACACTTATTTTATTTTTTTTACAATGCTCTAAATGTAAAAGTTGGAAAGAGAAACCAAATGAAAACAGTCTAGTGATACCTAAAGCCTAAAATAAGCTCAAAATGATCTTAATTATTTAAGTACCTCAGGCTAAGTGAAGTCTGAATGCTTTGTAAGGGCAAATGTGAATCAACCTTCTCACTCACCAAAAAAGCTCCAGAGGGTGACTGGGGGCAGCGGGTTACATCTCAGGTGGACCACCATCTAAGTCCACGGCTCTAAGCAGTCAGCTGTCACCCGGGGATAGTGAGGACAACCCTGGCCCTCCACAGACTTGCTTGGAGACTTGATGTGCACAACTGCGCGAAAAAACAAGAGTCACGTGGTCTACCTGTGTCGGGGGTTGAGGTGGGTGGGTGTCTGTGGGACTTCCCAGCACAGGATTGTCCACACCCACCCTCTGTCCCCTTCATGGCTTTTATGTGCACATGATTCAATGTCCTGCTCTTCATTAATCTTGGCTTTTGGGGTTGGTTTGTTTATTTGGTTGGTTTTGTTTTGCAGGGCTGGTGATCGAACCTAGGGCCTCACTTAGGCCAGGCAAGTGCTCTCTCCACCTGATCTTCTTTTTTCTTCTTTTTCTGTTTTAAAATAGGACCCCGTTTCACTAAGTTAACCCATCCTGGGTGGCCTTGACCCCTTGGATTATAGGCCTGTGCACTAGGCCTGTGCACTAGGCCCGGCGCATAGTTTCTTTTGAAGTTCTATTCTCTGATTCTAGGCCTTTATGGAGATTTCCCAAAGAGTTTCTTGGCTCACTGGTATCCAGAAAGGCCAACAGCAGAAAGAAGTTCTGAGAGCAAATCGGGGGAGAACTGAGTGCCAAGCTCCCTTCTAGAAAGTCACCGGTGTCCTTGGAGCTGAGAAGCCTTGTGGTAGCAAGATGTACTGTGATCCTCAGTCCCTTGGGATTTTCATAACTAGCTAGATCACACAAGCCATTTTTAAAAACGATATTACTTATTAATAGCCTCAAATGTAGCTTAGAAAATGTCATAGAGGATGATGGTGAGGAGGAGGAAGAAGAGGAAGAGAAGGGCACGGTGATGATGTCTATTAATTAAATCCTCTTTGCATGTCAGGCATAGACACTTAATTCCCAAGCAATCAGATGAGACAGATGGCAGAGCCAGACAATGAGATTGACCAAAGAGTATTTCACCCAAAGTGCTGTAGCTAGTAGGCGTGGAACTGGTCTGTAAAACAGGATTGTGCATATAATCTCACTTTAAAGAGCCTTTTCTAATCTCTGCACATATGAGCCTGTGTTGTGACATCACTCAGCGGCTCAGACTGGAGAGGTTCATCTCTACTCTATATGGTAGAGTTTATAATTGGATTAGTGGGCAGCTGTCCAGCATGTGGCTAACAGTAGCCCATAAAACAGTCTAGCTGTACCATTTCTCTGCACAGAATATGTAAGAGACGGAGCGATCCAAACCACCATGGCTCCACCAGGCAGCAGCCATGAGAAGTTTGGAACAGGCCAGGAGCTGCTCGGGTAACGAATTTACCCCTCTGCCAGCTTCCAGAGCCTTGCATTCTTGGTGCTCAAAGCTGTTTTAGTTGCCTGGCTTCTGGCTAATGGAAACCTGTTGTGGTGCCTGTTGCTATAAACACATCCATTTGCATAAGTATGTGACATTGTCAACGTTCCTGAGAGATCATATCCACATTGTTGGCAGTAGGCCCGCAGAAAAACCAGGTAGGTGCACAGACAATGTGTATGCTATTTGACTAAAAGAAAAGACAAAGCTCACTTCTGCTCCCTGTGTGGGTGGATGGGGCAAGAAATGGAACACGTACCACGTACCCAACCCAGCGAGCGTAGCTTGCTTTGTTTTGCTTTGAAATTATTTAAGAGTTATTTTTCTTGTACCTCCTAAGCCACCTGTCACATTTGAAAAGACGAAATGGAACTATTAAGCTTACATAAATGGATTTGTGCTTTGGAACAGCAGATCTGAGTGCTGCAGACTCAGAACGGGAGGAAGTTTACAGATCCACTGTGTTGACAGGTGACATCTTGTAGCTGTGGCATCTGAGGCTGGTGACCTACACAGGACCGTGACAATCCAGCGAGAGGCAGACCAGGCTCCCTGTCACTTCCCCAAACACCCCAGGCAAATAATCCATCCCCCCACGCTCAGGCACTAAAACGTACAAGCATTCTACTACGACAAAGAACCGAATCCTTTGGCATCAAAGTCAACCAGACCTTGAGTCCTGCCTCCCTGAAGTCCCCTGTATCCTCCTCAGCTCTGTATTAGTCAATCCATTAGGGCCACCAACCCTGAACTAGTGGGACTAGTGTGCTTTCTAACATAGCTTCTTGGAACCCCTAAAACCCCCTAATGAGGTAGCTGTTATTATCTCTGCTATTTGGATGTGGAAATTAAGTCAAATAATGTGCCCCAATTACACAGCTGGAAGGGAGACTGCCATTAAGCCTAGGCCCCGCTGAGTGGGAGGTTTGGTTTCATCAACTTCGTGGGCTATTGGGAGACAGAGAGTACACAGGAAGTTCCTTTGCCCACACGGGGTGCTTTGCAAAGCCAGTCCTACCCCGATGTCTACCTGGAGTCCTCCATCCACTGCCCTAAATCCAAGAGCCTAGATCTTACTCCACGTGGGTTTATTATATTTTTATTTACTCCAAATGACCTTTGTTTGAGAGGGATTTGAACATCAGCTTCATTCATGACAGTAAACCCCCCTCCACCGACCCCCTACCCCCCAAACACTTACTTCTGGATGTCTTCATCCTTGACAAGTAGATTCCCACTTAGGATGCCCAGGAGCTGTGAGACCATCTGAGCACACCAAACTGACAGGGAGGAATATTTGCCATGCTTTGTTTTTTTCCTCATAGACGGGTATTAAAATTCTGTGATCCCTAACCATCCTGGGCAACCACTGTTCTGTGTGATGCTGCTTGCCCCAACCCACTGGCCTCCCTGTGCATATCAAGAGATCTACAACCCAACTGTTAAGCAACAGGACTCACTACAAGGGACAGTTGGAGTGGAAAAGGTAGAAAGGGAATACGGAACCCAAGAAGCCCGGAAGCCTTGGTCTTGGGCCAGGACAAAATGTCCTCTGTGGGAATCGAAGCTTGTGCCTGTCCCCCTGGTTCACTGCGGGGCTTCCCATCCTCACTCTGAGCAGGGAGACAGAGCCAAGTGTGGACACTGACAATCCATCAGAAACACCATTCTTCCTGTTCCACTGCCACATCCACCTGGCCAGTTGCCTCCAGGCAGGGCCCCTTAGCCCGGAGCACCGGTGTGCAGTGGCAGAGGACGCCTGCGCAGACGGAAGTGAGAAGCTGGGAGCGGCAGCCACAGGCCCACAGAGCTAATGTCCAGGCTAATGGAAGTGAGGAGATAATGTTGAGGGAGGGAATTAGTGTTTACTGAGCACATATTATCTGCCAAGAACTTGACAGCTGTAATCTTATTTAATCCTCACAGAAATCCTATGAGGTAGGAATTATGATCCCTTTTGTGCCAATGAGGAAATAGAGGGTCAGCAAGGTTAGGTAACTTCCCTGGGGTCATGTGACTCCTGGGGTGGAGCCAGAATTGAAATGCTTGTCTTTTGAGTTCTAATTCTATGGTCTTTTCTGTGAGCACTAGTAGCCTATGAGATCAACTCCAAAGTGCCGGCTCTGTCTTTCGCGCGTGTTGTCTGGTGAAGCTGAGTAGCTGCTCAATCTTTCAGCGTCCTAAAGTGCAAATGGGGATACAGTGCTAGTCTCCAGGGTGCCTGTGGCCTTAGTAAAGTGTGCATAAAGAATGCTTAGAGCAAAACCCAACTTCTCACCCATCGTCTGAGTTCTAAAAAAAAAAGAAAGAAAAGAAACCGTTGCTTTTCCCCACTGTCCTGTGCCTTAGTTCGTTCACCTGTGAAATGAGTAGCGAACTGTACGATACCTAATCTTTTCAGCACGATGCCCTGTTCTGCTAAATGACATTTAGTTCGTCCTCCCGCCCTGAGCTGGAGCGTTCCTGTGGGTTCCCTATCTTGCAGCACCATGGCTGTAGCCTGGGCCCAGGTTTGTTTCTGCACTGTACAATCGCTCCTTTGATTTCCTCTGCCAGTTTGAATTTGGCACTTCTCTCAAGGGCAGGTAGGACCTCAGATCATCCCTAAAACCATACTGGCGGCCTGGCCCAGGGCTAACTCCCCTTCCTATAATTTCCCCCAGATGTTAAGCCCACCTTGGGTCCCACAGCCCCCAAATGGCTTCCACCATCTCCTGGAAGTCTCTTTGACTCACTCACTTTCCTAAAAGTCTACTCGCCAAGGGCAAGGACCTTGTTTCTCGTTCCTTTGTAGCGGCAGGGATGCCAGCAAGGTCCTGGATACACTCTTGGTCATTTCCTCCATTCTGATGGTTGAGCTCCCTTACAGGAGTTCCTCTCTGTAGGATTCTCAGGACTAGGGAACGGGATTCTCTATCAGGTGGGCTCTCATGGACTTCTCAGGGGAAGGAGGGGGCCAATTGTGTAAAATGACCTGAGCATTGCTGAGTGAAGTGAGTTCTGTCTCAGAGGCACTGAGGTAGGTTCTCCTGCCTGGAAAATGGGGAACACTGCTTCAGGGAGTTCAAGGGTGCCAGTGTGGAACAAGTGGGGAGGGGCAGGGTAAGAAGAGGCAGTATGGACCAACTTCTCTGAAGACCATTCAAGCATGGCTGAGGGAAAGGAAGCATCCTGGCAGTGAGGGTGGGAAGAGGGTGGAGCGTCAGCAGGCCTTTATCCCAGGTGGAAACGAGGAACTGAAGAGCTGGCAAGTGTAAAAAAAGAGCCTTCTTTGTTAAAATGTAATTTTTAAAAAGTGTAATTGTTTTTATGGTTTATTTTAGTTCATTAGATTATGTTTTTAACATCTTTACTTGATAAAATAAAGATCCAGCTCTATGCTACCAGGTCCAGAGTCTCAGAGGCAGTGTTACACAATTGTCAGAGGTCATTTTACACAATTGGCTCCCTCCTTCCCCTGAGAAGTCCATGAGAGCCGACCTGATGGAGAATCTCTCCACTGAAATTGAGCACCCCACTCCCACCCCCACTTACTCGTGGTCCCACATCCCATGGTCAACTGTTGTTCGAGAGCATTGAATAGAACATTCTGGAAACGCACAATAAGTAAGTATTAATGTTCCCTGAGGGACATGGCTCTAGTTGTTCTATTTTATCATTAGCCTTGGCCCTGGCCTCTCTCTGTGCTAATTTACATTAATATCCATTATAGGTGTATACGTATAGGGACAGACTTTGTATCTGTAAAGTTCTGAACTATAAGACAGGTCGCACACACACTGAGAGTCTCAGCATGTGTCCCTGTGGATAAAGGGATCCCCGGAAGCCAGAAATCAGAAGACAGTACTCTGTGGACTTAACTCTTCCAGAGACAGAATGACTAAGTAACCTCTGTTGTAATAATGACCCCTTCTGTGACTGGGGGCAGCAGACTTGGCCGGTGCCTTCAGGGATGGCCTGGGGGAGGCAGTGACTTGTTTTGATGGCTCTGACTACTATTCTCTCCTGTGAGAGTTCTAAGCTACCCCAGATGCTCACTCTCTTCTTTGTGTTCCTCCCCTCTTCCAGCAGCTTCCATGGCTGCCCCTCCCTCCCAGGGAGCACTGGAATGTGTCCTTCCTCCCTCCCAGGCCTGTTCAGGGCTTATCGCTGATCTCCTGTCTTTCAAAGCCAGGGCTGACAACTGTGATTTCTCCTCTCCAGGTGCAAAGGAAATTGCCCCGTGTAAGTGTCTGCACATCTCAGGCCCTCACCCCCAGGGTTGCTTATAGCCTGTCAGCAGAATCTGCTCTAATGAGATTAAAGTTGGAACTTTCTTTCTTTCTTTTTTTCATAGATCAGTCCAAAATTCTTACCATGAGGACTTGCCTGAATTGATAAGATAGTAATTTCGAATCTTGGAGTTCAGGACATTTTAGTCACATTCTGGAAACAAGAGGGCGTTTGAGTGGTCCCAAGACAAACACGTATAAGGAAGTGTCTAAGGTAGGCATAGCCAGGCTGATTTCCCAGGTACAAAGGTGACTTAGGTCCTATGGGGTAACATTCATTCTTGTGAAATGTTTCTTCTTATAATTGGAATTTTCTTTCACAGATGGCTTGGAGTCTCACAAGGGTTTGGGGTAGGAAGGGGAGTAATTGTAATGAAATGCAGGACTGGAGAGCTGTCTGAAGGCTTAAGAGGGTCGTTCTTGCAGAGGACTCAGCTCCCAGCACCCACATCAGGCAGCCCACACCATCCTGTAACTCCAGGAGATCCAATGCCCTCTTCTGACCAAAGCAGGCATGAGGTGAGATGGACATAGGCACATACAGATAAATAAAAGTAAATAGATTAAATTAAAACAAAATGAGATACAAAAGCCTCTAGAGGCAGGAGAGAGTGGACAACCAGAAATTTCATGTAGAAAACGGGACCAATAGGAAGTGATGACAGAGGAGACTTCAAGGGATGATCAATGGCTATCAGTCCCTGGATGGCCAGGCAAAAGTATTGATGCTGCTGGGAAGGACTAGGAGGTGAGTTCACGGGTTCAAAGTGACCCATCACCTACAAAACAAAGCTTGGAGAAAGAGCAGCAACTCAGATTCTTACCCCTACTGCTCTGGAGCCAATCTCTCACCCTTTAAACCTGTTTCCTCAGAGAAAAATGAGTGCGACCTGCCTCAGGCTTCTTCAGGCTTCAGATCCTTTTCTCAGATGTGCGATGTGATGGTCTTGCCCTGCTGCGCTGGACAAGAGTCTCCCTGAGACTCAGGCTGGATCTGTAGCCTGAGCTGTGTTTTAGACAGCTAGAATCGGCAAGAACCCAGCTGCAAGCACGTCTGCAACAGCCCATGAGAAAGCCCAGAGCAGCCTGGAGTGATAGGGGACAGTCTACAAACTAGTGTTCTAGAACAAACAGGGCTACCCAAGACTAGCTTATAGGCTTCAGATGCAGCATGATCAATTTCAGAAAGCATCTCTGTTTTCCATTATTATAACAAAATACTCGATGATGAATGATTTATAAGGAAAAGTCCAAAATCATAAGGTTAGCATCTGTTCAGCTTCTGGTAAGGGTTGTGCAAAACACAAGTTTTGCTTGCTCTGTAATAATCTGCTCTAGAGGTGACTAGTCCAGTCCCAAAAGAGTGAATACTCACACATGAAAGCCACGAGTATTTTTCAAATTTTAACATGTTTGGGAGAGGATGCAGAAAGGTCAGCTAGCTTTAGAAGGATTTACACACACTTCATGTCCACTTCTGGTCTTTGGTTCTATCGTCTTTCCGTTTTTTCCTTCCGACACTTTGCATTTCCACTCATGGGCCAACGGCCTCCTCCATGACCCTTTATTGGTGATGAGTGCTATTGTCAGTAAGTCAGAAGCAGGGCATGTGCCTCCCTGGGCTGCCCCCATGGTGCAGAATGCATGTCTTTATGAAGGAGTCTTTGTTGCCTGCCAGAGTGTCAAGATGTTGAGCAGAAAACAGCAGGGGGATGGCCCTGTGCTTCTGTGGGGGTGAACCTTGAAAACATTATGCTAAGTACTTAAACCAGTTGCAAGAGACAAACATTACTGAATATCACTCCCATGGGGTACCCAAGGCATTAGGTCCACAGAGAATATAGATTGGGGGTTCCCATGTTGGGGAAATGATGAGAGAACCTATTCAAAGCTTCAGCTAGAAAGTAAAGGTATTCTGGAGATGCAATGGTCACCTGTGACTGTGCTGAATGCTGAGAACTGGATGATTTAAAATAGTGCATTTGATACCCTGTGCACTTCACCACAATAAAGAAAGAACCGACTTTCCCTCCTTCTCCCCTGGGCTTCTTCAGCCATGTTGTCCTCTGGTAGAAATCTGCTAATCTCTCTTGATTGCTCCTTCTCAGCAGGTCTAGTGAGTTTCCATGGGCAGAGTGAAGAGGTAGCTGTGGATATGTTGGTACTCAACTTGGCTTTAAAGTTTCAGTAATAGTTTCGGATGGCCCTTAGCCATAGGTTCTGAACATCGTTGAGCAACGTGGGAAGGAGGTGGTGATTTGGTGGTACGGCTAACTCAGGTTAAGGGGAGGTGAACTGGGGGAGCAGTGCTGTAGAAGGATGAAGCTAACTGGGACCAATAGGAGTGTGCACTACGGTCCACTGACTACGAGAGGAATGGGCAAAGGACAGGAAGGTGGTGAGTGCACACAGACTACTGTGTGAGCCGGTCCCCCTGGGGGCTGCCAGTTCCAACTGTGAGTGACTCATAAGAATCGTGGATGTTGATGCTTCATTGACACCTCAGGAAAGTAAACTCTCTTATCTCCTCTGCTGCCTCTCACTCTGTCCTTCCCACCAACTCCTTCTATTGGCATGAGAAGATGGAGTGCCTGGGGCACCCTGCTAATTAATTGCCCTTAGCCTGTGAGCACACGTGTGCTTTAGTCAAGATTTCCATGCCTGGGGAAATGTATGCTTTGGGTTGAAATGGCTCCTCTGTTGGTGTAGATCCTGAGACCTACTCTGCCCAGGATAATTTTGTGTCACCAACTCCCTTCAATACAGCAAGTCACACTTCTTAGACACCTACTTCCCAGCAGGAAGTGATCTTGGAAACCACTTGGAAGCACACAAAGGTTAGAATCAGGGCTAGAGCAATAGCACAGAGGTCCAGAGCACTGGCTGCTCTTTCAGAAGACCCAGGTTGGGTTCCTAGTACCCACATGGTGGTTCACAACTGATTCTAACCCCAGTCCCAGAGAACCTGACACCTTCTTCTGGCCTCATAGGCATTGCGTGCATAGGCATACTCTAACAGTCAAACACATAAAATAAAAATAAATACAGTCTCAATTAAAAGAATGCTCCTGCTGGGATGCAGATTATATAGACTGCCATTCCCAGGTCTTCAGCATTTGCAGCTGTTCTGAATATTATCCTGCCCACCCCAGCATCTCCAACCTCAGGCGTATGGCCCTGGGAAATGAGAATGCCTGTTCACACTAAAACTTAGAGATGCATGTTCACTGGAGCCTTATTATTCATAATATCTAGAAGGTAGAAATAATTCAGATGATCTGTGAATGGGTAAACAGAGCATGATGTATCGGTACCAGGGGAGATTATAAAGGGATGACCGAATGGATGGCACAACAAGATGGTAGAACTCCGAGCACACTGTGCTGAGTGAAAGAAGCAAGCCACAGAGAACAGTGCATTGCACAACTGCAGTCACGTAAAATGCTGAATACAGAAACAACTGCAGACATAGAAGGCAAATGTGTGGTTTCTCAGGGACCACAGGTGGAAAGACAGAAGATAATGATAGCAAAGCACACAGTGTTTTTCCCTGAGGCAATTATACACAGATATTTAGATATAATATATCCACTGAACTGTAAGTTTGAAGTGGGCGAATTTTATGCTATGTGACTCTCATCAATAAGGCAGCTAAAGCCCCACAATATTGAATTGTTATACCGTCATAAAACTGCGTTGTTATTAGTGAAATAATTTTGGTTGAAGCTAACTGTGTCTGGGTGCGTGACTTCTGCTCTCTGTCTGGGGGTCCTTTTCTTTTCACTGTATTTTGATCCCCCATTGCTGCCCTTCTATTGGGTTGGCCTTTTTTCTATCTCCAAGTAAGCACCACCTCTCTGCTCATTCGTCTACCCACCCAGCCCATTGACTTTCTTCCCATGGATCTATCCGTCTGTTCTGTCTCTACATCTATCCATAGCCCAGTGATTCTCCCCCCACATGTACACAGTCACATGACTGTCCTACCCACAAGTCTACTCTCAGCCCCCATGGCTTTCCCAAGATATCTGTTCTTATTGGCCCTGCTCATACAGCCCACACTGAGCGTCACAGCCCAGTGCTGGCTCCTGTCTGTGGAGGACCATGGACCCAGTGCCTACAGTTTCTGGTCTTTGTTTCTTTTTCTTGATAATGACAATATCAGGCTCCCAGCACAATTTGAGAAACAATTCTTAAAGATGTTCAGGATTCCTGAAGATGTTCTCAAATTGGGGGGACACAATCAAGTGAAATTCAAAACAATGAATTAAATAGGTTACCTCACCACGGGACTTCTTAGAGCCTTTAAAATATGATAAGCAACCTTTCTAGAACTTTTTACTTACACACACACACACACACACACACACACACACACACACACACACACCAAAATTATACCCAGAATATGCTGGAGTGATTGATCTTTAAGGATCCAATACAATTTTTAAAACATTATTGTTTTTAAGTTTTCTGACTTCATAGCTAGCCTTCCTAGTGTCTTGGCTCTGACACCTTCTAAATTCCGTTTGCAGCCCTGTGAAGGTTCATACATGTCCTGTAGTACACTTATGTCACTCCAGTGTGATGTTATGGAAAGGAAGAAACAAACAGAGACAAAAGCAATACAGGCTAGAGAACTAAACAACACATACGGATCCATACCCCGGGTCTGCCACTAATGGATTTGTTGCTAGCCCGGCTAGCCCGATGTCTCCGTCAGTTCAGGTTGAACTGGGCTGCTGTAACAAAATGCCAAAGTCTAGGTGGGTTACAAACAATGGGAACTTACTTTTCATAGTTCCAGTGTGATGAATGTCTGCTTCTTGATTCACGGATGGTGACTTCTCTCTGTGTCCTTACATGATAGAAGGGAGGGTCCCCTTCAAATCTCCTTTCTACATACACTGACCCCATTCACGAGGAACCTGCTATCCCGAATCAATCACATCCTAAAGATTCAATCTTTGGACGAGTTGTGGAAGGATCTGACCATTGAGCCCATCATATCTGATTTGACTTTTGACAAGTGGAAATTTCGGTATCCGTTTTCTCACCCTCTGTGTGGAGGGCGGTTGCCTTATCTACACTTCTATGGGAGGGAGTGGACACAGAGCCCAGTACCTGGCACTCAGAGGACACTGACTACTGTTGCCTCTAGACAGTTGGTTCCTTACTTTCCTATTGACTCTCAAGGCCTTTCCACATTCCAGTCATGAGCACTTCATCCCAGTTCCCACACTTTGCCCAGAACATGATATACTAAATGTGGAGATTCGTGGTGTGTGTGTGTGTGTGTGTGTGTGTGTGAGAGAGAGAGAGAGAGAGAGAGAGAGAGAGAGAGAGAGAGAGAGAGACAGAGACAGAGACAGAGAGAGAGAGACAGAGAGAGACAGAGAGAGAGACAGAGAGACAGAGAGACAGACCTGCGTATGTGTCTGTGTACCAGATGCACGCAGTGCAAACATACCAGAAAAGGACATTAGATACTCTATAACTGAGACTATAGATGGTTATTAGCAGTCCTATGAGTGCTAGGAACCAAAAGCAACCAGTGCTTTGAACTGGTGAGCCATTTATCTCCAGCCCCAGAGTCATCTTATTAAAGTGAATTAATGATGGATATTTTTCAGGAAGAAGGCACCATTAACCTTCTGCTCGGGCAGGTCAGTTGGGGGTCCTGATACTTCTCTGCTAGGTGACTTCAAGTTGGGGCTGTGCAGGAATTAAACCCCCACCTGTTTTTATTTGGGGTTAGGATTCCGGACCAGGCATATCCCAGGGCAGCTCAGCAAGGGAATTCTACTATAGAGTTCACAGCAAAAAGAATTGGAGCAGAACAAATTCATTAAGTATGTATGTTCTTGTTAAGCTTTGGGAGATCCCTAAATCCCATTTTAAAAACAGTTCAGAAGAAGTGTTTGGGAAAGGACATGCTGGCTAAGGAGTGGGAGTTGGTTTCCTTGCCAACAACACTTTATTTCTCCTGCTAAAACTTGAGGGGTTGTCTAATACATGTTCAATGGTTGGGAACCATGAAGACCACCACAAAAGTGAAGTCTTGGTCTTGGACTTATAGATGTCGTTTGTAGAAAAAGCGAGATGCTGCACTTAAGAGCGTAAATGGAAAGGAAACCCATTCATAGCCTGGCTGTATCCCCTGAGTCCTTGTGGGATAATTAGCTTTCCTATGCTCTCTGCACCAAGGTCACCTTCAGTCCTTATCCTCGTACGTATCACATTGGCTATGACTCACTTTCGCTGACGCTATAGTTGAAAATGGATTGTCCTCTAAAGGCCTGCATGTCCCGTCTTCAGAGGGTGTTGTGGAACCTTCTGCTTTTTGTTGCTTCTTACCCATAAAATGAATGGTTTGTTTCACATCATGAGAGGCGTCAGGTCTTGCTTGATCATAGACTGAAAGCTCCAAATAATGAGCCTTTCCTCACTGTAAGTTGGCTATCTTCGGCATTTAGTACAGTGGCAGCTGAGTATCACTTCTAGATCACAGGCTCCTTGAGCTGGGATTGAGTCTCATGCTCTGCTCTGTCATCAGCACCTAAGCTAACATTGACAGCTAATGAACATGGAGCATCCTGGATGGTTGGATGGAATCTAGCTTGTGAACTTGAGCCTCTCTTGGACTTTGTGCCACAAGCACTTTGCTAGAGAATTCAGGGCAGGTCTTCTCAGAGTGACTGAGACTTGGATGGGTCCTGTACAATATGGGATGGTAGAGAGGGGATGGCACGGAGCTGAGGACCTGGGGGCAGAGAGAGCTGTGACTGAGAACAGGAACTTCCCAGCACGGGGCTGTGGGCTGGATGCGTGTGCTGGGTTCACTCCCAGGAGGCATCGAAGATGCTGTGGAAGGGTGAAGGGCAAGGAGAACAGAGATGGACATCACCATGGTAACAGGATGGCCACTCAGCCTTGTGGTTATTTTGACTGTAAAGGAATGTAACAATAGGATGTATCAAAGTTTCTGCTCTCCCAGTGTGTCTTCAGGTAGAACCTAGCATGACACAGGCAAACTGAAAGCTCTCCGAGAGGAAGGTAACTTTAAAACACCAGATCTGCTTTTTACTTAATTAAGCATTTCTAGTTCCCATCTCTACTCTTCCATACCTGGTTGGTCTGAAATGTCCTCTAAGACTCATCCTTCTTTGCCTGTGCTGGCCAGTGAGTAGTCATGGGTGATGGTCAGAGACAAGGTTGTTCAGCTCACTGTTTACCTTGGAGGGAGGGAGGCAGAGAATATTCTGAAGACACTCTTGCTCCTGTGCCTCTGCAGCAAAGCAAGCCAAGTGTCTTCACAGGGGTGGGTGGGCCTGCTGCACACACACCCCAATCTAGGATATGCTGCCCTACCCACTCCGCACTCCATAGTGATTTTGGGGGGGGGGGGTAAACAGAACTCTCTCTGTCATGGCCAGAAGCATCCCCAAAAAGAGATTCTGCCAAAGCTTGCCTACAGATGATTGGGGATATGGTTCCCAAAAGTGACAGAGTGAATGGGGTGGGACAAAGGGAACTGCCACAGGGGGTTGTGAGAAGCTGGTCTCTGGAGGATCGTGATGGCCTTCAGTAAGCCTTATGGAATGTCTCCTAAACAGCACACTGAATGACAGTAGGAAATGTTGCTCCAACAGCCTCTACCCAATGAACCCTAACTCTCCCATACTTCAAGTGGCCTATGCTTGAGTATAGAGCAAGTAACAGGGCCTCAAAAGATTTCACCGGTGCAAACTCAGTCCAAGCTCTGTCTGGGATTCTCACCACACCACAGCTAGATTGAGAGGAGAGGCCAAAAAGATTTGAAGTTGTGTTCCAAAGCCTTCCAGTGCCTGGGTGGATGCATAAAACCATGAGGTCAGAACCCTGTATCATTGAGGTTATTATCAAAAGCACTAGCCTGTTACATCCTGGTTCTACCCCAGTGTCTGCCAGAAAACAGCATGCAGAATGTGTAAGAAAGGGAAGTTCACTGTTTTGCCTTTGTATAAATGTAGAGCTCCTGGCCCCAATTTATACGTGGAGCATAACTATGGTGATACATTTGTGGTTCTGGTCATGTCAGGGTGGAATAACAAGAGACACTGAGATACATTTCCTAACCAACCCAAAGTTCTGCATATCCTAGGACGTAAGTCCACTGCCAACAGCATTTATATGCTGTTGGATAAAGCACTTGTGCATATTTTGTTGACCTTCAGAATAAGTCTGATACACTTCATATAATAGGGGTTGCTTGTCTAGACAAGCAGGCTGAGACTCAGCGAAGCACCATTCAGGACTGCAGACTACTGAATGGTAAAGCAACTCAGTCACGATTCTACATCTGGATCTTTGAATAGTGTGGGCTGAATACTTTATCCGACTGGCTTTAGCTCCCAAGGAGCGGGGTAATTTACCTAGCTCCCAGAGTAGGTTTCTGACTGATAAGTGTGAATCCATGATTGAATGAACTTCTGCTCAGACTCCTGGAATCCATTAAAACAAACGGCCATCCTTCCATCCCTGGTGCCCAGTACTTAGCAAGTGTCCAACAAGTGCATCTGAACATGAGAAGCACGAGAAGCAGCCTATTTGTTCAGATTTACAGCAGAGTCCAAGTGTGAGACAAAGAACTCTTTTGTCCTAGCTCACTAAGACTATATGAACCCGAGACCCCACTGCTCTCAAATTCCTTAGTGTTTCCCACAAAACCACAAAACCAACATCAGGAAGTTAACAGTACCATGTTATAAGAGAAAACATCTATTCTTCAGATGCCAAACCAGTCTCAACAACCATCCTGAAAATGTCCTTTATAAAGAACCATTCAAGGTTCCATACTGCGTATCTGTCTCTCCATTTCTCTTTATTCTAGATCAGGTCCTTGGTTGGTCTTTGACTTTTGAGCCATATGAAGGACTAGGAAGATTACAAACTATTTCTTGTGTAGAATAACTCCTAGGTTTGTCTGACTTCTTTGTGCATCTTTGGCAGGAATGCTCAGAAGGATGATGGATTTCTCCCACTGTGCCCTCTCAGATGATAGCTATATCTCATCATCGACCACACCCAGTTTGATCATTTGCTTAAGGTCAGCCACTTTTCTCTGCTCTGGAGTTCTCACTCCAGATAGGATAGGTATCCAGGGGTGGTGGTGAAGCTATACGTCTCTCATTTTCATCAAGCTATAAATTTATTCACTTAACAAATAATTTAAATGCTACATGAATGGCAATTAATTATAAATACATTCACCTTGAATATGCTGTGTCCTATTTTTCCCTGCCAGGTTAAAGTCAGCTGCTGCTGTTATCTCTTCCGTGTTCTTGTTATCTCAGATTTGACTAGTAGGAGCCCCTTCATCCTGGCTGTGTCCTAAGTTCCTGCTGACTTTGTACCCAAGTTTCCTTTCTACTTTTCTGGCCCTACACCAAAAGCCACACACTTCTCTTGGGAACTCCCATTTGTTTTGCTGATGACTATATTTGGAATTAAGAACTGGACCCTAAGTGTTCACAGCATTGATTTTGGGTGTCACCGTTTCTAGTCCCCTTAAATAGGCAGATCCATGACACACAGGTAAATGTGAGCTGGCACAGAAGTACACACACACATCTGCCTGCATACACATTTATTTTTACCTCTAGCTACATACTGAGAACCATAAATTCACACCATACATCTTCAAGCCAACATCTCGGGATGCATTCTGATTTTCCTCTCTACAGCATTTGCAGCTGCTCTCTTCAATCGTATAAGACGACTTTCCCATCACCAGTCCTGATATGCTTGCTTGGTCAGTCCCTCCGAGTGTAAACTGCTTCCTTGCCTTCTCTCCCACACATATGCCTGTCAACCCTACTCATGCCCTATGTCCAGTGCAGTTCACACACCCCTCCCCCAACATGGGCCCTTGTCTCCAACATTGAAGTGTTTCAAAAAAGGAAAAAGAGAACCCTTTAGCACTCTTAGGGATAGAATGTCAACGTATTCTTCCTTCCTTCCTTCCTTCCTTCCTTCCTTCCTTCCTTCCTTCCTTCCTTCCTTCCTTCCTTCCTTCCTTCCTTCCTTCTTTCTTTCTTTCTTTCTTTCTTTCTTTCTTTCTTTCTTTCTTTCTTTCTTTGTCTTTGTCTGTTTCTGTTTCTCTGTGTGTGTGTCTGTCTGTCTCTATCTCTTTCTCTGTCTCTCTGTCTCTCTCTGTCTCTCTCTGTCTCTCTGTCTCTATCTCTTTCTCTGTCTCTCTCTGTCTCTCTCTGTCTCTGTCTCTCTCTGTCTCTGTCTCTCTCTCTCTCTCTGTCTCTCTCTCTCTCTCTCTGTCTCTCTCTCTCACACACACACACACACACACACATACACACACACATGCTGGTTTTACATGAACCCAGGATAGAAAGTAGGGTGATGAGGAAGCAAAGCTTAATGACCATGATAAGAGTCAGGAGGCCCTTGGAGAGGGAAGACGACCTAGAAAACACAAGAAGGCTTCCAAGGCATTAGTGATGTCCTGTAATCTGACGAGAGGTGGAAAGTGAGGTATCAGTAGACGTCAAAGTTCCTTTCGGAGGGCGATACTACAAAACCTAACAACTAACATGTGCGCATAAAGACCATGGCTTTCCTACTTTGCGCACAGATATTTGTGATAAAATCATAGACCAGAGATGACACTGGCCTAGGCATTTCACAGGTAAAGAGACCGAGGCCAAAGAGAGCTGAGTGTTCAACAGCACACACAAGAACCTGTGCTTCCTGACCCTAACAGGACCCTTAACGTTTCAACTTCAGACCAGTCAGTGTTTTCTTATTTCTCCACGTTGCACTACTATCTCGGACTTTCTCTATTCTGGGGCAGCCACGCTGCTCATGGCTCCTTTGAAGGGATTTTCTCATCGTTACTTTTCTAAGATTCTATACACATTGGTACATAGATCATTAGTTTTTATTTGTGCTTCATGGGTTCCTTTTCCTTTTAAAATATGGTTTCTATATTGTAATGCTTTGGACAATTAAAGATTATTCTTGACCATTATATCTTAAAATATTGATTCTTCCCATTTTGCCTTTTCTCCTTTCATATTACGTTTGGCAACTTTTAAGTTTTATTAGACACATTTTAAAAATATAAATCTTACTTGCATGGTGATACTTTGGTCTTACATTGGACACAACTTTATCATTAAAGTCTAAGCCTACAACAGATAATTTTTACATGTACTGGTTACATTTTTTGGAGTGTGTGTGTGTGTGTGTGTGAGTGTGTGTGTGTGTGTGTGTGTGTGTGTGTGTGTGTGTGTGTGTGTGTGTTTCCCCCACCTTGACATAAAGTTAGTCTGGGAAGAGGGAAGTTCACATGACAAAACGCCTCTATCAGATTTGCCCATCGGCAAGCCTCTAGTGGTATTTTCTTGATTAGTTAACGTGAGAGGTCCCAGCTCACTGGGCACAGTGCCACTCTTGGAAGGTGGTCTTGAGTTGTACAGAAAGGCAGACCAGGAACCAGTGTTCCTCTGTGGTTGCGGCTTCAGTTCCTGTCTCCCCAGCCTTGAATTTCTACCTCACTTCCCTGAATGATGAGCTACAACCTACAAGGTGAGACAAATCTCTCCTCCTCCGTGTTGCTTTTTTCCATTATTTCTGTCACAGCAGTACAACACAAACCAAGACACCATGCCTATCACCTAGGTGTATGTTTGCATTGTCTGCTTTCTCCTTGTGTTCTGTTCCTTCTTGTGTCTGGTTGATGTTTATTGGCTGGTGAATAATGGTATATGAGATCATAGGATCTCTGAATGATGTTTTCTCACACCGGAGAACATTCATCCTATTCTCTGATAGACAAAGACGTTGAGGTCATCCAAGAAGACTTGAGCTGAGGCGTGTTTGCAATCTGTATACAACGCCATTGCTGCTTTACTCCCAGTCTTGGTATGCAGACTTCTAGTGGGCCTAGTGAGGTCAGAACTACTCACGAGGTACAGCCCACACTTGAAAGAACACTGAAATCCAGGTTGGGACCAACTGGGCTGCAGGCAAGAGAGCCATAGGGATCTGACCACTTACCCTCAGTGAAAGCATTGCTTCAATTTTTCAGTATCGTTCATATTTAATTTACTCTCTGGCTTTATGAGCCCTCTTCTGGCCCATTTTGTACTTCTCTAGCACTGAGTAACTTAAAATAAAGAGGAGTTGGAAATCCACTGCTCTAGGGGACTGCTCAGTTCAAAGATTAAAGGGCATTGCGTAAGATAAGACAGCGGGAAGGAGTTAACCTCACTCTTTTATAAAGACACTAATCTTATCCCCATGGTACAATCATAATACTGTAGGCTGGTGGCTTTGCCTTCAGCACATGGCTCTTGGGAGACATTTGAGATCTATACCATAACATTATTCCCTTGCTTCACAAAAGCTCATGACCATCCCATAATAAAAAATATATTTAGTACATTTCCAAGAATCCCCGAAGTCTTAATAGTTCCAGCATTGCTTAAATGTCTCAAGCCTGTTCTGGAATGCAAGAATCTGTGTACTTCTTTCTTCTGAATTTAGCATCTCCTCCCAGAGGGAAGGGGAAACTCTCAAGGCTCAAGAACCTCCTGAAACCTAAAACACTCATCAAAACCCCTTCCCCAAATTATATAAACAGTAACAATTCCTGAGAAGTGAAGACTGTCAAGTGGAGGTGCCTGCAAGTTATCTAAAGGTATCCAGGGACCCAGCAACTCATGATGGAGTGGGGTTTTCAGTAATATAGTTGCTTTGGTTCACACATGCTCCTTACCCATACTCCTATAAGAATTCCTAAAAAAAAAAACCTCAGCTACACACTAAGCTAGACTCAGGTAGAACCACTTCTTTAGTCTGCCATCTATGCCCTGTTGGGGTGAATAGATATTTTTTCATGTCTTCCTAGGAAAAGTCACATAACACAAGGCAAAAGCAACCATCAGCTTCAACAAAAACCAAAAGAATCCCATGCTTCCCACACACATTGGCACATGGAAATGTTTCCATTCCAAATGGGAGAAATAGGGACAGAGAAAGGAAGGCTCGACTAAAACATGGCTAGAACTGTACAGGCAAAGCTGTAAGTAAGCACTGCAGCTCTGGGTCTGGGATCCTAGGCACATGGTGTCTGGATGCGAGCTCACAAAGATTTCTCAAGGTCTGCCACTACAGTTAACTGGCTTCAGCTCACATGGCCTTTCTCATAGACCTGCAGCTTCCCTCAGGAGATGTTCCACATTCCTGACCTCTAGCTGGGTTTCCACTACAGCTTTGGCTTCAGTCTCATAGGAACACACTATGTCCTTTCAGAGGTTGTTTGCAAAAACTCTAATCCTGCACATACTGTCCGACCTTCCAAGATCTTGGAAGCTACTCTGACCTCATCCTTGTATTGTGCATATGTACAAAACTAATATCATCAGGACACTGCCGAGGTCTACCATCGGCTCGAACAGTAGCCAAGACTGTGTGGGCCATGGTAGTCTCTGAGTGATGATTGAACAATCATCAGAGGAACAATTCCTCAGGCAATCCTGTGTAATCAGCGTGCTATGGAACTCAAGTTGCAAACGAAAATCTGTGAGTCTTGAGTGATTGCTATCTTGCTAATCCTGAGATGCCCTAGAATCATTTCCTATTTTTCTATGCAAAGTGGTTGTCTTCTCTTACTCATTTAGAATACCATATATGTCTACCATGCATTTTGATCAGACCCAACCCCCTCAACTCCTCCCAGTGCCTCTATATACCATGTCCCTGTCCAGCTTCATGTGCCTTTTCACATCCTACTGGCTCCAGTCAGTGCTGTCTGTGTGTGCCTGGGCATAGATAGATAGATAGATAGATAGATAGATAGATAGATAGATAGATAGATAGATAGATAGATACATCTCTTTGGAGATCACACATGCTTCCTTTCTGCTGAACTTCAAGCTTTTCAGCTCTTTCTGCCTTGCTTCTGTCTCCTATTCTCACTGCAAACATAGCAAAATGTATCTAGTAACATCCATGCCACTGCCTGAGTGCCATCCAGGCTGCTTTGAAATTCCCTCTACCAGACAATAAAGTCTGTCACCTTTAAACTCAGCCTCACATAAAATAGGAAATACAAAACAGGCAAATAGAAACAAATTCCTCATCAGAATACACCCTGCAGTCCTTTGGTTCAGCTCCCCGTGGAGTCTTCATCTCCATCTGAAACCTTGACAGCATAGACTTTTCTCTGTCCACACTCCTCATAGCATTCTGGTCTTTGAGATGCCCGCCATGATAGCCCATGCTCCGCTTGTAGATGCTAGGCATTTTCTAGTCTGTATCCTTAAGCCTTTTCAACTTTCTCCTGCCTACCAAATCCAAAGGCTCCTGAACCACGTCATCAGGTATATTCACAGCAGCAACCCTACTTGAGTCTGTCACAATCTTCTGTTTGTCAACATTCCACTGCCGTGACAAAACTCTCCAATACAGTGGGTCTCAGGCTCCCTAATGCTGTGACACTTTAATACATGTTCCTCATGTCATGGTGACCCCGACCATACAATTATTTCCAGTGCTACTTCATAACTAATTTTGCTACTGCTATGAATCATGACGTATATATCTGTGCTTTCTGATGGCCTTAGGCGACTCCTGTGAAAAGGCCATTTACTGCTCCACTTCCCCAGAAAGGGGTCATGGTCCACAGTTGAGAACCGCTGATCTAGATTAAATAACGTAGAAAAGGTAATTTGTTTTGGCTCAGCACTTCAAAGGTTCCAACACCATGTCACTTATACGTGTGACTTTACAGCTCGTGGGGAGGCAGCACATTAGGGTGGGAGCTACTCACTTCATGGTAGCTGAGAAGCAAAGGAAGAGGCAGGGTAGAAGGGGCTGGGGTCTAAATGGCTCCTCTGTGACCTAATTTCCTTATTCTAGGCCTCTTCCTAAAGGTTTTGTGAAGTCCCAAAGGTAAAGGTACTCTCCAGCAATTAAACATTTATTTAGCTAATAGCTTTGAGGGGATATTTAAACATAAGGCATCATAACACCCCCTTCTATCGGTTCTAGGCCTACTCAACCTCACCCCTGTTCTCCTGTGCAGATTTACACACAGCCTATCTATTACCACCTCTTTACCCAGTTTTTTACTTTAACCCAAATCTTCTTTCTCCATTGTAACATGCTGCACTAGAAATCATATGGTCTTGGCCTGGCCAGGTGGCTTAGAGGTTAAGGTACCTGCCACCAAGCCTGAGAACCTGTATGCAATCCCAAAACCCACACAGTGGAAGGAGAGAAAATCTACAGAGGGAAGCAGGCTGTGACTTTAACCGCAGTTCCATTATTTCCTTGGGAAACTCAAATGTTTTCTCGATGACAAGGTGAAGGGAGTAGATTTTGCACAGAGTTGTTGTAGGAATAAGGTTGTTATCTATTCAAAAGGCCCAGTTAGAGCCAGATTATCTCTTTCCCTACAGACGCTGAGGCTCACTCTTCTGGTCACACTCACTTCTTCCTCCTTTCATTCCTCCCCTCTTCCTGCCTAGGTAAGAGTTCCAGGAAAGACCTCTGGGGCTCTAGCCTTGCCTTTATTATTGACCTGTAGCACAGCTTTAAGCCGATCATGGGCTCTCCCCAAGCCTCGGTTCCTTTCTCTGTAAAGCCAGTCACTGGTAGACTTTCTCTAACCTTCCTGAAACAAGCTGTGATGTAAAGCTAGTCTGAACCAGGGCTTAGTCAACTCTGACTAGAGTGACAGTTCTTTCTCCTTGATCCACATACCATTGCCTTGTTGGAACACGTCTCTTCTGTCTTTATTTTTGCCTTTCACATTAAAAAATGTTTATCCATGAGGATTTATGTCAGAATGACAGGGGGCAGGGTGGTGAAATTCCTTACACATGTTGATGAGAGAGTTTTAGCTCCGTAAGAGCAAAAATGTTGCCCTGCAGGGGAAAACTGTCCTTTGGGGAGGTTGTGTCCTTTCCAGCTCTATTCCATAAGTTCCTGGTGACTTAGTTAAGCCAAGTTCATGACACATTAACCACAACCTTCCTTCCTTCCTTCCCTGGCATAAAGAATTCACAAAAATATTTAACCCACATTTGCTTCAGTCACTGGTTTCAACTCAACCATTTTTGGATGTGCGTGTAATTTTTCTCCCAGTTGAGAATCTGTTATGTGGGAAGCACTGTGATAGATAGAACATTAATAGAATTTAAGGCTCTAATCATGAATAAGACACAGCTGTTTCCCAGGAGCTCATCATCAATTGACCTTACTCATTGGACAGGTATCTACTGTATGTATGTAAACTACTAGACTCTCTGGAGGCAATGCCTAAGGAGTGGGAGAGGCTTGTTAGATACTAAAGCCTATGAGTGGAAAAAAGAAGAAAGCAAGGATGGGTAGAAGATATTAAACCTTAGGGCAAGGCTGGCAAATCCCGGGGACACAGTGGTAGACATATGAAGCAATGACTTCTCATCAGAGTTATTACATTATGAATCCTGTGTTTGGTCCTTACTTAGCTGTAGAAGAGTGTCTTAGGGATGCCATAATTATTTACCATCAACCGAGTAGCATGAAACAACAGAAAGTTATCCTCTTACACGTCTCCTGGCCAAAAGTCTGAAATCCAGGTGTTGGTAGAGCATACTCTATCCAGGGAGTCTAGGGAGATACCTCTCCAGTGGTCTGCAGCTCTGATAGCCCCAGGCATATGCGGCAGCACAATTCTAATCACGTGACTTCCTTTCTGTGTATCTGTCTCTCCATCTCTTCAACTCTCACCCTATTGTTTCAATTTTCTGTTTGTTTCACATATATTTTAAGGTCGAAGAGCTAACTCAATGTATCAAAGTGCTCAGCACTAAAGCCTGGGTGACAAGAATTTGGATCCTTCAGAACCCACCAAAATACCAGAATCAGTAGCAAGGGCATCTCTCATCCTAGCAAGCTTTCAGGAAATGAGAGCCAGAGATGAGAAAATCTCCAGAAGTCTGCAGGCCAGGAAGTCTAGCATCTGCGGCAGCAAAGAGACCTTATCTCAAATAAGGTAGAAATGTGAGGATCTAAAGACTGTCCTCTGACCTACTTATGTACCTATGCACACACACAGAAAGAGAGACAGAGAGAAACATAGAGAGAGACAGAGAGACAGAGAGGCAGAGACAGACAGAGACAAACAGACAGACAGAGACCGAGGGAGACAGACAGACCATACAGAGACAAAGATAAAAGACTAATTTCAGGCTCTGAGAAATTGAGAGGAAGGTATCATGCTCCTGTGCCTCACTTGTCCCACCTGCATAGCCTTCCTCCTCCCTACATAGTGGTGGTTTGACTGTGAGATGCCTTCCACAGAGTAATGCATTTGGACATATTTTAGTTTCACTGTTTAAAACTCTGCCAAATAAGTCATTAGTATTTTTCCTGTTTTGTGTGGTCCATATTAGATCTATTTTCCTATATGTTCATTAACTTCTATGCTCAACATTCCTTCTGATATATTTTAAGTTTTTCTTCTTTTCCATACACATAATTTAATGAGTTTCCATATATAGTCTCTCAGTTTTCAGTGATCTGCGAGTATCTTAATTTGTGCCTCATCAGTAGATCTAATTTAACTGGGAATGGCGTTCTAAGCTTATGATACTTTCCCCTTGTGACTTCTCCATTGCTAACACTTAGTGGTTTAATTTCCTCTGCATCCCGTTCCGTGCAAGGCATCACCCTGCTTGGTTTTGTTATGAACTTGGCATACTTGGGGAAAGGGAATATTGAGGAATTGCCTCCATCAGATTGGCCCATGGCCATGTCTGTGGAACGTTTTCGTTATTGATAATTGATATAGGAGGTCCCAGGTCACTGTGGGCAGTTTCATCCCTAATCGGGTGAGCCTGGGCCATGTAAGAAAGGTAGGTTAGCAAGACAGGGACAGCAAGCCAAACTCGGGCATCCCTCCGTGTTTCTGCTTCAAGCTCCTACCTTGAGGTCTTGACTTGGCTCCCCTTGACTGTAACCTGGAAGATGAAATGAGCCCTTTCTCTCCAGCTTGCTTTAGTCCGTGGTGTTTATCACAACAGAAACCTCTCTGAGAGGTTATCTATAGAGTTATCTCTCTCTAGTTGTTTTAAAGTGTTTGGTGTTTTCTTTTATATTCTGTAGTTTTACCATACTGAGCCTGAGTGTGTGTTTTTAGACAGGGTCTTATGATGTGGTCCAGGTTGCCGTAAAACCCGTGTTCTGTGGAGTGCTGGGCTATCACGCCTTCTTTATTTATAGTTTTTTTCCTATGTATTATGTCTAGATTCATACCTTTCTTTTATAACACTTTATTTGATTTGATTATCACCTCCTTCCTAATTTCTCTGTTGTTTTAGTCTATAACCCATAATAACACTTGGCACCCTTGGTCTAGTCTGTGTGTCTATGAGTCTCATCTAGGTTTTTATTTCTCTTTCCCCATGAACTTCATTCTCTTTGATTTATTTTCACTCAGTACAGATAACTAGTTCTTTCTCAAAATAACTTCCAAAGCACATGGCTCATTTAGATCTAAGGGATGGAGACTGTGACAGCCTGTACAAGGCCCGCACAAGTTTAAGTCAGATGAAATCTTAGCACAGAGAAGAGGAACTGGGTACAAAGTCCTGCTCCTACCCAAGAAGCTATTGCAATGAACACCTGCTGGGAAGGGAAAATTCGTTTCCTTCTGTGGGGTGACTCAGGGTGTATCAGCCACACCCAGGGCAGGCCTCATGCTCAGGAGTAGTTAGCCAGCACAAAATGGACTCCATGAGGTTTGTTTTATTTTGTGCTTTTTGTTGATGTTTTGATCTTTTATTTTTCTTTAAGAGCGAGGAAGAACAGGAAGTCGGATGAGGGGAAGGAGCTGGGAGGAGGTGTGGAAAGGAGAGAATATAATCAAAATACACTGCATGAAAAAATTTAATAAGTCTAAGTGATAGTATTTATTACTTCCAAAACATTGCTTATTTTTTATAAGAGAGCATACTGTTTGTCTTGTGATTTTTCAGTCCTGATTTTTGTTCCTTAATCATCTCAAATATGACAGCAGTTTCCGGCATGTGCTACTGAACTTAGGAGTCTAATTCTGTCCTCGCTTAGGTATGCTTGTTTTTTCTCTTATTACTTGTGCCCCCCCCATTTACAATGTTGGCTTATGAACTTGTCTTCAGCAGTAAATCTAAATTACATGTACATTTATAGGCGTGTAGAAGGAAGATCCCACATCCTTCCAGTAGATCTATGCATTGCTTTTGTAAAGTGTATCAACCTAGAAAGACCTCTTTTTGTTAATTGTCCCAAAAGTCATAGAGATTCAAAACTACCTGACCATTGTAAGTCTGTGGGGTCTTTATTTCAGGGGGAAGAGAGAATTTATTCTGGAACCATATAAGTTACTGTGGCTAGGGGATATAAATTTGGGTCCCTGAATAATATGCTCTGATGTGGAAGTGGTTTCGTGAACTTTTCATAGGTCAAAGTAAAGGTGTAAATCAAGGCGTTTTCCAAATACAACAGTGGGAATGTCAGTTATATGGGCTACAGTAAGGCAGAGAACTCCCTTCTAAAGGCTCCTGATGCCAGCCAATGATATTCTTAGCTTTTGGATTTTTGGAAGCTAATGATCTGCTAAGAATACATTCCTTTGACCTAATATTCAAAAGAATGTTAGTTAGACCAGGCTCAAAGCTGGGCAGTACATGGCTATTGAATGGACCCAAGATATAGCAAGACCATTTGACCCTAGATCTGCAACACTCAGCTCTCCAGAACCACTGAGTTCTGATCAGTCTAGAAGTCTATAGGTTCTTCAGTGAAGGTGTGGCTTTTCATCCCTGGGAACTTCAGTTTACAACTCTCCCTGTTTGACAGCCATTATTTTTATGTATCTAGAGACCAATTGTTGTTTTGTATCCCATGGCACTTAGAAGGATTATTCCTAGAATCTACCCAACTTGGGGCTGAGTTAGCAGGATAGCAATCTCCAGTAGAGAGAACTAGTTATTGAAGTCATTGAGGAAGAAGTTCTTAAACCATATCATTATTAGTCATCACGATGTTGGTGTGTATACATGTGTTTGCTCGTGCACACATGTGTCTGTATCCACATGTGGAGGCCAGAGGTTGTTGATATTGGGTGTCTTCCTCAGTAATTTTCTATACTAGTTTTTTTTTTTCTTAAGACATTTTTATTTTACATGCATGTGTGTGCCTATGCGTATGTATGTGTATTGTGTGTTTGCCAGGGCCCACGGAGGCCTAGCAAGGGTGTTGGATCTCCTGAGACTGGAGCTCCAGCAGTTGTGAGATGGCAGGTGGTTGCTGGATCTTCTATCAGAGCAGCAAATCCTATGAGACATTGAGCCATCTTGCCAGCCCCTATACCTTAGATCTTAAAGCAAAGTTTCTTCATGAACCTCAAATATACCAGTTTGGCTAGACTGGCTGGCCAGCAAGTCCCAGAGATCTTCCCATCTGTGCTTCTCTAGTCATAGGATTATAAGGCGCGTGTTACTGGCTGCTATGCCTAGTTGTTGCTGTTAAACTGGGTGCTGCGAATTCAAATGCAGGTCCCCATGCTAACAAAGGGGGCGTTTACTAACTGAGCCATCTTCCTAGCCTCAGTGCATCTGATAGCCCCACTCTTCCTCTCTCTCTCTCTCTGTGTGTCTCTCTCTTTCTCTTATTCAGTGCATATGACTTTACTTACATGGAACATACATTTACTTTACTTATATCTGACTTTACTTACATACAGAGGTATTATACCTTTAGTTAAAGCAGTCAAGAACACAACATAGCCTAAAGTGAAGGTATCACATTAGATGACATTCGAACCAATAAAACAATCTTCTGGAGCTGTCCTCATCCTCTTTAACTAGACTGATTATGCCCCTACTCTGTCTCTGGTCATTTGTACCCTATGAAATATTTTATCTGATGTTTGAAACATTTGAAATAATTCATTATCATCTAGTTTTAGTTTTTCTTCTGGCCAGCTTAATTTTATAACTACTTTTATTTCTAATTTTAGAAAGAATTGACAGTATTTAAAATTATTATAACTCATCTCAGATTAATTATTTGATTTCTCCTATTATATGTGCATTACACATTATTGTTTCAGTTTGGGAAATTCTAGTTACAGAAGAATCACATTATAATATAGAATTATTTTGAATTCCTTCCCAGCAAAATTGTCCTTTTCTCATATATCAAAGACTATTAGTGCTGGAGTAGATAAAGAGGGTGAACTTGTGAGAAATCAGGATTCTGTGGACTTTGTGAACGTAAACATGTTCTCACGCCCACTTCTCAGCACTGGCAGTTTATAGAGTGATGTAGGCTATTGCTGTGCCTTTGTGTGCGTGCGTGCGTGTGTGTGTGTGTGTGTGTGTGTGTGTGTGTGTGTGTGTACATGTACATGTGTGTGCACGAGTGTATAAATACATCCTGTTAAGCTTGTTTTTATTTCCTTTTAGTCCACTTTTGTTGGTGGTGTGATATGGTTTTAAGGCTGACCACTCTGCATTGGGCAACCAATAAGTATGCTCAACCCTCGGAGAGGGAGAGCACACTCACTTCTCCCAGAAATTATTAACTGCTTGTAGTTCTTTGTCCAGGGGAATGGGACACCACAAATGTTTTCTCTTTCCGAGTTAGCATGTCCATTGATATTGCCAATGTTCCGGTCTTGTTTATGCAGACATTTCTACAAGAGACTGCTCCACAGCAGACTTCCTGGTATTCTGGCTTTTAAAATCCTTTTGTGCTCTCTTCCTCAGTTTTCCTGAGCTATAGATTTAGGAGCTATGATGTATATGTATCTGTTGGGGCTGGGCTCCATATGATCCATTGTAGTTCATATGTGATGGTTTGCATTCTGTTAAGAAAAGCTTATTTAATGAGGAGTAATAGCTACATTTATGTGTTTGTATAAGGGTAAGAATTATTCTTGTCTAGCAAAGCATCAGTAGTAGATCCTTTTCAAAAGTCCATGACCTCACTAGGCTCAGGAAGCGGTCTATGTTTCCTATGCCAGGCGTGATCTCCCTTCTGTTGTGTGGGCCATAAGTCTAATTAGACAGTGGTTGGCCACCACTGAGATGCGAGTGACACTTATTGCTCCTTTATGGATGGATATCTTGCTATGCTGGTAATTGTGGTTCATAAGTGTTGAAGCTGGATAAGACTACTTAATTGCTTCCTTCCTTGGCAGCTTGTACAGTATTTTCAGGAACATGGAAGCTAGATCCCAGACAAGAGGCTTTCAAGTCAGATCTGTGAGAATCCTCCAAGTCCTGTGTCCTAAGCATGCAGTGTCTTCAGCAATAGGAGCCCCCTCTCCTGCAACACCTCAGTTCCTCAACCTCCTTTGAGGCAACCACGGGTTACATCTATAGTCTATATTGTTTGGGGAGTTGGTTGGACCACCCTGACCAACTATTCTAAAAGAGGTTTCTCATGCCTGCTACTGGGGGTTTGTGAGTGTATGGTTCTTGTGGGGAGCATTGTCAGCCCAAGTGGCTTGACTTCCTTTAAGATAAGTAGATATATATTGAGATATATATTTATATAATATACTTATATGCATTGTGTTTAATTTCAAGTAAGTATAAAATAAGATGATTCCTTGAGGCTTTATCAAACAATGTCAGCATTATGTGTCTTGTTCCCCCTTCTCCTTTTGTTTGACTTCCCTCCTCTTCCTTCCCCCTCCCCAAGCAGAGACCTCTCTCAGTTATTCAAGTTACCACTTCATCTGAGGATTCAGAACTAGAGACTGCAGGGGAGACAGAACATACGGCCCTTGTCTTTATGGATCTGCTTTCCCTCATTCAGTATGGTCTTTTCTAGGTCCATGCTCTTACCTGCAAATTTCATGATTTCGCTTTCCTTTGGAGCTGAATAGTATTCTACTGTGTAGACGCCCCACAGTTTCATTGCCATTCATCAACTGAGGAACATTTAGGTTGTTTTCATTTCCTGGTCATTCTGAATAGGGTGACAAAGAACATGGTAAATAACACCTATGGAATAAGATGTTGAGTTCTTTTGCCATGGGCCAAGGAGTGATATAATTGGGTCATAAATTCACTATGAGTATTTCAGTATAAGCTATAGTTATTAACATGGAAGCCCATGTTCTTTCTACCCGTTGTAACCTACTCCCATATCATGTCCCAAGAAGTATAAATTTGTCTTTTCCAGATTTGCTCTTGGTTCTTCTTTGTAGGGAGGACCCGGGAATTTCTCGGTTTTTTTTAATGTATAAACTCAATTGTATATGGAGAAGGATACTCATGGTCTGATGGTATATTCTCAATAGCCTCAACTGACTCACTACGCAATTAATTCACTAATTGCATAATTTTAAATTTTAAATGTGTGCATTATCCATTATCAAGAAACTCTATAAAGAAGTTCCAAAGGTCATGTGTACTTCACTTAATTGGTAAACTTCAAGTCATAATGCAGTACATGATACATAGTAGGTCACAAGTAAATATTGGGAAATGGGTGGAGTAACTGAAAAATCAGCTGAGGATGTATTTTAGTTTATAGAGTGCTCGCATCATATGCACAAGGCCCATGGGTGTGATCCCCATCTCTCTCTCTCTCTCTCTCTCTCTCTCTCTCTCTCTCTCTCTCTCTCTGTGTGTGTGTGTGTGTGTGTGTATGTGTGTGTGACAGAGAGAGAGAGAGAGAGAGAGAGAGAGAGAGGGTTTCATAAGTTGATATGGATGTCTGCCTCCGTCATTCTCTCTACCTTCCTTTTTGTGCCCTGCTTTCTACAGTGATGCTGAGATCTGAACTCAGGTCCTCATACTTGAGAAGTGGGCATTCTTTTTTTCAACTGGATCATCTCTCTAGCCTTGAATGTGAGCGATCTGACTTCATTCCATGTTTTATTCATCAGACTGTCTTCAGCCTTTTGCCACTTGCACATCAGCATGCATTTCTTCATCTAGTTTTCCCCCTTCTGACCTCATGTGCCTGCTACCCCTCTCCTTTCCATCCCCACATTCACCATAGGCTTATGTACTTCTGACCTCATGTGCCTGCTGCCCTTCCCCTTTCCATCCCCACATTCACCATAGGCTTATGTACTATTGTAACAAGTAAGCTTGGAGGGTGGAGTGAAGTTTCCATGGAATCAGCAGATTAATAAATCATCATCATCATTAAAATAATTACACTTTTATTTTTGTCATGATCCTTTGAGCTTATACTAATCATGTCCTCACCTCCTAAATTAATAAGGAAATAATTGCTGGGATTCCCCAGTTGGAAGATTTGTATTTCCCAAGCACTGCACACTCCCTGTGATATTTTATCAATATCTTCCATGGAGTACCAATGAGGCGATAAGGATGTAAATGCTCTTTGGAAACCTTGTAGGCATTCAGCAGATTTTACCCTTCTCTCTGGTTTTGGTAGGAAGCAACGAATGACCTGGCAAGAAGGTCTGAGTAGACTTTGGGGGATCTATGTTGGATTTTAGTGGTTCGATCCTGGAATCCTTGGGCCTTCCTTCTCAAAGCCTCATTCATTGTCTTTATCTGTTACAAGAAGAGATTTGACGAGATGATTTTTGAGGGCCACCACTCACATCTGTGCTCCGTTTACTTAGTGACTGCTTGGTTGTTGGCTCATGAATCTCTCTGCGGTTCAGTTTCCTCATTTTTTTAACCTTCCAGCTGTGGTCCTATCTTAGGAGAAGATTTCCATTTTAACTCATTCCACTCCATTAACTCACTCTCTCTATCTTTTTCTATTTTTTACTTTCACTCCTTTCCAACTTCATTTCTCTAAGCCAGCACTCCTTCACATTTACTAGTACCTACCAAACACTTGTGTTCCTTTGAATTACATAGAGGATTGTGCTGGCTGGAAATGTACTCTGGTAGCCATGGTTACTCTTAATGCTTAAGCTCTGCCACCTAAAAACCACACCCAATTGGTCTCCCCCTCCTCCATCTCTAGCCAGCCCCAGCTTATGTCAGTGACAAGGAGTGCATACATGTTGACCTGCCTTTGCCATTATGGTCAATTTTCCATCCATCTTGTCTACCCTTTTCTACAAATTGGCTTTAAAGAATTACTTATAAGAGAAGAATTGGTTTCAATTATTTGGATTTTAGGCTTAATAATTTTGGAGAGTAGAATACTGATTGTCTATACAATGGAAAAATGAAAGCATCTTCAACAAATGGTGCTGGTCTAACTGGATGTCTACATGTGGAAGAATGAAAACAGATCCGTATTTCTCACTCTGCACAAAGCTTAAGTCCAAGTGGGTCAAGGACCTCAACATAAAGCTGGATACACTAAATTTCATAGAAGAGAAAGTGGGAAATACCCTTGAATACATTGGTATAGGAAGCAATTTCCTGAACAGAACACCTACGGCTTAGGCTCTAAGTTCAACAATTGATAAATGAGACCTCATGAAACTGAAAAGCTTCTGTAAGGCAAAGGACACTGTCAAAAGGACAAATCAGCAGCCTACAGCTAGGAAAGGATCTTCACCAACCCTACATCTGACAGAGGGCTAATATCCAAAATTTACAAAGAACTCAAGAAGTTAGACGCCAACAACCCAAATAACCCAATTTTTAAAATGGGGTATAGAGCTAAACAGAGGATTCTCAACAAAGGAATCTCAAATGACTGAGAAGCACTTAAAGAAATGTTCAAAGTCCTTAGTCATCAAGGAAATGTAAATCAAAACAACTCTGAGGTTCCATCTTACACCCATCAGAATGGCTAAGATCAAAAACTCAGGAGAAAGCACATTCTGTTGAGGATGTGGAGCAGGGGGAACACTTCTTCATTACTGGTGTGAGTATGGACTTGTACAACCACTTAGGAAATCAATTTGGCGGCTTCTCGGAAGACTGGGAATAGTTTTACTTCAGCTATACCACTCCTGGGCACATACCCAAAAGGTGCTCCAACATCCGACAAGGACACTTGCTTAACTATGTTCATAGCAGCTTTATTCATAATAGCCAGAAAATGGAAACAACCTAGATGCTCCTCAACTGAAGAGTGGATAAAGAAAATGCAGTGCATCTATACAATGGAGTACTATTCAGCTATTAGAAACCAAGACATCATGAATCCTGCAGGCAATGGATGGAACTTGAAAATATCATCCTGAGTGAGGTAACCAAGTCCCAAAAGGACATGTATGATATGTACTCTCTGATAAATGGATATTAGTCATAAAATACAGGTACTGTGTTACACTTCACAGACCCAAAGAAGCTAAACAAGAATGAAGACCTAATTGAGGATGCTTGAGTCTCACTTAGAAGGGGAAATAAAATAGTCATAAGAGGCAGAGGGAGAGAGGGGACTGGAAAGTAGGAGTGTTGGGGAGGGAATGGGAGGTTCAGGATCTGGTGTGAGCAAGGAAAGGTGGCCATGAAAGTGAATGGAAATCTGCCACTGACAAGGGTGAGGAGGTAGGGAGCATCCCCAGGACAAGACAGAGACCTGGGATAAGGGGGGAAGCCCAAGAATCAACAGGGGTGATCTTAGAGGTAACTCACAACATTGGGGTATGGAACCTGAGGAGGCCACCTCCTGTAGCCAGGCAGGAACCCCGGTGGAGCGATAGAGACACCAACCCACACATAAAACTTTCAACCCCAAATGTATCCTGTCTACAAGAAATGCAGGGGAGGGAGCAGAGACAGGGAATGGCCAATCAATAATCAGCCCAATTTGAGACCCATCCCATGGGCAAGCACCAATCCCTAACACTATTAATGATACTCTGTTACACTTGCAGACAGGATCTGACAGGATCCACCCAGCATTTGACTCAGACAGATAGACATCCATAGCCAAACAGTGGATGGAACTTGGGGACTCTAATGGAAGAATAGGAGGAAGGATTGCAGGCCCAAAGGGGACAGGAACTCCATAGGAAGATGAACAGAATCAACTAACCTGGACCTTTGGGGCTCTCAGAGTCTGAACCACCAACCAAAGAACATACGTGGGCTTGACCTAGGCCTCCCCCCCACCCCCGCACATATGTAGCAGATGTGCAGCTTGGTCTTCATGTAGGTCCCAAGCAACTGGAGCAAAGACTGTCCCCAAAAGCTGTTGCCTGTTCTTCTAGCTGGGCTGCCTTGTCTGGCCTCAGTGGGAGAGGAAGTGCCTAGCCTCACAGAGACTTAAAGTACCAGGGTGAAGGGATAACCAATGGGCTCCCACCTGCTCAGAAGAGAAAGGGAGGGAGGATGGAGGAAGGCTTGTGGGAGGAGGTAACTGGTAAGGGCAGTGAGTGGGTTATAAAGTGAATAAGTAAAAAACTAAACAATAAAATAAAGTAAAAAAGCGTCAGTAACACTGCTATCAAAAATAATGGATTACCTCTCTCCTGGACTCTATTTTTTCTCATCATTCTAGAATCCATTAACTATATTTTCTCCTGGTTATTTCTTTTGAATATTAAAGATTACTGCATAAAAAATACTAGTTGTCACATCTATAGCTATAATAACTGTAAATAAAGTGGGTGTAGGGTTGCCAAGAGAAAGGGGGTCTGTAGGAGTGTTCAATCTAAGTTCATGCAAAAAGCAAATATTAAATATGATGTAGACTACACTTCAAAATAGAGAATGAAACCCAGCTTTAAAGTGTCTCCAAAGTCACCCACGTTGAACTCATTGCCTTTTCAATAGATGATGCTGGTGTATTATATTCAGTGAGCATATGATATGGGGGATTAGAGGAAGTACAAAGCCCGCATTATTATATCCATCTTGCCAAGACATGGTAAGGTCGAATGGAATGTCACTCGAGATTGTTTACATCATTGTAATTTCTCTTTCTCCCATTATATTCTCTCTCTCTCTCTCTCTCTCTCTCTCTCTCTCTCTCTCTCTCTCTCTCTCTCTCTCATATGATCTTGCAAACTAAAAGTGTGAACAAAACTTTTCCTTTCTATTTCCACACCCCCTTCAAAGAGCTGACAGCCTAATCCAAGAGGGATAGATTCATAGCTGGCAATGGGAACAGTTGTCATAATAGAGGCAAAAACAAAGGTCATAAGATCCCATTTAAAAATTATTTAATATAGTGTAAGATGGATCTACACCCATTAGAAGGCACAACCCACCTGAGAGCTGAAGGACGGTATTAGACTTTGAATACAAAATGTTTTCTCCCATAAAAGGCACTTGTCCCCTGTCTAGAAGACTGTTTTTGTGAAGTTGTGGAATTTTTAGTAGTAAGACCAAACTGCATGAAGTGAATCATGGGGAAGGGGACTTGAGGACAACAAAGTGACCCAGCTTCTGGTATGGTTGTCTGGTTTCTGGTCTGTCAAGATGTCCAACTGGACTGGTGAATGCCTCAATGGAGAAAGCATTAAGTGCATGAGTTCTGATGCCCAGTACCCACTTAAAAGCTAGGAGTAGCTGAGCACAATTATAACCCAGAACTGCATGGTGGTGGAGACAAGTGGATCCGATGGGCTAGCCAAATAGTTCCTGAGAGACTGTGTCTCAAAATATAGAGTGTGAAGCAACAGAAGATGATATGTGGGTGAACACCCTACACACACACACACACACACACACACACACACACACACACACACACACACACAAAGATAGAGAGAGAGAGACATACACACACATACAGAGAGACACAGACAGACACACATACATACACATATACACACATACATATACACACATACACACATAAACACATACACCCATATACACACAGAGATACACATATGCACAAGTATATACACACATACATATAATATACACACATGCACACACAATGCACACACAACACACACATATACACACACAGAGAGAGACAGAGACAGAGAGATACAGAGAGAGAGAGGCTATAACAAACCTCATCATTACCTCCTGCCCCCATGTACAGAGTCCTTCCTGAGACATGTTATACTCTACCCCCATAAACCATAACCCCCCCAAAACCTTTTATCCCTTAAGTTGCCTCTATAAGAGATTTTTGTTCATAGTAATGCAACGAGAGTTAATCCAGAATTTGGATTCTTTGTGTTATGCACCAGGCCCTGGCCCCACAAACCAAACAACCTGAAAGCCAGAAATTGCTACTGAAGAATGGGATTATGGCCGTGGGCAGCCTGTCCCTGTGTTTGCAAGTGTCCATGTATCCGGAATGATTTGCAGGAGAAATGTAGGCAAGTTGGTGCTGTAGACAAGAGAACACTGAGAATACCATGGGCAGCTTAATGGGCCTTCTCAGATGCTGATAGAAACACAGGCAGCAAGATGTTGCTCTGGAAGTTTCAGAGGGAAAGAAGGAATTGGAATAGAGGCCATCTGCATTATATTTTGGAAAATCCGTTAGCTGCATCCCACCTCTGTCTTGATGCTTGCATGAGGCTGAATTTAAAAGTCACGAACTATTTATTTGGCAGAAGAAACTTCATGACAGCACAGCATCCAGGCTTTATCTTGGGTGAAAATTCACGAAGTAGAATGGATAGATGCAAAAGTGTGCATTCTGGAAGAAAGGCAGTATGCACACATGTAAAGTTGTAGACACTCTGGGTATAGACAAAGTCACTGTAATTGTTAAAGACATTGGTCTCCCTTGAAGAGAAGACTCACACTTTGCATTTTGCACTGCAGTAATAGGAAAAGAAAAGACCCACCATCAAAGCCACTTGTGTGCAATACCACAAACTCATTTGGAAGAGCTATCATTTTAAAAAATGTCCCTGAACAAAGTGTCTAGACAGAGAGTACCACAGCATTGGCACCATGCTCCTACAGGGCATCCCAGGGAACTAGTTCCTCAAATTTAGCCCTCTGAGGCTTTGCATCTGTGTCAAAGGGGGACCAGGCTACAACTAACAGCAGAACTTGATGCTTGTGTGGTACTGATTTTGAAAGCATTCAGAAAGTAGAAGTTATGGGGTCTTGGAAGCTTGTACCAATATTCCATAAAAAGGATTCACTGTGGCCAGTTGATGTGTAATATGGAAGGCCCTGCAGAGAGGCCCTGTTATGCCCGTGTCTGAAGCCTTGAAGGTAAAGCCTAAGTTGAAATGGAAAACTAAGATGTTAGGGATGCCAGGAATATGGACTTTCTGCTGAGAAACCCCGTGGGCCCTAAGCAGAGCCAGCCCAGAGCACCAATGTATGTTGCAGGTGGCAAGACTAGAGTAGTCGAGCTAGCTACCCAAGCTCTTTGGAGCCTAATGATGTCACCAGGAGCACCAGAAGTGGGACAAGGAGCTTCGGGGTTTGGCGTGCCCTCTGCTGTGTTTCAGTAGTTCCTTGCCGTGTCTCTCATTCTTCCCTTTGGAATGAGTCTATTTACTCTATGCCACTGTGTGCTGAAAACATGTAGCTTACTTTGTTATTTTAGAGGGGCTCACAGCTAACAATTTTTCTTGAGTGTCAGAAGAGACTTTAGACTTTTAAATGTGTTAGAACTGTTAAGACTATGGAGACTTTTGAAATTGCACTGAATGAATTTTACATTATGAGATAACCATGAGCCTAGGAGAGCTCAGGTTGGAACACTGAATTGAATATGAAATATCTCCCTTGGGGACACATGTCTGAGCATGAGTGAGTAGTTGATAGTGCTGCTTCAAGGGATTGTAGAAGCTTTCTGAGGTGAGACCTACCTGGAAGAAGTAAGTCATAACGGAACAGGACTTGAGAGTTACAAACTGCCCCTCTCCCCTTTCCCTTCTCCCCTCTTTTTCTCTCTTCTTCTTCCAGCAAAATCCTGCTGCCAAGATGGTACCACACCATGTGTTCCCTTCATGATGGACTCAGTCCCTTTAGAATGTGAGTTAAAATAAATCATGTATCTTTTCACTTGTTTCTGTTGTATCTTTTATTCTCCGCGACAGCTATTGCAGATGGATAAGAGTTAGCCCACGCAAAGAAGATATTCTAGAGAATGGCTTGAATCTGGGAGATAAGTGACAGTGTATCCTCTGAGCTCAGGATAAAATTTGAACACTAGAAGAAATGCTCCTGTGGAACTATGGGCTTTATTGATCATGGAGAGTTTTGAATTCTGTATTTAGAATTTACTCTAAAAGCAATAGGGATCCACTGAAGTAGGGAGAAAAAATGACTGGGTTGTGTCTGATGAAGACAATTATATGGTTTGAAAATGTAATTGAAGAACAACGATAGAGAAGATAAGTTTAGAACAGTCAGGTAACCCAGGCAAGACAGTGTGTGTGGCAATTAACGGGATGAGGGGGAAGAGTCTAAGTTCTCCCAAATGTCAGGCTTGAGCAAGAGTTCATGACGGAGCTGATACCAGAGTAAGAAATAGTAAGAGAAGCTTCCTAATTTCTAGGTGGCTTCTAGTAACTCATGTTTTCTTCCTATTATTCTGTTCCTTCCCCTTCTCCCACTTCCAGACGCTGGGCATCAGAATAGCAGTCACCCTCACATTCACTGTATAGAAGAAGCGTCTGAAGGACCTCAAAATCCTCAGATCTCTGATTTCCTGATCCTTCAGTAGGCTGGGAGAGGTTGGGATGCAGAGCATTCTTGGATAATGACCTATTTGGATGCAGGTGAGGAACTGCAGCCCTTCATCTTCCTATGGAAACTCTGATCCAAATGCCTCAGTACCTCTGCAGTCCCTAGTTAATGCAGAGCAAAGCTTTTCTGGAGATAGATTATTAACCTAGGCCGTGGTTTCCTCAGCATTGTTGTCAGAGAGCCGTTTCACTTGACGATTGCCACACAAAGAGCCATTGAGAAATGGAAATCTCATAGGTGAGACCTTGAATGGGGTGTATTCCTCCTGACCCTCCCTGTCACCAAAGGCCACACCGTGTTTAGGACTAAGAGATTATCTTTTCAAAAGGAAAGAAAAATAGATAGTGTTAATTAATTTTTATTTGGGGGCCCCACCCTTTTCCTGCTTTCTATTCTTCTTTTGTTTAGTCCCAGGGAAAACCAGTGGGAGAGGCCCAACCTGTCAGTGGAGTTGGCTCCTCTGCAGCTGGTGACTGACTGGGGCCACTGTGAGCCACTCTGCCCGGCCACTCCTCTTCCTCTGAAGCCTTTACACCACAGCCAAGCAGGCAGACCAAGAGTCCAGTCTGTGCTTTGCTTTCTGGATTCCTGGACTTTTCAAAGGACGTCTTTGTTAGTTAATGCCAACCTCTCCCCAGTGACCTATGATAGAAGCCAGGGAGGCTGAGTCCAGATAGGGCAGCTGCTTCTGTGAGGGATTCGGAAAGGATGGAGATTTGCTTGTGGGCTCTGGGATGACCTTGGAGTCTGGGTTTACCAGGTAAAGATGGTCTTGCACTTTGCAAGCTTTTCGTAAGACAAGCCTCCTAAAAGGCAGTTCTCGCATGAGTACCACCTCTGCTTTGACAGTGTCTTCTCTGGGCATCCTCTCGGGTTGACATGCATAGAGTGTCTCTCTTATTAAGGCTTTTCATAGAACTTGAAAGTACAAAAAAGGGGGGGTACATGCTTGAATCAGAGAGACACATGAAAGGGCAGAACTCATTTAAAATGCTGAGGTTTTTTGACTACACTGAACTCCCTGGTTTCTACAAAACTCTAGAACCAGTAACCTTAGTTTCAGGTGCCCCGGGGTCATTTCCACTTATAAACTTTGTGTTTGCTTCCTTATAATGGGTACTTAGTGTTAACCCCTGGCTTGACTCTGTACTCAGACATCATCGTGGAGCCTACATTTTCAGAAACCCATGGTATTTTAGAGCTATTTAGAGGGACTATCCTACTGCCAGGGCACAGCACGCTACTTTCCAAAACAGGCACTGTCAAGGACTTCTATAGAGAAAACAGTCAGTCCCAATAAAGGAGTGGGCAAGGTGCCTACACGGCTTGTGTTACGGTCTTCTCCTGGGAGTTCTCACCATCAGAAGCAACAGGAAGAGACAACTGGCTGCAGGAGAGCCAGTGCCATGGAGTGTCCAGAGCATGGACGTGGGAATCTGAAGTATGTCTTCGGATCTTGGCACTGTTATTTATTCAGTGATTGTTGTGAGGGCCAAAATTAGTATACTCAGCTCTCTATTTCCTTGTATTACATATCCTGAATCCAACCAATTGTATATCAATATGGTTCAGGCTGGATCTGGAGCTCAGTGGTGAAGGGTTTGCCCAGCATGTGTGAGGCCCTAGGTTTCCCATTGTAAGAAGAAAAGAAGGAAGGAAGGAAGGAAGGAAGGAAGGAAGGAAGGAAGGAAGGAAGGAAGGAAGGAAGGAAGGAAAGAAGGAAGGAATGAAGGAAGGAAGGAAAGAAAGAGAGAAAGGCAAGAAGAGGGACTTTGGTTGAGCATAGTGATATATCCTAATAGTTGAGAAGCTGAAGCAACAGGACTGTCATGAGTTCAAGGCCAATTTGGATTACAGAAAGACTATCTCAAAAAGAAAAAAACATACTCAGGAAAATGTGGAACCATGAATGGCAGCCTGGCTTCTTGTTGAGCTAAGGTTTAAAACTCCTGAGCTCCAGTAGGCGGTCACCAGCAGGGGATAACCGTACAAGGGACTGTAGGTGTTTTGTGATGCTCCTGGGCCCCAGGCTCCTGACATGAGGCTGAAACTTTCCTTTAGGTATGTGACCATCAGTCACGTAGCCCAAGCCCCTCCACAGATAGAATTCCCATTTTAATGAGACATCTAGAGGCTTAGCCAATAAACTCTGCTTCTCAGTCACTCCTCCCTGCAAAAGGTATTTTAATCTGGATTATGGTTTCACTCCGACATGACAACAAATACTCTAGAGCCATGGACTGTCTCTCTTCATCGGGATCCGCCACGGGGAACGATGGAACAGGCCTTCCTCTAAAGAGCTGCTTCTAGTCTCCCGCAGAAGGCCTCTCAGTGCTCCCAGCCATGGTCTCTACCAAACCAACCCAGCTGGCTGGCAACAAGCCAAAGATGCAGTCCCCAGCCCGACCCAGCCAGGCTCCTCCCTGCCTTTCCCCCTCCGCCCCAGGCTAGCTCCAGCCCGAGGGCCCCCACTCTGTTCTCAGCTCTTCCAGGCATCCAGCTGTGCCTGGGATGCCCAAGAGCCTGAGAACCAGACAGAACCTGCTCAGGCTCAGCTCCGAGTAGTCCCCAGGACTGCAGGCACGCTCCCCCCATCCCCTGGCAGTGTCCCAAGGCTTCTCACAGCCCAACTCCCGCTCTGCGGTGCCATGGGGTGAGCGCAGTCAAACTTCCACCCTAGAGGCCTGAGCCCTGGGGGTGGACGCAGGACCCACACCACTCCGAACCAACAGGAAAATAATTTTATTTATATTGAACATGTATAGACATATTTCATTGTCTCTTTTAAAGCAATATAGTACATAATTATATGGCACTTACATGTATTTGATATTAATATCTAGGAGTGACTTAAAGTGTATAGGAGGGTGAGTGTATAGTATGCATACCATTTTTATAAGGAGCTTGAGCATCCTTAAATTTTGGTATCCATAGAAGATGGATGGTCCTGGAACCAATTCCCTAAGGTTCACACAAGCTTAAAATGTTCTTAGCATGGGCTGCTTCTTTAATATGCAGTAACTGGTATGACTGAAAAATTCTGTACCTGTAAGCCTTGGGCCAAGTCAGAACCCTGCTTCTGTTAGATCCATGACCTTAGGCATGGAGAATTTCTATTCTTCATTTAATCAGCAGTGGGGTAGAGGAGGATCAAGCTGAGATCCACTAACGGACAAAAGAAACCAGAAAGTAGTATGAACCTGGAAATAAGGCTTGCTAAACCAAGACTCAAAAGAGATCAGGGCAACAACTTATATATCCCAAAATACTGGGACCCAGACATTTACTCACAGAACACTGCTCTCTGTCTGTGGACTATGGAGACCTTTGAGACACTATTTGATCATAGGAACAGTTGGTTGGTCCTATGTTTGTAGATGCCTTTTTCAAAATGCTTCATGAGGGGGCTGGAGAGATGGATCAGCAGTTGAGAGTGCTTGTGGCTTCTTCAGAGGACCAGAGTTTGGCTCCCAGCATCCAGGTTTGGCAGCATACAACAACCAGGAACTCCAGCTCCAGGGAATCTGCCACCCTCTTCTGCCCTCCATGGGGAGAGGGTGAGGAAGAGGGAGAGAGAGAGGTGTGCACACAATTTAAAATTAATCTTTTTCTAAATTTAAAACCTTATGATTCCGTTCCTACTTTCCACCCCTTTCTCCTGCTGCAGTAGACTATCTCAAAGTTTTTGTAAGTTTCTGAATACAAATGATCTGTAAGCATGGGGCATGCTGTGTGTGTACACTATGGGAAGAGCAATGAAATCTTCGGTCATCCCTAGACACACTAACTTAAGCATGTCACTCTGTCTGGAGCTGCGTGTTTAGCAGGCCCAGGGAAACCCACTCTTCGCAAGCCCTCCTCCGGGTTGCCAGAGCTCTTTAGGATTGTCGTAGGTGCACATCACACCTTGAGGTGCAACCTCCAGAAGACGCCCCTTCTCCCCTCTAGCTAAATTTCTAATGTTTTGTACCAGGATGCCCAGGCTTTCCCAAAGGTAAAACGTCCTGTGCAGAGTTGTGGGGAGTACCCCCTATGCCCTGTGGTCATAGCCTATTCTGGAAGCTTCATTTGTGGATGTATCTTCTTGTGTGTACTGTTTTCTCCCTAAAATCTCCAAACTAATCAAACACACAGCCTTCAGGCATCCAAACCTTCCTTTCAATGTCCCCTCTTTATTCACAAAATGTCTTGATCCTATTTCCGGATGACTGTTTTGTACAGGGATAGAAACCTGGCTCACACACAGCTTAGAGCTTTTGGATGGGCCTGACCCCATTTCTCAGATGCAGCCCGTGCCATGCTGCCCGAGCAAAGATGCCCAGTCAGTATAGTTCCTACTTCCACTCTTCTCTGCTGAAATGGGTTATTATGGCAGGCCCTGGGAAGAAGAAGAAAATCCAGTGTTCGAATCTCAGTTCTTCCAAACACCAACTGTATGAAATACTTAGCTGGTTATTTAGTTTCTAAGAGCAATATCTTTCATCTGCAAATTGAGATAATTCCTTTTCTAATGAGATTATTATAGAGATTAAATGCAATACTGTGCATGAAGTACTTGGCACAAGGGACTGTCATTTAGTCATTTATCTTTTCTGAGCTTCAGTGACCTTATCTGCAAAAGTGCAAGCTAGAGTATTCAGTGAGAACACATTTATAAAGTCATTTTCAGGGCTGGTTGGAGAGATGGCTCAGTGGTTAAGAGCACTTACTGCTCTTGCAGAGGACCCGGGCTTGGTTTTGAGAATCCTCAAACTGACTTCCAACCACCCATAACTCCAGTTCCAGAGGACCCAACACTCTCTTCTGACTCCTCCAGACACCAGTCACATGTGTGGTGCACATACATACATATAGGCAAAATACTCATACACATAAAATACTAAAATAAAATAAAGGTATTTATAAAATGTTAAGTGTGTATTGGTTTTAGTGTTTTGATATATGTGACATATGGGAGTGATCAGATATAAAATGACATTCACTAAACTGGGGAGTTCCTACCCCAGCCCCACACTTTTCCCCTCCTCAGTTTTCCTAAATGTCACCAGTGTATATATTATAGCAGATAGTTTTAATATTAAAGCTATTTATATATTTATTTTCCTACTTAGGATATTAATTGTGAAAAAAGTCATACTCTTTTTAAGTATTTTAGTAAGCTATACATAAGAAAAAATAAAACAAATTTACATGTCTTCACTGCTGGATTTCAACATTTATCAACTCATGACCAATCTTGTTTTATCTATGACCCACTCATTCCTTTGGAATGTCTCTATGTATCATATTTAACTATATGTACAATAACATAGTAAATATTACAAATAACTCCTTAATATCATCAAATGTCCCATTGATGGGCACATTATATTATTCTTTTGGGGAAACAGTTTTTGGTTGGGATTTTTTTTCAGTTAGTTTTCTTGAATTAATGCATAAAATGAGGAACTGAAGAGAAGGACCACTGTAAAGAGTGTTTACTGGTTTTGTAGAGGACCTTGATCCAGCTCCCCACATTCAGACCAGGCAGCTCATACCAAAAGTCCAATACAGGGATCTGACACCCTCTTCTAGCCTCTGACGGAACCTGCATATATATATATGGTACACATAAATACATACAGACACAGATGCAGACACACACACACACACACACACACACACACACACAGACACACACACACACACACACACACACACTATGTATGTATATATGTATGTATGTCCTAAATATATGCTGTTTAAATCTCAATTAATCTATGTATTTTTATTTGTTCTTACTCTTCCATTTCTGCTGTTGTTCTAATTTTTATTTTAGATGTACCATATCTGTTTTCTTGTGACGCTTTGTGGCCTTTGTGTAAGAATGTTAATTCAGGCAAAAGCTCCATTCTAATTCTTCTATCCTCTCCTTATCCATTGTTCTCAAAAGTCTATAAACAAGGATTCCCTCCTGTTTAACTCTTAGGAAACTGGCACAGTTCATATAAGAAAGACAAAAAAAGAATCAGCAACAAACTTTTGCCTTCATTTACCAGTGTTCCAAATGCTGGTTTGAAAAATGCACCAGTAAGGCTTACTTCTCCCATTTATCTTGGATAGCTGTGACCTGCCTCAACTCATTACACTCTGTCCATGGTGTGTAGCAGCTTCACGGTAGCTCTGGGATTCCTTTAACCAAAGGAGTATGTGACAGCATTCTGGGGTTTTGGTATGACAAAGTATCCCAGGCCCTTATATACATGTTATGCTGCAGAATTGCGTGAACCGTTTCTTCAAGGACCCCTATGACAATCTAGATACTTGGGTGCCCATCTATACTGAGGGACCACTGTTTCCAGGCCCCTTTGTTAGATTGTGCTAACATAACTTTAAAGACATAATATATCACAATTCCTGCCCATAGATCCACCCTGAATCTAAACTAGATATTCTTACGAAGCTATGCTACAGTGTCTTATATTAGAAAAACTGTTTCCCTTAAAATAACTT
>CM052706.1:83759401-83773237 GCA_028551405.1 Uromys caudimaculatus | reverse complement strand
TGTGTGTGTGTGTGTGTGTGTGTGTGTGTGTGTGTGTGTGTGTGTTTCTGAAGATTGAACTCCACACTTGATCTTAGCCAAAAGGCTGAGAAGCAATGGGGACTGAATTCATATGCTGGACAATAGCTGATTATTTTTGCTTTACAAGTCATGTTTTCTGACTCTTCTGTATATCTGGTAGGTTTTGACAACATATCATGAATTAAATATTTTATTGTGGCACTGGGTATCTTTCTATTCCTATAAGCACTATGGTCTTTTTCTGCAATTCTGATAGATTATTTAGAATTAGTCTGATCCTCTTAAATCTTGTTCTGCATTAATTTGGTGGCCTCAGACAGAGTTATGCCTAGGAATCAGTGTTTCCTACTTACTGAATTAAAGCCACGACACGCTCCCATCCTCACAGGCGTGAGGGGCCCCATCACCTTCTCTCATCCTCTAGTGTGATTTCCCACTGCTCTCGAGTAGTTTCCTTACATGTAAGGAAACTACTTCTTACTCTGGTGAAGAACAGAGGCCTGCAGGCCTCTTTTCTGTACATCTTTGTCCTCAAAGTGCTATGTTGTGTAAACTCTATCGTCTCTCTTACCGTCTCCCAGCACTGTCTCCCTCAACTCACCAACATCACCAAATCGTCCCATACTCTCCTTCCCTGCATCCAGGGAGTGTTCTCTAGGACCTTTTCTGACCTGTGAGATGATATCTCTCAGCTCCTACCCCAAGGTGCATTTCCATCTCTCAGTATTACTTCCCTTGGCTATCTGATTTTCAATGTTAAACCATTGCCTCTATATTTTGCCTTGATTTTTATATATTTCATGCAAGAGGGTAAATCTGGTTCCCATTCTCTCATCTTAAAAGAAATCGAATGCCTCATTGCCTGTCACTGAACTCAGCTAAGACTTTGACCAATTTCACCTCTGTTGGTTAAATGCTGTCCTCGACCCCTGCCTCTGTACAGCCTCCTCAATCCCATTCATTCAGAGAGAGAATTTCCATAGCCACACCTTCCCCATGCATCCTCAGCCTATGGAAGCAGTTGCTACAACACCAGGCCCTCCATTAATTATGTCCCAGGGCTCTGAGTCATGGAGTACGTTTAGGCTCTCAAGAATGTACTTATGGTTGTGTGGATGGCCCCCATATTAAATCTACTCCAATGTTCTCATAGAGAATTCCTTGGATTTCTTCTCCACATTTTCCTATCACTGTCTAGCAGTTAGGCTATCATGTGGCAAAGAACCCTGATGATACTCTCTTAGCCACTAGATGAAAGACGGTTACAATTACAGATATTCCTGTTAGTGCGTTGAACCCCAAATGACCACAGACCGAACTCATATTAATAATTTGGCCTAAATCTAAAATCTTATTTCTGTACTCCATCCTCATTCAGCTCCTTATTATTCATATTTCCAGTTTTTGACCTTAAAGGTTCACATAATCTTATTATTTTGTTTTATTTCTTCAGACTGACTTTGCAATTGTCCCTATGGCATATTCTGTAACCAAACTTTAGTTCCAGGTCAGAAGGCAATGAGAGGTGGCTAATGTGGCCAATGAGGACAATTGGCTCTTACCATTATGCTGACAACTTTTAATAAGGTAATTATAGAAAGTTCATACAGAAAGGAACTGTTTTAACACACAAGGAAAGGTATATTTCTTCTGATGAGTCTTTGTATACTGTCATGCTCTTAAATATCTCCACACGAATTCTCCATGTCTCACTGGTTCCCAGTCAGTGACCTGGGAATCCTCTTAAGTCTACGCAGCCAGCTTCCCACTGAGAGGTGGATTTTGTTTTAGCTATATCAGTCTGTGGCTACAAGAGGTAGCACAGAAACTACCTGATTGTAGGAATCTTTAAAGCTAAGAACGTCAGTGCTTAATGCTTCTTTTGCTGCTGTTAAACTTTCATAAAAAGAGTTGATATATAGCTGAGTAGTAGTGTTTGTCTAGCTTTCATGAGGACTAATTTTGATCACTAGCACCACATACAAAACAAAACACTCAATGGGGCTAGAAACTAAAACTCAGTCTGTGGCCTGTTCATTTTCCAGTCACCACCTTATAAAGACCAAAGCCTTAAGTAGGTAGGCTAGTTGATAATTTAGGTAATTATTGAATCACTGTCTATCGTGCTATCCCCAGATCCTAGAATCCCATCCTAAGGCTGATTGGTCACTATCTTGTCTTTAGGGCCATTCATGTATGACAACTGACATGCCATTCTCCAAACCCTTGAAGACCCACTGTTGAAATTCATTCTGAGTACTAGTTACGCTACTCTGCCAAGGTCTTAGATGCAAGTAGAGAATCTAGACTAAAAAATTAAGCAAGAAAAATGACTCAAGAATATTAGATAACTCATAGACTTTTCTGAAGGCCAAGAAATCCAGACCATGTTAAATGAACAACCAGGGATAAAGTTGGTCTTGTAACAGTTTATTGGATGACCGAAACCCACCTCTGTCACTCCCAAGGCTACAGAACCCTCTGCCACTACACCTGCTTGAAGGTCAATTGGTAGTGAGTGGTCAACTCCTTACATTCCTTTCTTCTGAATTCATCTCTTATTAGGGGAAGTGTCTGACTGCTAGAACCTGACTCCACTGCATTCACATAGGTTTGCAGTTGTCAGTTTTATGCCTCCTACCTTGGAAAAAGAGAATTCGTAATATGCAAAGTTATGAAGCACAAGGCAGAGTTTAAAACTGTGGGATTCATAGCTACTGTAGCCATCAGTAGTACTGACCTATGAGTTAATGCATTTATGCACACAGATACACAATTCCAGTTGTCTAGTTCTGAATATTAGGGATCAGTAATAGGACCCATGTACATGTCTCCATGTGCATTGCTTTCCTTCTGTTAAATGAAAGTGCGAGTAATATAGAATGCAGCCAAATTAGCTTGAGGCCCAGTCTTTCTTGGAACAAGAAGCCTGACTCTGATTTCAAGAATGCCTTCCCTGCCCCTTGAAATACCATCACTCACGTTGTCACTGTGTGATATCCCTCAGTAACCCTTGCTAGTCTTGCATACTGGTCCCTCTATTTATAAAGCAGAATTTCTGGGTAAGAGATCCTTGGTAAATATGAGGATGCCTCTCTGCCAAGACAGGATTAGGTCCTCTGCATCTTGAGCATACCAAGTGCTCTTAGAAGGGACAGAAGGTTGGAGATAAAATTACAGGGTCCAGCCCCTCCTGACTTCCAGCAACCAGCTCATCATACCCATGTTTGGAAACACTAATGTTCCCTACCCTTCTTAAGGTCAGGTGACTAAGGACAACAGCCAGACCAATTCTGATGGTGATGTGGAAGGTTTGCAGTGGCTGCAATATCCACTGGGATTAAAAGGTTGCCACCTCTTTAAATCTGACCTTCCAGAGTTATTGGCAGGCTGTTCTTTGGCCTTTTCTTCTACCATTCTTCATTTAAAATGTAATTTGATCCCATGAAATAGATCTCTGTGTTCAGAAGAATCTTCTCTAGCAAGAAGGGATCCATAGGAAGATAACCATTAGCAAGACACCCTCATCAAATACCTTTTCACCGTCTGCTCCACTGGGACTCTGAGAAGCAGGCATTTTGTGTTTTAGTAATCATGACTTCGTGTTTCTTTTCACAGTCTTTTGGCTCATTCCTCTCTTTAGCCCAAAATACTGTTTCCTGCATTTTCTTTAGATTTGGTTTTTCTATGTATTTTTAAAGTCTGTTTATATTGTAGCTCAAACTCAGCTGTTCTGGTTCAAAACTCCTCTCAAGCTGACTGATTCAATCTAGCTTCTCTCAGTTTCTTACTGAATTGCTCTGCTTGGCCTCATACTAACTTTGACAATCTGTTCTGATCTTCTGGCTCCTCATTCTCTGGCTCATTCTGTCTTCACCTGTGTTTAGCTTGTTCTCTCTCTGCAACCTGTCTCTGTACAACTGTTCTAATAAAATTGCCTCCTTTCTCTTCTTTTCTGCATTATCCTTAAGTAGCTTCCCTTTCCTCCCTCTCCTCATGAAGGTTGTACATATCCTATCATGTCAAATCTTTCTCTGATTCATCACTTTGTCTGCCACTCGATTAGAAGTTACTTTCAAACATAGGTGCTTCTTTCTACAAACTAACTTTACCTTCAGTGTTTGTGATTAAAAGTGTATACTAAGGACATGCCTATATCCCAGACAGAGGGATTAGCGGTGTGTGCTAAGGGCTGAGCCACCCCATAACTAGAAACAAATATTTTCAGTTAATAACACAATCTCAGAGTTCACAGTATGATCAAATATCCTGCAACATTTCCCCCTTTTTGCCTAAACTAAAAATTTTACACAGTTCAACTTTTTACAACAGAAACAATAATTAATCCCATAAACCTAACAGTCTGAATGTCCTTGTGAAGATCCACTGATCCAATGATCTTTGGCAACAGTCCATTTCAGCATCAAGGTTCTCAATCTGCCAGTCTGATGAATGATCCATCCTTCTTCAGGTGGTTTGTTGAGCTGTCTTCATGCAGGGGGATCAGCTTTGTGAGCCCTCTTCACTGCTGTCTTTCTGTGTCTCTTCCTTGAGTCCTGCCATTCATGTGGAAGATTCTCTTACTCAGATCAGATCTTTATCAATTTTGATCGAACACCTAGTCTTTCATCAACTGTGGAAATATACACAAAACCTCTTCCTCAATGTATCACATTCCCTGACTTACATTCTGATGTTAAAACATCTTTAAAATGTACAGATTGATCTACTTCAGCAGTTTTTTTCTACAAACCAGTGTTTTTTAGCTAATCTTATTCCCCTTTCTGTTTATCAAGGTACAATTAAAGCTTTATGAATCCACACAGAAACTAGATATTCAAGTATATGTGAAGAATGAATGAATAAATAAATAAACAAACAAACAAACAAACAAACAAACCACTAAAAAAAATGGATCTGAGAATTGAAAAGAGAGTTCTCAAAAAAAAAAAAAAAAATGGGAAGTGAAGGATTAATCTCCCCAAAACCCTCTTTGAATTGTTGGCCAGGGTTATCCAAGAAACTCCTAAAGTAAAAGCTATTGCTATTGTTTATGGTTTCCCCCAGGAGGGGGAAAGGTACATCCCTACTGCTGAAGACACTATTCGCTTCAGACATAGGGCCCAGAGGCTCCTCAGCTGGAACTGACATAAATGCCTCCTCCCTGAGGACTTGGTTTTGTGTTACCAGAAGGCACCATGCAAGCTTCCAAAGGAGGGAAACAATCAGCAGCTCTACCCAGCTATGACACCTATGAACCACAATAGCAACCAGCATGGCAAGAATGCCCTAGGGGTGTAAGGGTGCAGTAGTGGCATTCATATCTTGGTGGTAACCAACAGCTCTCTTATTGGACTTAAGACCCACTCAAAAAAAGAGGAAATTTTTGTCTGGTACTGGAAACTAGCCAATAACCCAGGGATAGGAAAGGATCTTGGAAGAGGACCTATAACCACCCCTTTATTAAACCAGCATAATCCCTACCTACATTCTAAATATTTGTCCTCACAACTAGGTATAGTCCTCAGCCCTCACCAAGGAAACTTCTTATTACAACAGATCACAGCTAATTTAGAAAACTACAACCAACCACAATCAAAATGGAGACTTACGGAACCTAGTCCCAACTGATACATCTACAATGTAACTCCTGCACCCAAGGCTCAGGAATCATTGCGGAAGTAGAAAGACTGTAAAAGTCAGAAGAATAGGAAGTTTGCTGTGTCTGAGATTCTCCTAAGAATATCAGAAGCGACAACCATAAAGTCTTACCAACATGGCTACCTAAACTTGACCTGAACAAGTGCAATGTCAACAGACAAGCTAATGTGGAAGGAAGAAAGGTTCGGGAGGCCTCAGTCACACAGAAGGAAATATAGGCAACTAAGGAATGCTGGGAGCAGGAGAAACATCCTTCCCTGCATGAATATATGCGCATATATAAACAGCTGATGAAAAAAGAGGCCATGAATTTGAAAGAGAACAAAGAGCAAAGGGAGGGAGGAATGATATAATTATAATCTCAAAAATATAATCTCAAAAAATAAAAAAATGACTAAAGAAAGAATGAAAGAAAATTACAGGACGATCTATCTGTCCCATAAGCAAGGATGAAAACGTTCCCCCCAAAATACTTGTGGCAAATGCAGCAGATTCTTCCTTCTCTGTGTGCAGAGATAATATCTGTGCACTATGTAAACTCACTCACCTGTCAATAAAATGCTGATTGGCCAATGAGTTGAGGGAAGATTGGAAGGTGGGACATACAGCAAAGAAAGGAATTCTGGGATTGAGTCAGGTGCAGGGAGCTTGACAGAACACGAATATGGTCTCATGAAACTGCGGACCAGATAACGAGCCATGTGGCATGACTTAGACTATTTTATTAGAATAATTGAGTTATGAGCTAGTTGGAGAACAGGCCTAAGCATTTATTCATAAATATATTAAGTCTCAGAGTTGTTATTCTGGGGAGCTTATGTGCAGGTGGGAAAGCCCACAGTTTTATGGGTGTCAGTTCCAGAGACTCACAATCATGCTGTGTACCAGTTTTGTAGATTCTGTGTTGTAAACTTCAATGACATGCTCTTTTTTTTTTTTTGGTTTTTCGAGACAGAGTTTCTCTGTGTAGCCCTGGCTGTCCTGGAACTCACTCTTTAGACCAGGTTGGCCTCGAACTCAGAAATCCGCCTGCCTCTGCCTCCCCAGTGCTGGGATTAAAGGCGTGTGCCACCACTGCCCGGCTCAATGACATGCTTTTATGTACATCTTTCTTCATTCATGAGCTAGATAACCAGCAGGACTTCGTGTGTAGAGATTGAACCCAGAGCCTTATGCATTCAGGCAAGTGCTCCACTACTCAGTTAATCCCCAAGCTGTCCTCAAACTCATAATCCTCTTGCCTCTCTGCCTCCTCAGTACTGGGGTTATAGGCAGGTATCACCACACTTCTCTTAGAGTCACTTAATAGAGACACTGATGTCTATAAATTCATGGCAGTGTTCTTTGATTAGTTCCTTAAGGAATCCCCTCCCACTTCAAACAACTTAATATAGTTTCTGCAATAAAATGTTCAGGTTAATGCCCCCACAGACCCATGTTGTGAGCATTGCATCCCCAGTTTATGAAGCTGTTATGAAGTCTTTAGAAGGTGAGGCCTCATTGGTGGAAGCAGGCACAGGCATATGAAAGTTACCCCTACCTCTGGTTCTGGCCGTTTCTTTGCTTCCTCATCTATGTTGTATGAAGAGGTGTAGAGGGAAATTTTGTGCAGTATATGGAAGCATCACCTGTCAACAACAACAACAAAAGCCTATGGCCAATGAGTTGAGGCAGAATTAGAAGTGGAGGGACATCTAGCAGAGAGGGGGAGGAATTCTGGGAAAGAGTTAGAGACATGGTAGAGATTCACCTTGAACTCTGGAAGGGATGGTTGCATAAAACTATAACCAATTTTTTAAAAAGTAACCACCCATGTGGCAGAACTTAAAATATAGTAAATGGGATATTCCATTATGAGCTAGTCAGAGAAGAAGCCTAAACATATGGCCTAGGCATTTATTTATATAATAATTCAGTCTCAGAGTCATTATTTTGGGGAACTTGGGGATGGGTGGAATGCCCACGTTTACAAAGAGGCCATTAGTGCAAGCTTCCAAAGAAATGAGTTGCTCCTGCCACCAAGTGGTCCCTGCCAAGATGGAGTGAATGCGTAAGTCCAAGAGCTCCTTTCTTCCCTTAAGATGCTTGTGTCAAGTATTTTGTCACAGCCACAAGGAGGTGGTTAGCACATCCACACTCAGTTTCCAGCTAACAACCAGGTGCATGGTTCTTATAGTCAGTAAAAAATTACCAACATGTGAGAAACGTTCCCAATCAGTAAGGCACAGGGAGAGAAGGCAGAGAAAGACAATGAAAAAGCAAGTCTCTCTTCTGTTATGTACTGGGAGCTGTGCATGGAACTCGGGGTCTGTGTTAGTGGGGAAAACACACAGGAGGGTAGGCTAGGTTTCAAGGAACTCCTTATGTGATAGAGGATGCTACTGAGTCCTAAATCAGCAGTTCACACGGGCAGCCTGGAATGCCAGCAGATGTGATGCAGTGTTGAGTTTAAAAGCAGTGGTAGAACTGTTTTTTCCTTCGAGGGGGGCTTTGGTGCTTTTTTCCTAAGGCTTTCAACTGATTGGATGAAGCCTACCTACATTAAGATTAAGCATTCGCTTGAAGTCTACTAAATTAAGTGTCAGTTATAGCTAAATATCACTCCACAGCAATGTCTAGCTTAGTGATTGATGGAACATTTGGCCCAATGATCTTTCCAAGTTCACCCATTAAATATACCATCACAGAGCCTCACTACAGTTAGTGATGACACAGGGAGAAAATATAATTCGACTCACCTATTCATATTTGAAACAGATTCTTGTAATGAAAGACAGACTAACAAGAGCACACAAGCATGTTTTTTTAATGTGTTCAGCACACATTTTGCAGAACAGTGACTATGCCATGGCTCAGGAGTCTGCCGTAATAAGCACAAATGATATAGTTCAGAAAGGTGACAAGACCAAGGAAAGCAGCCTCAAGCTTCAGAGACAGGAAAGGCATGGGGGGTCTTTAAGGACAAATCCTCTAGTGGCATCTTAACTGGTAAGTACATTCTCAGTTTGAGTTTCATTGCTGTGAAGAGACACAATGACCAAGGCAATTCTTATAAAGAAGAACATTTCATTGGGGATGGCTTACAATTTCAGAGGTTTAGCCCATTATCTTTATGGCAACACGCAGGCAAATGTGGTACGGGAAGAGCTGAGAGTTCTACATCTTGATCTGTAAGCAGCCAGAAGGAGGCTGCGTGTCACTGGGCATAACTTGAGCACAAGAGACCTCAAAGCCCATCTTGACAGTGATGCACCTCCTCCAACAAGGCCACACCTCCTAATAGTGTCACTCCATGGCCAAGCATTCAAACACATGAGTCTATGGAGGTCATTTCTATTCAAATCGCCACAGCATTCATATTTGGTCTTTCGCTGGGACTCCTTTTCTTTACGAATCACTGTCCTGCTTTGAAACAATGCAGAGGAGACAAAGCATTTGACTATGCTTGGTTCAATGATTCTTTATCTTGAGAAAAGATATTTAAGTTTCTTTCACACTCCATACATCAAATACTTACATAGCACTTATTTTATTCTGTATTAAGTACTTCCCCAAATTCTCAACAAATTATTATTTTTTAAAAAACAAAACACATATTCACGTTGAACACTCCTAATCTGGATATCTGAAATTTGAGGGTGATATAAAATAGAGGGTTTTTTTTTCTGAATGTCAAGATGATGCAGAAGAAGAAAACACTGCATCAATGTTAAAAACATGGTAAAATATCATGCAACGTATGGACACAATATCAGTGAATTCTGTGCTTAGTTTTCTGTCCCCTACACAAGGAGAAAGAATCTGACCAGAGAATCAGACTCACCAAAGTCCCATCTGAAGTCTCAGAGCAATCAGGGAGGAGCTTAGCTCATTCTAAGCTTAGCAATCTCGGGGAGGGGCTTAGTTCACCCTGGTTTTGCTCCTAGGGTGTGAGTGGCATCTCCAAGACAATGGGATCTGCCATCTTCCAATCTTCTACAAACCATACCCTTCCTGCTGTCTGCTGCTGTTCTCTCACTGGTTTTGAGTTGTGATTGAATCTATTCTTTAATATGAGGCGATCTCATTTTTCTTTTGCTGTTCAACTTCATCTCTGTTTTAAATCTGCCATAACTCTGGAAGTAACTAGTATAATTTGAAAAGAAATTGTGTACATGTGTTTTAATATTAAACATGGAGTTTAAAGTCAAAGGCACCTTTGCTTTAAGCAAACTTCTGCAGCTGTGTTTATAGCTAGACCCCTTCTGTGGGCATATTTTTATCCTTCTTCTTTCATTCTGAACAACTCAGTTAAAGAGAGACATTGGCTCCAGAGATATCATGCGGGTGGCTGTAAGTAGAGGGGCCTACTGAATGGCTGGTTACCAAAATTTAAGACCTTGTTTTACCCAATCTACCCAAGGCTTGGATTCTAAAGACCTGCTTTGAAAGAGATCAATTTTGATATTTTCAATTTATGTTGGGTGAAGGACATAGCTCAATTAGATGAATGCTTGCCTGGTGTGAACAAATGCTTGCCTGGGTTGAGGTACCAAGATGCCATAAAAATAGATAAAACCATGCATGTAGTACATGTCTTTAATCTCAGCACTAAGGAGATAGAATCAGGAGGATCAGAAGTTCATGACAACCCTTGACTATATAGTGAGTTCAAGGCCAGCTTGGGATCTAAAAGAATTTATCTCAAAAAAGAAAAAAAAAAGTGAATTACTCATAGTGACCCAACCAAGACTGAAAAAAGGAAAATAGTGCCAGAGAGACAAAGATGGACTCTATCAACGTAACAGGGCCACAGACCTTAGTAGGCCCCAAGATTTTAGCATAACCGACTCCATGGTGGAAGTACCATTCAGGCTATAAAACTAAGCAGGTAGACAGCACCACCTGCCAAAACTAAAACAAAGGCCTAATCCATCAAAGTTATGGGAAAGACTCTAAACGTACTAACCTTGCTTTTTGGCTTCTGTAGTTCCGATTCTGGCTAATTGTTCTTGCTAACTGAAGTGTGTCAACCTAGGACATGGTTTTTGTGCTTAAAAGCTCACCCTGAAAAAGACTCAGGGCTACACTGAGATCCCGAACAACCTAGTACAGTTGCTGCCTGACTAATAAAGACTTTCTATTGGCTTAAACCCATGTCTGAGTAGTCTTCTCTGGTGAATACCTTACAACATTAGGTTGTGTTGCTGGAAGACCTGCATAAACAATGTTTTAGTATTCCTAAGTATTATTTTTCCCTTGATGTTACAGTATTGGGATTATCTTATTCTTTTATCTCATTGTGAAACCTGGGTTTGATAATGGCACAGGGCCAATTATGGGGTCTTAATAACTTGACTCTATATAATCATCATTATATTCTTTTATCTTTATAAAGTAATACCTTGAATTCTTTTATCTTTGGTGTTCCTGTAGCCATTAGTCTTAAAGGATAGTCCCAAAGAAGGCAACTAGTGGCAAAGCTTGACACTACATTTGTTGTGAAGCATGTAATTTGACTGAGGATGAAGCAAGACCTGATTTTTCCTCCATCTTTTAAAGCTTAGTTATTTCTACAACAAAGAAGACCCCCCACTAAATCAAGCCAAGCAAAAAGCCAGCACCAGGATGGTTGCCGATCTGCCCAAGGTCACTGTCTCAACAGTGATATTTCTAAGAACTTCTGGCCTTTCTTTCCCTCAATCTCATTTCAACCTCTTCACCATCTTTTCTTGATCTACTGTCCCGTCCTTTTCACAACTCTTTAAACCAGGTACTTCTCGGTGGTAGGGCATTTCCCTAGTGTGGGTGAGGCCCTGGTTCTATCCCCAGCACACTGCAAAAAGAAAAAGTCAAACTGGCTTATGAGTCTACTCCTAAAGCCATCTTTTCTCAGGTAAATCTATGTCTTTCTTTTGCCTTAACCCCTGAATTGCCTTCTGAAGGAGAAAAAAAATCAAACTTTTGTGAACAAGTATCTCCCTCCTTGGGTCTTCTACCTTCTGTCTTTTTCCCCATCTAAGTGATTCACAGCTAAATCTTCTTTATTTCTTCCTCGTCATTCTGTTACTAGTTACAAAAAACCAAGAGGATCAAAATGGAGCCTCGAGATGAGCTGCCCCAGCCATTTAGTTGATAGATGAGGGCCCAAAATCATTTACGAGAGGAACTGTTTTAAGCAACTCATTGATAAAAGCAGGATCACAATTGCTTTGTGTGTCCTGCCTGCTGTCCTGCCCCAGGCTTCTTTCTGCCCTGTGAGTCACTGGATTTAGAAGGGTGGGATATTCTGGTAAGTGTGGGAGGCTCTTCTCAGAGTTCTTCCCACACCCTGGCCCAAAATCATTCACCATTTCTCATCTTACACCAACACAGCTTTTGTTTTTAGCTGAGCGTCACTGTCACCTCAATCCAGCCATACGTTCACTATCCATTTAGTGAACATCTTCAGGCACCAGGGTTGGTTCTTGGGAAACCAAGATGACCGGGAAAAATGTTTTCTCTTAAAAAGCTTATGGTCTTGATGGCAAGGAGGAAGAGGACATAGACACATAAATCATCATTGATGACGCATTGGAGCCAGGAAGGTATTTGAGACAAATTTAGTGTCTTTGGAGAGGAATATGCAGAAGCAACTTAAGCCTGGAAGTCTGGGGTATAAAGGAAACTCCAGATAGCTTATTGTGGCTGGTGTATGTGGAGGAGTCTTGAAGACTGGAAGAAGTGTGTCAACCTGGCAGTGGGAAGTCCAATGAAGGCCCTGTGGGCCATGCACAAAAATCTACACATTCTCTTTCGGCATAACAGGACCTTAATGGTATTTAAGCTTGAGAGTTATGCGTCTAGACGTGTATTTTTAAAAGGTTACTTTAGGGACAGAGTAAAGAATGACTAAGAAGGAAGAGACCAGAGACCAGAAAATAGTTTGACAGGTTGTTGTCATAGCAGAAGTCAACAAGGGCCTGCATGGATTCACCCACCAGCAGTTTTAGAACAGTTGGCACCAAGTTGTGTATGGAAGCACAAATGATGAGAGACTTAAGGAGAGCTCTCAGGATCTTGATAAAGGTGGTTGAATGAATTGTGGTTCATTTCACCAGAAAGCAGGGAAAGGAAAAAAGGTCAAAGGTGAGGCTTGGGAGGGAATAAAATGACCCCAAGCTTGAGATTCCTAAGTTACTTCCCGATAGAGGCTTCTCATTGGTAGATGGAGATAGAATGCCTTAAGATAATGACCCAGACTAAAGATATTGATTTGAACATCATTGTAAGATGGGTCAGCAGCTGAAGCCCTAGGAGAGAAAGACATCATCCAGGAGATGGAAGACTGTGGCAGAATCTTAGAGGATGCCAATACTAGGGCGGGAACAAAGAGGAGTCGTAAGGGCAGACTCAGAAGCTATTGCTAAATAGTGAAGAGAGTAGGTAGTGGGGGACATAAAGGGTACACAGGGAGAGCTCAGGAAGCCTGTTCCAGGGGTGTCCACTGTAGAGAGGCCAAATGGGAATAGATTCCTGTACAGAAAGTTTCTCATATCTTAGCAAGAACTCTGACTACTGAAGACCAAATGTAGAGGATTTTACAGTGAGAGGAGTCTGAAGACCCAGAGACTGAGTCTAGTCAACCAGCTATGAAAGGGTGAAATGCACATATTATCTAGAACTGTGTGTACTTTGGAGTCAGCATACTTCCTGATGGGGCAAACCCATACACACTGTCCTGGAGCAATTGTCTCAGGGTCAGCCTTCTGCCAAAAACCACTCCACTGACAGGCAATAAGTCAGCAATGGCCTCACTAAATGTAATGGAACACCTCAGGTCTCTAAGAGATCACTAGAAATCTCTTGAAAATTTCTCAACAAAGAAATGCTTTAAATTCTTCTTAACACATGGTGTTTGTTTGTTTTAGATGCAATCAGCATAACTTTACTTATAGATTCTATAAGATGAAGGTCAGAATCAGAGTAAGTTGTCTTATTGAAATGGGAAACTGATTTTAGAGTTTAGAAGACTTGTTGAAAGAATATTAAAAAACAAATTTGAAGAACTGCCATTACCTGACTTCAAGACATCTGTTTATTCCTAGAGCACTCCAGACAGGGAGCTACTGGTGAAGGAAAGACAGACAGACATGTGGATGAGAATGGAGGGAACAGAAACAGGCCCTCACCACG
>CM052706.1:83715568-83759301 GCA_028551405.1 Uromys caudimaculatus | reverse complement strand
TCCATCTGGGACCTCAATCTCAGTCCAGCAGTTACTGTAAAGTGAAACTTGGGCATTCCAAACGTTTCGGCTAATTGGAAGTCCTGAACAGACTTCCCATGAAAGTAGTTAGATGACAAATATAGATACCAGGATACTCCCAACATCATATAAATCAGATGCGGTTCTAGTATGCACCTATTAGAGTAGCCAAAATTCACAACATTGACAACACCAAGCACTGAGGAAGATGTAGAAAGATGGAGCGATGGGAAGGAACCTCTCACTCATTGCTGATGCAAATGAAAATTGGTCCAGCCACTTTGAAAGTCAGCTTGACAATTGTTACAAATCTAAAAACATAGCTTCTGCATAAGGCAAAAGATTAGGTACCCCATCAGTGCCACTCAATGGAAGTAAAAAAAAAAAAAAAAAAATCCACAATAAAACACAATCTCTACTCCTACAAATCAATATCAGCAACCAAATTTATCAAGCCAAAAGTAATCTCCTTGAAGAAACAATCAAGAGATGCTGAGAATCTATGCCTAGATGCACTAGCAGCTCCGATGAGGTCAGCGCAAACCACCAGAGAAGTCTCACACACACTAGCATCACAGTAACAGTTAATCACACAGGCAAGAGCTGGACACACAATTGGTCGTGAATCCTGAAGATGCGAAGCTTCAGTCTCAGCTCCAGAAACTCCAGCTGAGGCCAGTGGGAGCTATCACATAAGACATTTACACATTAGCACTAGGGAAGAGCTACTGCAGAACCTAGAAGGGGTTAGGATTGGGGAATAGTCCTGGCTGTGGTGGCCTCCCCTGAGGTTTGATGCTGTGAGTCTGAGGCAGCATCCTTGGCTGAATTCAGCAGGAATCCATACCTGAAAGGTTTTGCAGGGGCTCAAGGGGACATTGAGATGGGTTACTAGAGAGTAAGAGGTTTGTTAGATGCCATGGTCAGATGGGCAGTCAGGCAACAGCATGGCAAGGACTCAGAGTAGAATCCAAGGCCCAGCTCCTTGTGCGGGGAAGATTACCGAAGAGAGAAAACAAGAAGTAAGCTCTGTGCTGACTCGTCACTGATGATTGGAGGAGGATTCACAGCACGTGCCTGAAGCCAGGCTCTTTGATACCCAGGCAAGAAGCAAGGAATGGGGTGGGGACCAGCAACCTATACCCACCATGATGTTAACTCACTTCCCAGGTAAGAGATGTCTGCTAGGTAGGGGTGCACTGACAGAGTCACAGACAATGCCCACCAGGATCTGTGAAAGCAGAATGCTGCAGATAGGACCTTAGCAGAGGCTGGATCCTAACCTTACATTCTTACACTAACCCACCCACCCTACTCTGAGCTCTGGGGTCCTAAAGGAGGGGAAAGGGGGGAACTGAGAGTTAAACCACGCAATTCAGAACGGTTGCGAGAGAAACTCAAAAGCATTGATCTCAACCGCACTGAGCAATGGTCTGAACTGGAACTGTAAATTACACTTTGTCCGTTAGCTTACTTTGCTACAAGAAACAACCCCCCGAGGGGAGGGTATTCAAAACCCATCTCATCAAGGAAGAAATACTGACTGGTGCGGTATTTTTTTAACCTAAAGTACTTTTATTACAGATTGTCTTTTCTGGTGATGATTTTTGTTATTTTCATTTCTTTTTAGTCTTTACACTTGCGTAAATGCCTTGTGTGTGGGGGGGAGTCTTGCTTTGGTCTGTATGTTTGTCAGACTTTACATCGCTCTGCATGTTTCTCTAACCACTGTGCTGTTGTGGGCGCTTTATTATTCTTCCTACACACACCTCATACACATTTCCTCTCGTTCCTACCTCTTTTCCCATTTCTCTGTCTCATCTCTTGTTATGTCTTAACTAGCCTTCCATAATAATCTGAAGACTCCGTGGGCTCTAAGAACTAGCCCAGCCTTCCCCTCCCATTTAATTTTCTGACCTCTATTTTTCTCAGTTGATTTAAAACTAATCCACATTCCTACCCAGTTTGTTCTCTTTCCACTTTTAATCCTAGTAACTAATTCTAGTATATAGCATGCTCTTCCTGCCGACTCGTTCTCCAATAATTATAGATGTTAATAAGACGACTCTTTATAACCGACCAGCACACTTATACAACAGGCCTATTCAGCAACTGCAGTTGCCTCTACAGTTAGTGTGTCCTGAGTGTTAGGTCTAAAGTGGATTCCCAACCTCCCAAATGGCTGTACCATTGACAAAGTCCTAAGTGACAGCTAGGCTCCTCTCAGGCTGGAATCTGACAAGGTAAACAGAAGGATTGCTAGCAGACAAAAGCCAAAAATCCTCAGAAGGTTGAGAAGTGTGTTTCTGCCTGTTAGGAGGAGCCACTACTTCCCTTATCAGCCTTTATAGTCCAGCAATGGCCCATTCAGATCCTTGTTAACACATATCTGTAACTCATAGCAAAGCCCCCAAGCTAGTCCTCCAGCCGTCTGGCCTGCAAACGTCCCCCTGTAACTAGCCTAAGTTCCATGCGGTTCCAGCTTACAGATTCACTCCTGTTGCAGTCTGTTTCCTTTGCTTGTATATATTTCTATGCATCATGAGCATGTATTACACTTAAAAGACAGAAGAGGATGTTAGATTCTTGTGAGCTACCACGTAGGTGCTGAGAATTGAACCTGGGTCCTCTAGAAGAGCAGCCAATGCTCTGAATCACTAAGCCATCTCTCCAGCCCACAGCCTGTTTCTATTAAACCAGCATAGCTTTCCTTGCTGTTGCTTCTCTCTCTGCCTTGGCAGTTTGAGGAAACCTCTCTTTCCACCCGCTGAGTGGTCTAGTTCAGTGGTTTCACTGTGCCCTTGCTTACACTGAGCACATGAATTCAGTATTTAATTTATGAGCTATGCACCTCAACCCTATCACACTGTAGCTCCAACTGGATATTGCAAGTACTTCAACTCAATGAATACAGCCCATAAAACAATGAATTACAGCAAGTCAGTGAAATAACACCAGATGCATAAGTCCAAGCATAGTACTGAAAGAAAAATCAAGACAGTATGATGTTCCCCCTGGGAAAAATGCCAGTCCCACAGTAATGGCTCCCAATGACAGTCAAATAGATGAAATTTTGAAGTTTAAAAGAGTGATTATAAAAATATTTTTGAAACTAAAGAGGATGCAAATGAACCCCTAAATGAATTCCAAAAGAACTCAAACAGCTGAGTGAAATAATAAAATAAATACAAGATGTGAAATAAAGAATCAATAAAAGATAGAAATACTGAAAACAAATCAAACTTAAATTTTAGAAATGGGGCTAGTGAAATGTCTCCATGGGTCAGAGTGCTTGTGCGCAGCCATGACACTCGAGTTTGATCCCTGGAGTCCACATGGTGGAAGGAGAACCAACTCCTGCAAGTTGTTCTCTGACACCCACGCATATGATATCGAAAACACACACACACACACACACACACACACACACACACACACACACAGGATTTTCAATCTAAAGTCATCAATAGTATATTCAATAAGATCAGAGAAAGCTTTGTAAGTCTAGAAAAAGAAATAACCATTCTCTTAGTCTGGTTTAGAACACCAAATGGACAGAAAAGAACCACCCACATTACACGATAGTCAGAGAATAAAGAAAATTATTACAAGCTAAAAAAGACAAGCACCAATTCACCCATGAAGGAAGCACATCAGAATTACAGCAGATTTCCCAAACCCTGAATGTCAGGATGCACGGAATGTCATGATCTAAGTACAAAAAGACAATGCTTGCCAGCCCGTGCTACGCATCTGGCAAAGCTGTTTGTTATCATTGAAAGAGAACGACTCTGTTGACAGAAAGCAATTGAAAGAACCTGTGACCACTGAACTAGCATTACCAAAGACAGTTGAAAATCTGCTTCAGACTGAAGAGAAAGATAAACACTCCCATGACGCCAAAACCAAATGCAAATACAAAAACAATTCAAAAAGAAAACTATAGGCCAATCTCCCTAATGAACTTAGACACAAAAATTCTCAAATATTTGGAAGCCAAATTCAAGAACATAGAACATCAGATGGTTCACCACGATAAAAATTGGCTCTATTCCAGAGATGCAGAGGTGATTCAACAAACAAATTATGTTATGTAATCCATCACATGAATGGACTCTGCGAAGAAGTCCCATGATTGTCTCAATAGACACAAAAGGCTTCTAACAAAATCTAGCATCATGATAAAAGTCCTCAAGAGACATAACAGAAGGGCTACATATCAATATAGCAAAGGTTATACAAGAAACAATTAGCCAATTCTGTACTAAATGGGGCAACTCAAAGCATCTCCACTAAAATCCAGAGTAAGACAATGGGCATCCATTCTCTCCAGTCCTATTCAATGTGATGCTTCAAGTCTTGGCTAAATCCATTGGACAAAAGAAGGAAATAAAGAGATAGATGTAGGAAAAGAAGACGTCCATGTGTGTTGACTGGCAAGTGTATGATTCTACACAAAAGGAACCCTAAAGACTCCACTAGAAACTCTTAGAGCTGATGAATATTTTCAAGGTACAGAATGAATATACAAAAATCAGTTGCTTTCCTGTACGGAGATAACAAGGACTCTAGGAAACAATCCCATTCACAATTGCTGCAGAAAACAAAGCCCTAGGAATGAACCTACCCCAGAGAGTGAAAGACCTCTGCTTTAAAGCACTGAAGAGAAAAACGAAAGCAAACAACAAAAACACTGGAACATAGAGTCTGCATTCTTGTGGATTAGAAAAATAAACAGCATAGAAATGACCTTACTACCAAAAGTAACCTGTGGATTCCACGCAGTTTCCATCAAAATGCGAATATCATTCTTCACAAAGATAGAAAAAATCTTAAAATTCACGAGTACACAAAAGACCTATTCCACTTAGTTTTTGGTGTTGTGAAAAACACCAGGACCAAAACACAACTTGAAGAAGAAAGGGTTAATGTGGATTACAGTTCTGGGCCATAGTCCATCACTGAAGGAAGAGGGGTAGGCACTAGAGAACAAAGCAACAACCTTCAGGGAATGCTTCTTACTGGCTTGTTCTTTGGTTTTCTGTTTAGTCTGGATGTTATACAGCTTAGGACCCCCCGTCCAGGGCTGTCATCACCCAGAGGGGGTTGGTCTGTCCCACATCAAGACAATTTCCACACAGACATGACCACAGGCCAATCTGATCTGGCCAGTCCCACAATTGAGACTTCCTCAAATGACTATGAGCCCTTGTCAAGTGGACAGTTGTGGTTATCTAGGACAAGACTCAAGATAACCAAAGTAACCCTGAGCAGAAGAGGCTGGAGGCATCAACTACCTGTTATACCACAGAGCCGTGGTGTTATCCTCTGAGCATGACAGCCATCACCACCTCCATTGGAGCAGCTGTGACTACTTCCCAGAGATCTTCAAGATCATGACTATTCGTATTCCTTTAAAGAACGGTATCCAGATGGTCATTAGACTCTCAATTGAGATTCCAGTCATTGTTTCCTATATTTCTCTCTCGGTTGCATGCAATTCTGTATAAGCTGCATATGATCTAGTAGTCTCAGGTGATTGAGCATGTTGCGGGCAGAAAGTTAACTGAAGAAGGAACTCCCACTATACAATTATGGAAATCTTGCTATCCATGCCGGATGAGACTCTTCTGTGGTGTGGTTGACTTGGAGTCAGCTTCCTGTAAGAAGCTGTTCACACACACTCTATGAGTAAGTCAATAAACTAATTGGTTCACAAGCTTGGACTTTGGTGAGATTGTACTGTGGTCTGGGGTATGTAAACATTCGTTCCTGTCTCCCCAGAAAAAGTTCATGCAACACATAGTAACAAAACACACAATACTGGCACAACAATAGGAACATAGATCAATGGACAGAAGAACAGACCTAGCTATGAACTCACACAGATGTAGCCACATGATTTGACAGAGATCCTAAAACTACCTGTTGGAGAAAAGTCAACCTTTTCTACAAGTGGTGGACAGCAAAACCTGGATATCTACCTGTGGAAAGAATGAGATAAGTTATTACTTACCTTTCACTGTCTATAAAATGGTCTCCAAATGAATCAATGGCAATTAATGAAAACTCAGAAAACCCTGAACCACTAACCAGTGAGATTTCACTAAATTAAAAGTCTTCTGCACAGCAACGTAAACAACCCCAATGAATAGAAAGCCTATATAATGGAAGAGAATCTTTGCCAGCTATGCACCTGACAGAATTAATATCTACACCATAAAAAGAACTCAAAACCAACAAGAAATCCATCAACCCAGGCAATAAATGAATTAAGTCAATGAGCACTCAGTTCTCAGTTCTCAAAATACCAATGACCAGCAAATACGTGAAAGTGTGTTCAAATGCACTCACCGTCAGAGACATAAACTACATTGAGAGTCTGTCTGACCCCAGACAGAATGGCAATTAAGAAAAAAACAACAAATACTAATGAAGGCGTGGACAAAAGAAAACTCTTACACACTGTAGGTAGGAATGCAAATTAGTCCAGCCCCAGGGGAGGTCAGCATCAAAGCTCCCCAGAGAACTAAACACAGATCTATGACATGACCTAACTATGCCACTTTTAAGTATTTACCTGAAGGACTCCAAGCCAACAATTCATAGACATACTTTCACATTGAAGTTTATTGTAGCACTACTCACAGCGGCTAAGTTATGTGCTGTATATGCATAATGGAATTATATCAACCATGAAGAAGAATGAAGTTGCAAGAAAAAAAAATGGACACTACTTAAAATAATCCCATTAAGCAAATTTAGTCTCTGAAAGATACATGTTACCTGTCTTCTCTATTTATGGAGCCTAGATTCTGAATAGATACATAAAATCATATATATTCTGTAGGGTTTCTAGTGTTTTAATAAAACACCATGACCAAAAGAAACATGGATGGGAAAGGGTTTATTTCATCTTACAGCTTTTACTCTATCTTCCGAGGAAGCCAGGACAGGAACTGAGAGGCAGGAACTGATGCAGAGGCCTTAGAAAAGTTTGTTTTACTTGCCTGTATCCTGTGGTTTGCTCAGCTTGCTCTTTCATAGCATTTAGGACCATGAATCCAAGAGAGGTACCACTCAGAGTGAGCTGGTCCCTCCCACATCGTCACCCATCAAGACAATGCACCTTGCCTACAGGTTAATCTGTTGGGGTCATTTTCTCTTTGAGGTTACCTCTTCCCAAATGACTCTAGCTTGTATCATATTCACATAAAAATAGGCATCGTGTCATGTAATACAGATGACATAAAAGTAGACGTGACACTGTCTAAGGGGACAAAGGGACAATGAGGTATAGAAGGATCAGGACAGAGAGAGCAACAGAGCCTTGGGGAAATATGCTGAAAGTACATTACCCACTTGCATGAAAATGGCGCTATGAAATCCAATTATAATAATAGAAAAAGACTTTATACAATATCACTTATGCTCCAAAAATCATTTTGGACATTTATTCAAAGCAGTTAGAAACAGGTCCTCACAGAAAGCATACACATGGCAGGATCTTCATAATTTACCAACACTTAAAAGCAAGCAGGATGTCCTTCAGTATGTGAGCAAGCATCCTTCGAAGATAGACCGATAAACTGGGGCCAATCCAGACAGAGGACAACTTTGCCATCCTGAAAAGTATGACCTCTCAAGGCCCCAAAACAGGAAAGAACCTTAACACACACCACTAAAGGATCTAATCTGAAAAGACTCCCCCTGTATGACTCCAACTGTATGATGTGTAAAACTGGCAAAACTATAAAGACAGAGTATCATGGTTGCCAGGGGTTGCAGAAAAGATAGAGGAACAGGGAAGCAAAGAGAATTTCAGGGCAGAGAAAGTGTCCTACAAAGTGGTATGGGTGGATGCATTTCATGCTTGCGTGTGTTGATTTGGGGAAAGGCCATGGTTCTAGTTAACTGCCTTTCATCCCCTACCACTTATAACCCACTTTGGAAACAAGCCATGGGGATTAGACAGACATTCAAAAATAGAACTCACTTTACACAGAAGGAGAGAAGTGCAAGGCCTGGCAGCTTTGCCTTGAGACACACAATGTGCGGGTGGGTGGCTCTCACTTCCTGGTATTAGTGATGGTGGGTGGGAGGGCTTGGGACAGATGGAAGCAACTGTGAATGGTGATTATATCTAGGGAGACGGAGACTGTCCTACCATTAGGAACTTTGTGGCAACACAAGACTTGTCCTGGTCATGGTGAAAGTGACGCTTGAGTGTAGCTATAACTGTAATTACCACCCGCTCTCATTATTAAGGATGAGCTCTGAATTCTTACTCATTCACTTATTCAAGAAAATACCAAGTGTCTGGCATTAGTCAGGGAGGTATTGAGGCTTTGAAGTTATAAAGATAAGCAAAATTCGGCAGTATTTCTTCCACATTTGTATGTACAATCCAGACAGTGAATGGCAGAAATTTTAAAAATACACATAAATATATCATTGCAAAGATGCTTAGTACTTCAAAGACGAGATCAGCAGCAAAGAAAAGGAACTGCTGAGCTAGTCTAGAAAGTCTGTGATGGCTGATTCCCCGAAACCAATAATGTGTGACGTGAGAGACAGAACATAGAGCAGAGCTTAACAGGGAAGGGTGAGGCGGTGACAGTGTTTCAAGAGGATGGAAGAGCACAAGTGACCAATGAAACAGGAGAAGATGATGCAGCAAAGAGCCCAGAGAAGGCCAATGGAGCTGGGGTCCACAGCGGATGGCGGATGGCGGGAGAGCAGTGGGAGAAGAAGCTGGGAAGGCAGGCCAAGCAGGTCCTGCCAGACAATAAAGTTCCGTGCAAAGAAGGGGAGAAGGACCGGAGTGGGTTCCTACATCTCTGACTCAGTTACTGCATATATAATGAAGCTACTCACACAGGCACAGCAGAATCTCCCTTTGTTATTTTGCTTTCCAAGAAGAACGAGCCTGGGAGAATATTATAAGTTAATTTTGGGACGTGCTGAGCTTATGATGTATTTTTTTTTCCAGCCACTTAGCATACATGCCTAGCAGACCGCTGAGCCTCTTTGAAGCCATGTGTGCATAGGAGACAGCTCTTATACCCATAAATACACATAATAAATAAATACAGTAATAAATATACATAATAGAGAAAACAAGAGGACATGCAAGAATTAATGACCTTCATAGATGAAGGTGAGCCTTCAAAGGGACCCAAGAGAAAGATGAGAAAAGATGAGTAAATGTCAGCAGAAAAAGAGTGACAGATGGCTCAAATGTATGGAAAGGTAAACAAGACTGGGCCTAAAAATTACTCCCAGCTTTATAGATGGCTCAGTATTTATACATTCCTTCTGAGATGCGATGAGCCAGAATACAGATTGGAGCTAACAAAAGAGAGGGAAGTAAAGAAATCTCAATTTCGAATCCAGACAACTTTCCCCAGAAGGTGTGGCTGGGAAAATGGCAAGATTATAGCCAGAGATAAAAGCCAACTCAAGATGGTATTCTATTCTAGGTATTTAAATACGAATGAAAAAGATTTCTGTTTCCACCTGTGATGGAGTCAACAGAGACCAGATTTACCCTCCTGCCTGATACGACAGCATCAACACTAGATAGATGCATGTTGGATTATCTCATATACAAAATGTTCAGGACCAAGAGTGCTTCAGATTTCAGAGATTTTTGAGATTTTGGAATATTCACATATACATAATGAGATCTATTGGGAGTGAAGCATACGTCTAAATGTAAACATCATTTATGTTCGTGTTACTTTATACTCTTAAGAAGAAGGTACTATTACAGAATATTTTCAATATGTCTGTGTTCTGACTGCGTTTGACTTGGCACATGAGGTCCAATACACCATTTCAACATCTTAGCATCATGTGAGTATTCCAAAACGTTTTAAGTTTGGAATTTTTGAGTTCTCAGATTCTGGATTTTTAGATTAAGAGTACTTAATGTGTACATAAAAAATAAAATAAAAGGTTTTCTCAGACACTGTTCAGAAAAGAAAAACCTATAGAGTTCAGAATCATGGGTGGCTACAATTTACGACCTTGACTGTGTTTCCAGGCTGTGGCACATGAAAGGATGGGGCATATGGTGGACTAAGTTGAATAAACAAAGCCAAGAGCCCAGAGAGACCAATAGAGCCAATGTTTGCTGCACAGAATAGCAATAAGGATAAAACTGTCTAGAAGGGGACCCCAGGAAACTGGAAGGCCCTGATGACTCTCCAGCCGAATACCAATAGTTTCACAAATACAAAATACTTAATAGATAAATCAGACCTGTGATATGCAAGATTGAGATGCTAAAACTGAAAGGCATTACTGATAGAAACTGAAGAAGGCCTAAGTACACTTGGGTGGAATGAAATGACTCTAGAATGTCTATCTACATGTGTTAGTAACTTTCTATTGCTGTGACAAAACACCTTTTAGAGGCAAGTTAATGAAGAAAAGGTTTGCTGGGAAAGACATAACAACTGGAATGGCTCTACTCATGGTAGCAGGAGTTTGCGAAGTGGCTTGCTATAGCCTGGGGAAGGAGAGTTTAGGAAAAGCCTGGAAGCAAGTGTGACCTTTAAGATCTGCCCTGTAGTGGCCCACTTTTGCTAGCTGGGCCCAAGCCCCCAAAGTCTACAACCAGTCAAATAGCACCTTGGGACTGGGTGTTCCAACAAACAAATTGATGGGCAATATTTCACACTCTAACCTTGACATTCTACCCTTGGCTGGCCCTCACAGGCCTGTGGCCATCTCCTAATGAAAAATGCACTTAACACAACTTCCAAAGAACTTCTAACAGTCTCAATACTGTTCAATAGTTCAAAGATTTTTCTGAGATTTGAGGTAAACTCTTATCTGTGAATTCCTATAAAGCCAAAACAAAGCACACGCTCTCAATACACAATGTCACATAATAATATTTCCATCCACAAATGAGAGATAGAGGAAGAATAAGGATAGACAAGACCAAAGCCAATTCAAAATACAACAGGGTAGATATCAAAGCCAGCATGTCGTGTCCAGTGTCTGAGGCACAGGCGGCATCATCTAGGATGTGATGGGCTCGGGTGACTCCATTTCTGTTCCTTGCATTATACATAGCCTCTCTCAAGGGCCTGCTGTACTTGATGTCTGCAGCTTTCATTGGGATATGTACCACATTCCTGATATTCCCAACACTCTGGGATATCTCTTGAAACTCTCACAGTTTTATACATCTGCACAGTAGAAACTTTCTTCTGAGAATCTCATCCTTGCCTGTCACCATTGCCTTTTTTTTCCTGGAATCTTGGTGTGGTCCTCAGTGGCCTTATAACTGTTGTATTCTGGTGCCTGCAAAACGAACACCACATAGACAGAGTCTGATTCTGCTGACAGGTTGAGAAGTAGCCTACCTTGATGAATCATGGCAATGGCCTATGAGATTCTATGTGGATGAACCAGGAAAATTGCTTCCATTGGTACCCCTGTTCAAAACGGTGCCCTGGGGGCTCTCTTTGTCCAAAAGACTCCCCTTTCTAATTAATTCGCATTTTTTAACACCTTGGTGGGGTCTTACCCTAAAGTCACCTTTGCTATTATCCTAGTTAAGTCTGAGGTGACTCTTTGACAACACTAATCTCTGTAACTACTACAACCGCTTTGTCTGCCTTTTTAAACACCTGCATGTTCATCTCCTTGCCAAGCTCCATATCATTTATATTTTTCTGCTCTACTTTTTGCTGTGAAGTCTCGTGACAAATCTGACTGGTAATAGCAAGTAGGAACTTAGCACAATCTAAATCTGCACTGACTTAAATTTTCTTCTGCCAAATTAATTATTTAATTATTTCTAAATTAATCTCAAATTTTCAAGTCCTGGACAGAATATAAGATTTCTTACATTCTTATTTCATTCATTGTGGTGGAAAAGGCATGTGGGCTCAGGTGGCTCTGTCCATGGTGGCGGGAGCTTGCAGTGTGGATTGTTATATCTGAGCATGTGAGGAAGCAAAGGGCTTGGGGAGAACTGGAGACTGGTAAGCCTTCAAAATTTGTCTCCAGTGTCATACTTCTAGATATACCAAAATCTCAAAGATTCTATGGCCTCCCAAAGCAATGCCACCAGCCAGAGACCAAGTGCTCAAATATGAGAGTCTGTGAGAGAAAATGTCGCAATCAAACCATACGACTACTTCAATTTATCTACATAATAAATGTTATTGCAGTTAAATGCTTACCAATATTGTATAAATTAACAAAGAAATGCTAATACACATATATTCTAATGCATATACATGTCATTCTTGGGTTTTTCCCCCCTCAGGAATCTAGATACAATCCTCAATAGCCCTGTAGCTCTTACAGTCTGGTGCCTGCAAAGGCAGCATTACATGGGTAATGCCTAGTTCTGCTCACAGATTTAGAGCTAACCTAGCATCTTTGTTGCATGGTAGCAACAGCCTCTGAATATCTATGTGGATGAACCAGAAGTCACTTCCACAGGTATCCCTGTTCAAACAAGATCCTGCCCTACACTGTAGGAAAGCTGCAGGCATTAAATGAAGCTGACACAAGAGACCACATATGCTTCAGGAGACTCTGAGTACACTTGCGTGGGTGTGCATACATGTGGGTGCACGTGCATGCACATGTGAGGCCTAAAGTCAATGTTAGGTACCTTCTTCGGTCACTTCCTCCATTCTTCTCTAAGGCAGGTCTCTTAATTGAACCCACAGTTCACAGACATAACTAATCTAGCTAGTCAGATTGATTCGGGGACCCCTGCCTCTGTCTCCTGAGTGCTGAGATTACATGTAAGCGGCTATGTGAGCCTAGCATTTACATGGGTTGTGGTGGTCTAAACTCAGGTCTTCACACTTAAACAGAAAGCACATAAACAAGCCATCTCCTGTTTATGTGTTCAAAGATCTTAACCTTCCCCTGTTGAGGAGGAGGGGAAGTAGGAGGAGGAGGAGGAAGAGGAGGAGGAAGAAGAGGAGGAGGAGGAGGAGGAGGAGGAGGAGGAGGAGGAGGAAGAGGAGAACAACAACAACAACAAGGTGCAATGCTACCTTAGTTCATTGTGTATTATAAAACTAGATAATTTAATACAGTGTGATATTGGTACAATGATAAAAAACAGACCAGTGAAACAGAATAGACACTCTAGACATGTTATGGACAGCTGACTTTTGAAAAAAATCTAGAAGCACTTCACTAAGTGATAAACTTCACAGGATAAACTTTATAACAAAAAGTTGCTGAGCAATTGGATATCAATATTCAAAAAGAGAAAGACTAGAAACCAAGAACTTTGATGTCTTCTTTGTACCTTATATAAAAATTCAACCCATAAACAGATAGAAGGCAAAATGTAAGATCTATGACCTTAAGATTACTAGAAGAAAACACGGAAAAATATCTTTGTGACCTTGAGTAAGACAAAGTGTTTTAGATTTTTATATGAAAGTCACAATCCATAAACTAATGAGGCATCTGTTTATCAAAAGATACTGGTGAGTAAATGAAAAAGACAAAAGTATTTGTAAACTACGTATCTGATCTCTTGAGCACAGGATATGAGAAAACCTCTAAAATCCTAATGATAAGAGAACAAGTCAGTTAAAAATAGACCAAACATTTTACAAAAGTAAGATAGACAGATAGCAGACAACCACCTGAAAGAAATTCAACACAACTGTTCATGAAGGAAATACATATTAAAACCACATTAGGAGTCTTCTAAAGACTCCAAATGTAGAGAGACATATTGTCCAACTGGAAAACTGTTAATTCACATCTACTTCAAGAGAGGTTTCTCTAATGAGGGCTGAACAGTGCTCTGACTTATGGGCATAACAGAATGTTATTACTGTGTTTCTGAGGCCAAATAATAGCATTACGATTTCTTTTAGGCCAGTGATCTAACAGGTCTCAGTTACTGGCCCCTTTAGCAGTGTCAAAGATGGATTCCATCTCATGAAATGGACCTTAAATCCGATGTTTAAAAGTGGGTAGCTACTCCCATAACATGTGTGCCACTGTTACATCAGTCTTGTTTGCAGGCAGGTCACTGTTATAGGTATCAGGGTTTGTGTCTGAGTGATAATGACAATTACTTTTCTCCTCCAGTAGCATGCAGAGTAACCCCGAGCGCCATGAATGCTACTAAGACTAAAGCATCCAGTTATAACCAATATCCATGGCAATAATCTGTGATGTTTGGGGTATTTCTGGGACCCATTTGACTAATGTCTTAATAAAATGTAATCCATTCCTGGCACTTGAGGTTTCATAAGATGTCTAGTTGAGGCATTGTTTCCACTATTATTTGATGACTCCATAGAATATATATATATATATATATTCTAAAATAGTAGATATCCATGTGGTTTTTCAAATGTCCATTAGAGTTAGTTGCTCCTTCCAAAATTCCATCCATTGTCCTTCTTTCCCACCCTTCCCTTATTTAACCCTATTTCAGTTTCCCCTTATTCCTCTATAACACTATATTCTATTTCCCCTTCCTTGGGAGATTTCCCTCTTTTTCCTACTCCTTTACTAGATACCTAACCCCTGTGGTTATTCAGATTGTAGTATACATCTCAAAAGCTTAAAAGCTAACATTTACATGTGAAACATGCAATACTTCTCTTTGGGAGTTTAGGTTACCTCACTGAGGATGATTCTTTTATAGCTTCATTCATTTGCCTGCATGTTTTATAATTTCATTTTTCTTAATAGCTGGATAATATTCCATTGTGTAAATGCAGCACATTTTCATTATCCAATCATCATTTGATAGACACCTAGGCTGTTTTCAATCCCTCAGGGCTCAGGGGTCTATGAAGAAGAAGAGACAGAAAGATTCTAAAGGCCAGAGGTGATTGATAATTCCAAAGGAACAGTATCTTCCATGCACAGCAGGCCTGGTACACATATGACCTCACATAAATATGGACCCATGCATAGGTTCAATTCAGATGGGGTTCCAGCACTGAAAACAGGAAGTGGAAACTATTTGCAATGGATATTTGCTGGTAAAGGTGTCTTAGTCAGGGTTTCTATTCCTGCACAAACATATGACCAAGAAGCAAGTTGGGGAGGAAAGGGTTTATTGAGCTTACACTTCCACATTGCTGTTCATCACCAAAGGAAGTCAGGACTGGAACTCAGGCAGGTCAAGGAGCAGGAGCTGATGCAGAGGCCATGGAGGAATACTGCTTACTGGCTTGCTTGCTTCTCCTGGCTTGCTCAGCTGGCTTTCTTATAGAACCCAAGACTACCAGCCCACAGATGGTACCACTCACAAGGGCCCTCCCCCCTTGATCACTAATTGAGAAAATGCCTTACTGCTGGATCTCATGGAGGCATTTTCTCAACTGAAACTCCTTTCTCTGTGATAACTTGAGCTTGTGTCAAGTTGACACACAAAACTAGCCAGTACAAAGGGCAAAATCAGTTTTCTCCAATGGCGTGTCACACTCAACCACACTCTAGGGCAGGAATTACCTTCATGTATTTTGGGGAACAAATGTTTTATTTTGTTTTCTTTGGGTATTTCTTGTCTTGCTGAATTTTTTCTTGTTTGTTTCAATTTCTATTTGTGTGGGGTTTTTTATTTCTTTGTAAGAGAGAAAGAGATAAAATTAATAAAGTTAGTAGAGAGGTAGAATGTATCTGAAGGGAGTTGGGGGAGGGAAAATGATCAAAAAATGTATGAAAAATTCAATTAAAAATAATAAAATAAAAATATGTATCAAAACAAGCACACAGTAAGTGGGCCAGGTATGGTGGCATATGCCTTTAAACCCAGCACTCTAGAAGTAGAGCAGGCATGTGGCTGCTACTTCGAGCCCTGTCAGGACTACATAGTGAGTTCCAGACCAGTCATGGCTACAAAGTGAGACCATGTCTCAAAAACAAAATAAGATAAAAAACCATGATTAAAAAACAGAACAGACCTACAGGTAGAAACTACAGGGAGAACGTGACTAGCGTGTGTTAGTGAGAATATGGAGGGCAGGAACTCTCCCATTGTTGATAGGAATGAAAACTGGTACAACCACTTTAGAAAACAGTTTGGCAGATTTGTAAGAACTGAAACATGAAGTTACACAATGACCAGCTACTTTTAGGTACTTACCTATGAGAAAAGAATGCAGGTAGTAAATTAATATCCATACAAGCTTCATCCATAACGGCATGAAAATGGAAACACCTCCAGTGTCCATCAGTCGGTAAATGGATAAATTATTTCATTTCTATATACCTTAGAATGTTACTTAGCAATAAAAATGATTTATTATAAACAACATGAACCTCAAAATAATTACACTGACTTAAAGAAGCCAGACAAAAAGTACATAGAGAATGCATGATTCACTTCTATAAATCTTTAGAAAACAAACTAATCTATAATGACAGAAGACACAGATCAGTGGTTATTTGAGGATGACAGGCAGGGAGGAGCCAGAGAAAGGGATTAAAAAGGGGCATGAAGAAACCTTTTGGGATGTTGGATATATTCACTTTCTTGATTGTGGTGATGGCTTTTATATGTATATGTCAAAGCTTGTCAAACCATACACCTGCAATATTTACAGTCTATTGTATGTCAATTATCCCTCAGCAAAACTATTTGAAAATAATACTTCTGAAGTAGGCAGAGAGATTAAAGAGGAGCGAATTAAAAGTTGCAGTCTTTATGGTAAGTTTCCAAAAGTTGAGAAAAGGGGCATCCAACATACAGGTGGAAGAAATAGTTTTTCAAAGAGGAAGAACACCTTTTAGTAACAGGAGGGGGAAAAGAAAGCAGGCAAGCAGAGATGATGCTGTGTAGGATTTTGAAACAGGAAATTGAAGGAGTCCCATCTATTTTTTTTTTTAATGAAGAGTTAGAAACAGAATAATCTGCTGAACATGAGGTGGAACATGTACTAGTCACTACAGACAGAAGGCAAAGTTTTCTTAAGCAGAAAAACAGTTTCCAGGAAGTGTTAGGGTGTGGCAGAAGAAGATTGTCATGAATAGGTAACTGTGTCTGCTGCTCTTCATGTGATTTCTTCCAGAGAAACCAGACTCCCTCTGCAATCAGTGATGGCCAAAATATAAAAGGAATGGCAGATCGAATACCAGCAGGATGTAGAATCTGCAGTGAATTCGAGCAAAAAGGACAAAGCTAAGCATCTGAGACAATTCACCTATGGATGGATGGAGGCTCTGATGGTATCTGAGAACGGCTATAGGAAACGTTACCTTTAGAATGGAAAGAGTTAAAAGTTGTCATGAGTGGAGTATTTACTCCACCGTTTTAAGAAAATGGCATCATGAAATTTGAGGACAAATGGATGGAACTAGAAAAAAATCACCCTGAGTGAGACACCCCAGACCTAGAAAGACAAATAAACGTAGGTATTCCCTTGTATGTGGATGTTAGCTGTTAAGTCAATGATAACCATGATAACCAAGCTACAATCTGCAGAGCCACAGAGGGTAGGCATAGAATAAGGGACCAGCTAGACCTTGCTAGGAAAGAGAAATAGGATAGTTACAGATGGATGAAGGGGTGCTAAAGAAGATTGAGGGAGGAGTTAGGAGAGAGGGGAATGATGGAGGGAATACAGGAGAGACATCTAAAATTAAGGCCATTTGAAGGATAGTGTGGAGACACACTAGAAGAAGTAGAACTAGAACACAGTAGAAGTTTCCTAAAATATATACATATATGAAGGTGATCTTAATGAAGTCACCAAATAATGGGGAGACAGAGTCCTGATAGCCATCTCTTGTCACCAAATGAAGCTTCCAGTACCAGGATTGGATGACATCTAATCAAGTTGTTGGCCAAAGGGGTCCATGTGAATCCCCAAACAACCCAGGCTGTTGCCAAGACAATAGGTTGCTTTCTACAAGCTGACAGCAAGTCCGCATTTGGCTAAAGACAACATCTTCAAAACTCCTTTAACATGGCAAAGTCAAGCTTGTGCCTACAAAGAGCCTTCACCCCTACATCCTGGTATCTCTGGTACATGAAGGTACTCAGCACATTATCAAAGGAGAAACATAAACACCAACCCAGCCACAAACCCTTTGATCATTACAATGATATGCTCCCTGCAAAATATGGCACCAAGCTGGTGGGAATAACCAACAAATATCTAATTTAACTTAAAGCTCACTCTGTGAGAAGGAACTCATACCTGACACAGACTGGGTGACCAAGAATCTGAGACTAGATAGCCCAGGAACCTAGAGAGAGAGACAGAGAGAGAGAGAGAGACAGAGAGAGAGAGACAGAGAGAGAGACAGAGAGACAGAGACAGAGAGACAGAGAGAGAGACAGAAAGAGAGACAAAGAGAGAAACAGAGAGAGAGAGAGACAGAGAGAGACAGAGACAGAGAGAGACAGAGAGAGAGACAGAGACAGACAGACAGAGACAGAGAGACAGAGACAGAGGGAGACAGAGAGACAGAGACAGAGAGAGACAGAGACAGAGAGAGAGAGAGAGAGAGAGACAGAGAGGGAGAGAGAGAGAGAGAGTGGTGGTAATAGAATGACTCCTAAGGATATTCTTCTATACTCAGTAGATCAGTGCCTTGCTCAGCCATCATCAAAGTTTCCTCCTGCAGCAGATAGGAACACATACAGAGACCCACAGCCAGACATCATGCAGAGATTGAGATACCTTGGACCACTCAGCCCTAAATAGGAAATCTCCCCTCAGGGCTCAGGGAATCCTCCATGGAGGAGGAGACAGAGAGCATGTACGAGCCAGAGAAGATGGAGGACACCGAGAAAGCATGGCCTTCTGAATCAACATGATCACAGCTCACTGAACTCACAGGGACTGGGCAGCATGCACCGGGCCTGCCCAGGTCTGCACCAGGGCCTCTGCAGATATACTATGACGTGCAGTTGGAAATTCAGTTCCCAATTCCAGTTCCAAATTCCACTGGAAATTTAGTATGGAAGTGAAAAATAAAATTTTAAGAAGTAGAGCCCACTCTTAGGCCATTGTAATCATTGATCTCAGGCCAAAGGATTTGGGCCTCTGATTGCCCTCTGGCTTCTTGTCTGGTGATCTTTTACTCCCTGCCATCCTCTAGGAGGTAACAGAGGCAGGAGAGTCCCTCAAATGAGCCTGATATTTATATTTCATCTCCCAAAGCTGTAAACTAAGTTTTTATTTCTTCATAAAAAGCCCATGCAGTATTTTGTTATGGAAACAGAAAAGAAACCAGGCTAGACATCAAGGATGACTCTCTCTGAGAGAATGAAGTTATGAAAGTCCACATAAAATATGTCATTAGAAAGGCTATCCAGATACTGCTGGCTGTGTCTTTGGAGCCTGTTTTAACATGTACCCCATCCTTTTGTAATATGTGTGTGTGTGTGTGTGTGTGTGTGTGTGTGTGTGTTATATATATTATTAATATTATATAATATATATAATATATATTACATGTTGTATATATAAATGTATATATACATTTCCATCTAGAAGTTTGATCAGATTTCTAGTTTGATTTCTACTGTGCAGGAGTTCTCCATAAGTAATATTATACACGTTTGCTGAGACAGAGTTAATGCCTGGTTGTCACCCCGTGGCTCCGATAGTCATTGTGGATCACTGCCCACATCATTTCTCAGTCACGTAGCTTCTTCAGGGAACAGCTCTCTGCAACCAGCTATTTAGCTGCAGAGAAGCATCTTTCGTAGACGATAAATGTCTCCTGTTTTCTCTTTATTGGTTCTCATTAATTAGTTTCTTATTATTGCTCTACAGGGGATGAGTTCACTTTACATATCCAGTGTACTTCACCTCATGGTTTTAATTGTTACTGTTTCAACTCACATCATCCGGTTTAGTCAATGACAGCCTCTTGAATCCAGCTCCCGTGTGCCCCATTCCTTTGCCATGACCTAGTGGTGTTTACAACCCCACTGCTTTCTGGCCTAACAAGACATTCCGAGCCAGACTTACAAAAGTCCCGTCCTAGATCTGGGATGAGTCACTTCTCTAAGACTCCTAGTTATTATTTGGAGGGGACAGATTTTAGGGAGGACCATCGAGGTCCTCCTGGGTTAACCATTATTACTTGAATTTTTCAAAGGGCGAAGCTAAGAAACAATTGTCTTTAGAGACAAATGAATTCACACTGCTACCAACAGTTAATGGTTAAAGTTCATACATCCATGGAAATGTGTCCGATTCACAAATCAATCAGAAAGGGACTGAAGAGACAATATGGAGACATCATAGATGAAAAGAAACACAGGAGGCACACTTGCTCTTAAGGTCAAGCCAGTACTAGCTCTATTTTCCTAATCCACCTTGAAAAAATTGAGCTGGCTTCTTCTGAAAGCTAGCAATGGCAAAATTAAAAAGAACATCTTTGTCAGATTTACTAACTTTTACTCATTACTGTTATCAATAGAAGTATGACTCAAATATGAAAAGTGAAGCAGAGAAAAGTAGGCAACAGCCAGACATTCCTCTGTGTATGGTGAAGAGACAACCCAAAGCCACAACCACAGGGTAAGCCAGTCTGCCCAGCAGCAAGTACACTTGCAAGCCTGGTCACAAGAGAAGCCTTAAATCTAGTAGTAGCAGTTGACATAAAGGTGACTTCTTTTGTGTGGCAGACTGGCATTAGACAAGGATGTCCTTGCACTGATCCCTGTATTTCAGAGTGTATAATGAGGTATCATCTTGTTTGAGATGGAACTTTCAGAGGACTTACAAACAAGGAACAATTGAACATCAAAGAGCCTGGAGACAACTTGCCACAGTGTATCAGTGACAAATACTAAGAGGTACAGTTACGGAGTGGGGAAAGAGTTGAGCCTGGAACTGCTGAGAACTGTAGGTGGCAGGAAGCTTGTGTTGCGGGGACCCGTGACCACACTCACAGGGTCACCCTGTGAGTCTGTAGATTTTTCAGAGGTTGAGAACTAGGAGCTCTTGACTGATGGGCTGGCCTCAGAGCTGCCTCTTTGTCTTTTGTGGTTTCCTTCTGGGCAGGACTCTGAGCTCTAAGGCCAGGTATAAGGGATCACTAGATTTTTCCAATCTGATTGGTGGGACTAAAAGTACAGAGACTGAAAGACAGAAAAATTCAGCAAAAGACAGGTAAAATAAAATCCTGGAAATAAAAAGCTCATGAATCAAATTTCAAAACTAAGTGGCTAGATCACCAACAGACTCAGCCAGGTAGAAGAAAGAATACCAAAATTTGTAATCTGTGGCTTAGGAAAGGGACCCAGAACATAGAATAAAGGCACAGAAATTTTTGCAAATCTTGGTGGAGATTTGGACTTTTAAGTACAGGAAGCATTTATTATCCTAAATTGAAATGATCCTGTGATTCTATAGTTTAAATGACCACCCAAACATGAGCTTAACAAAGATGACACCAACAACATGCCAAACTGAATAGGGAAAAGCCCAGGAGGGCTCAACACTACCTAAAGAATCACAGGCAACTGAGTAGAGTTGGCAATGGGCGAGGTGGTCCTCCCTGGGGAACACAATTGGTTGTCCAGTGCCAACAGTCAGCTCTGAGAACATACACATGAGTAAAACTATATGGACTCAACATGCTATATTGGGTAAGTGTGTTAACTTGGCACAAACCGAAGTTATTTGAGAGGAGGGAACCTCAATTAGAAAATACCTCCATAAGATCAGGCTATAGGCAAGCTTGCGGGACATTTTCTTAATTAGTGATTGACGGGGAAGGGCCCAGCCCACTGTGAATGACCCTAATCCTGGGGTAGTGGTCCTGGGTTCTATAAGAACGTAGGATAAGCAAGGCATGAGGAGCAAGCAGGAAGCAGCACCCCTCCATGGCCTCTGCATCAGCTTCTGCATTCAGGTTCCTACCCTGTTTGATTTATTGTCCTTACTTCCTTTGAAGATGAGCAGCAGTGTGGAAATGTAAGCCAAACAACCCTTTCCTCCCTAACTTGCTTTTGGTGGTGGTGTTTTACCATATCAATAGCAACCTTAATTAAGACAATATACAATATATGTCTGTAATAACAATTTAAAAAGAGATTATGAATCCGAAGGGCAGTGAGAAGGAATGAGTATATGGGATGGTTTGGGCTTCTAAACTTTAGAGGGAGGAAAGGGGGGGAGAAATGTAATTAAATTACAATCTCAAAAATAAAGAAAAAATATAAATAAATACAATCTAAAAAATAAGTGCCACTAGAACACAACAATAAAAACTGCAAGAGAGAAAGGCCAAGTTACTCATAAGTCAAACTGATGGATAACAGCAACCCCAAAGGCCGTGAGGCCATGATGTGATGTCTTTTAAGCTGAAAAACTGATATATTTCAAGCCTTTGACAATCCAGATTACTATATCCAGAAAAGCTGTTCTTCAACATCGAAGTAGAAATAGTTTCTATGGTAGGCACAAACTATCATAAGAACAGTGAATAAGTAGTGCAGGTGAAACTTAAGAGAAATATTAAATGTAAAAGGGGAAGAAAGATACATCCAAGTGAGAGAGATCAGAAAATAACACTTACTAGTAAAACAGATAAGCAAATGAGCATCAGTAAATAGTCAAAACATATTAGTTTAATAATCTATAAACTTTTGAAGATAAAAAGCAGTGAAAGTAATTCATGTTTTTTAAAAGAATAATTAAATGTAAATGATCTTAATTATCTAATTAAAATCTGCAGACTGGGTGGATAGATTGAAAATCAGATCCAAATGCTTATTGTCCTCAAGAAACTCATCCTACTGACAAAGAAGGGTAACTAGTGCAGGGACAGATAATATTCCAAACAAATGGGATTCAGGAGCATCTTAGTTAGAGTTTCCATTGATGTGAAGAGGCACCATGACCAAGGCGACTCTTTAAAAAACAACGTTTAATTGGGACTGGCTAACAGGGTCTGAGGTTTGGTCCATTATCATCAAGGTGGGAAGCATGGCAGCATCCAGGCAGGCATGGCACTAAAGGAGTTGAGAGTTCTACATCTCCTTCCAAAAGCAAACAGGAAAAGACTGGCTACCAGGCAGCTAGGACAAGGGCCTCAAAGCCAACCCCCACAGTCTGACCTTGCTCCTAATAGTGCCACTCTTTGGACCAAGCATATTCAAACCACTACAAGGGGCAAGCAAAAAAGTCATGATCATATCTGAACAAGAAGAGCCAAAACTAATTGCAGGACATAAAGGACATCACATATTAGTAATGAAGGTATAAGTATTATAACTATTTTCAATGTAGACGAGGGTGTGGTAGCCCAAGCCTTTAATTTCAGCACTCAGGAGGCAGAGGCAGGTGGAGCTCTGAATTCGAGGCCAGCCTGGTCTAAGAAGTGAGTTCCAAGACAGCCAGGGCTACACAGAGTAACCCTGTCTCAAAACAAACAAACAAACAAATATATCCAATGACTATTGAGTGACAAAGTAAATATACTAATAGATGTTGGTGCACTAACTTCAGAAAGCAAACACTATAGAAAATAATGGACAAACAGATCCAGATATAAAAAACAAAGCTTCATCAATAATAGGTAGATCATTCAGATAAAAAAATGCAATAAGAAACTTCAGAGTTAAACTTGCTCTACAGAGCATAGCAAATATCTACGTATTACTTCACCCAACTGTGATGAATATGTGTTCTTTTCAGTACCCATTACTCATTGTCCAAAATAAACAGCTTTTCATATAATACTGAAATTCTTTTTTAAAATGAAATAATTTCTTAACAAATCATAATAGAATATAACTAGCAAGAGAAACAACATAAACACATGAAAATTGAACAGTATATTTTTCAGGGAGTTTCATTAAGGAAGGCAGGAGAGGGATTTAAATTTTTTTACATTCAAGACGGAGACATGACTCAGGAAGTAAAAGCATTTATCATACATACAAGTCTTGCAACCCAACTTCAGATGCCTAGAACTCATGTAAAAGCCAGATGTGCTATCAAGTGTTTATAATCCCAGCACTCCTACTATGAGCTGGAAAGTGGAGACAAGAGAACCCTGCAAAGCTATCCTGGAATATAGAGAGCTATAGCAAACCAGAGAGAAATCCTGTTTCAAACAAGGCAAAGATGACTAAATACACAAGGCTATCTCTGTCTTCTACATATACATACTATGACATGCACCCTCATATACAAATATGTGCATATACATGCATGGTTACATACACAAAAATAAAATGGATTAATTTCTTAATCTTTAGTATCAACTATAGGAGGAAACACCACTGTTAAGCCTTTGGGAGTTCATAGCTGTGAGCGTCAAGATTAACATGTCAAATCTCAAGTAAATAACTTAATGATGCACCTCTAAGACTTAGGAAAAGAAAGGCAAGCCAAATTTGAAATTAGTAGATGTAAAAATATAGCAAGGATCATGTCAGAAAGTAATTAAATAAAAGAATAGAAAGAATCAATAAATCAAGAAATTGGCTCTTTGAAAAGATAAATGAAATCAATAAACTCAATAGATCCAAATTAATATTTAGAGACAAAAGGGAGTATTATAATATGTCAATGAAATCCAGGAAATTTTTAGGGGCTATTTTTAACTTAGGGAATTATATATAATATTTTAATATATTTAAATAATTAATATTTTAATGTTTTAAATATTAAATTATTTTAATTTTTAGAGAACCTTTTAAGTTATATTGTAATAATTGAAATACCCAGAATAATTTGCGACTTTTCTAGACACACATTTCAGTGACCACTGACTGAACCAAGAAAACATTAACAATATAAACAAACAGTAACAAGCAATGAGAGTGAAGCACTAATAAAATGTCTCCCAGCAGAGGCCAGGCCAGAACTAAATTCTACAAGACCTTTAACAAAGAAGCAGCAGGAGCAATGTTCCTCAGATACCACACTGCACACAAGTGCAAGCAAGACTTCCAAGCTCATCCTGTGGGGCCAGCATTAGTGACACCAAAATCAGATAAAGATACAGGCAGGAAGGGACAGAAGAGAGAGAGAGAGAGAGAGAGAGAGAGACTTTAGACCGATTTTTTATGAACACAAACGCAAAAATACTCAATAAAATATCATCAACACATTCAGAACCCATGAGCAAACTGCTTTCCTTATGGAAGCAAAGACAGTCCAGCTTTTGCCGATCAATAACTATAAAGAGCACACAAACAGAATCATGGACAAAAATCACATGATCATATCAATAAATGCAGCAAAAGTCTTTAACAAAATTAAGTATCCAAGGGCACTAGGAGGGAGAGCATCTCGCCTCAACATAACAGAGACTGCATACAGCAAACCACAGCCAGTGTTATACCGAACGGGGAAAAAACCGGAAGCATTATCTATAAAATCAATAATGAGACTTTCTGCACTCTTACTGAACATGCTAGTTGAATTCTTATCCAAAACAGTAAGCCAACATAAATAAATAAAGGCAGCATTAACAGAAATGAGGAGAGTTAATCATCCTTATTTTCAGGCATTATGATCCCATACTGAAAGGATTCTAATGTCTTTATCAGAACACTTAGGTCTAATGAATAGGTAGTTGAACCAACTAATAGTTAGTAGGATACAGAATCAACACGCAATAAAAAATTATTAGTTTTTCTACATAGCAACCACAAACATGCTGAGAAAAGAGAAACTGGAAAATTCACTTAATTCACAAGAACCTAAAAAACAGAAATAAAGTAGGAATAAACTTAGCCAAGGAGGCTAAAGACTTCTACAAAGAAACTATAAAGCCCTGAGGAAAGAAGGCACTGGTAGATGGAAAGACTACTTATGTTTAGGGCTCAGAAGAATCAAGACTGCAAAAATAACTGAAAGCAACCTGCGGGCTCAATGTAATCCCCACCAAAATCTGAGATGCATACTTCACAGAAATGGAAACTCAATCCTAAAATTCACACGGAGGCATAGCTGACCCCAAGCAGCCAAAATAATCCTCAGCAAAAGTAATGCTGGAGGTATTATGATATTTGATTTCAAATTATACTGTAGAGCCATAGAAACAACACTTGCATGGTACTGGTATAAAAATATGTATGGAGACCAGCAGAACAGAAAAGTGACTCCAGAAACAGCCTGAATAAAAGCAGAATCTGGTTCTAACAATGGTGTCAGAAACACATGTTGGAGAAAAACTACCTTAACAAATGACACTGGGAATCCTGGACATCCACATGTAGTAGCTGAAACCTTATCCCTGTCTCACGGTGTACAGTAATCTATTTTAAGTGGATCAATGACATTAATAAGACTTGAAACTACTAAGGAAAACCTTAGGAAAAACACTATTAGCATAGTCCATAGTTTTGGTAGGACTCCAAAAGTTCTGAAATAACAGAATTGACTAATGATTGCAAATAAAAGCTTCTGCCCAGCAAAAGACACAATTATCAAACGGAAAATACAGTCTACCAAAAGGGAGACACTCTGACAGCAATTATCCTACAGTAGAGTAATACCTAGATCATATAAAGAGCACAGAGAGCAAAACACTAAACAAACAATCTAATCAATACCTGGATAAATGAACTTAGGAGTTTTTAAAGCAGCACAAGAGGCCAGTAAACACACCACCTCTCCAAAAAAGTTCAACACTTTTAGCCTGCAGGGAAACACAAATCATAACTACATTAAAATTCCATGTCACCCAGTCAAAGTCATCATCATTAAGAAAACAAAATGCTGTGTCTTAATTGTGGATCCCAGCTTTGAATTATATGATCTGTGATAACTGCAGAAGCCAAGAAGAAGAGAGGAGAGGGGTGGGTCTCAGGATCTAGGAAGACAAAAGGCAATCAGTGGGGGAGGGGAGGGGAATACAGAGGCAGAGGGAGGGAAGGAGGAGAGGTAAATAATACTAAGAATACATACTTTATACGCGTACTTAAATACACATGTGTGTGCGCGCGCGCGCACACACACACACACACACACACACACACCACAGTTTAAATGAAGTTATACCACATGAGCTAACGATGCTTCCCACCCCAGGAGAGCTGTAGACCAACTAATGAAACAAAAACTGTGCCAGGCATGGAAATATCCCTTTGAGTTGTTGTCAGGGAAAACTAGAGACTCCCAAAACAATAAATCCTATTTATTACCATTGTCCTTGGTCACCTCCAAGAACTTGAAGGTAAGACTCTATTGTTGAAGACACCACATCATCTACATACCTATTCTTATAACTACAAATAATTGTATCTCTTACCCGTCACCAAAGCAGCTTCCTTCTTCAGCAGACAGAGGCTACTATGGAGATCTACAACTGGTCAAAATGAAGAGAGTAAGTGGCCATGGGGAGCCTATACCCAACTGGCACATCTACAACATACCCCCTAACATGTAAAGCTTAGAGAGTACACCATGAAAGAAGAGGCAGAGAGACTGTAAGAACCAGAGGATCAAGTGAGTGCTGCTCGGTAGTGTCCTCTAGACAGGACAACGATAGCACTGCCTAAACAAGACCTGCATAAAGAACACTGGGTGACGTGTCCATGTAAACACATGCCTGGGTGAAGACCTACAAGCAATCAGTGGCTGCTGAGAAAGGAAGGACCAGTCTCTAGAGCAATGAGTACCATGACATAGTATGCAATCCAAAATGGCCATCTCTAAACATACATACATAAGAGCAGTGATAGATGGAGTCAGTAGGATGTGTGTGTGTGTGTGTGTGTATTGTGTGTATGTGTGAATGTAGACAAGTCAGTGTGAGAGTGTGGGTGAGTCAGTCAGTGTGTGTGTGAGTGTGTGTGTGAGTGTGTGAGTCTGTGTGAATGAGTGTGGGCGAGTCAGCGTGAGTGTATGTGTGAGTCTGTGTGTGTGCGCGTGTGTCTGTGCGAGTGTGGGTGAGTCAGTATGTGAGTGTGTGTGTCAGTGTGCGTGTGTCAGTGTGTGTCAATGTGCATGTATGAGTGTGGGTGAGTCCGTGTGAGTGTGTGTGTATGAGTATATGTGTGTGTGTTTATAAAAGTAATAATTACAGAGAAGGTCAAGAACTTAAGAGGGGGTTGTTTGCAGAAGACCCAAAGAAAGCTAGCAGGTAGAGATGGGAAATTATGTAAATACAGCACTCATGTATGAAATACTAAAAAAATTTTAAATTTTTATGTTTTAAAAAAGTAAACGAAGCCACGCAGTGGTGGCGCATGCTTTTAATCCCAGCACTTGGGAGGCAGAGGCAGGAGGATTTCTGAGTTCAGGCCAGCCTGGTCTACAGAGTGAGTTCCAGGACAGCCAGAGCTACACAGAGAAACCCTGTCTCGAAAAACAAACAAACAAAAAAAGTAAACGAAAAGAAGACTGAATGTGTAGCTCAGTTGGTGGCATGCTTATGAAGAATACACAGAGAGCTGACCTCAATTCTCAGCATCATATAAACTGGGCATGCTGGTCCATGTCTGTATGCCCAGAACTTGGAAAGTAGCAACGAGAAACTCAAGTGATTTTCAGCCACATAATAAATTCTAGGCCTGTTTGGAATGCATGAGATCCCAACTGAAAAACAGTAATAGGAATGAAGACAAGGCCAGAGAAATGGTTTACCAGTTAAGAACATTTGCTCTTTCCAAAGACCAGGCTTTGATCGCCAGCACCCACATGGTGGCTCTCAGCCATCCATAACTCACATCCCAGGGGAGCTGCTGCCCCCTTCTGACCTCCTCAGGCACTGCTACACACACGGTACACAGACATACATGCAATCAAAACCCATACATATAAAATCAATAAACCTAAAACAAAACAAAAAAAAAAGATTTAAAGAAGAAAAGACAACGAATCAAAAATATTGTGGATGGAGGGATCTTTATCACTGCTGATAAATGCAAACTGATACAGCCACTGTGGAAACCAGTGTTCCTCAAAAGCTAAACTTAGGAGCTGGAGAGATGGCTCGGTGGTTAAGAGAGTTTATTGCTGGTCCTAGTTTGCTTTCTGTTACTATGATAAACACCAAAACCAAAAGCGACTTAGAGAGGAATGTGTTTATTCGGCTTATACATCCCGGGGTCACAGCCCATTATTAAGGAACTCAAGATATGAATTCAAACAGGAACAGAGAGAGGCAGAAACCATGGAGGAAAGCTGCTTGCTAGCTTGTTCTTTATGGCTTGCTCAGTTTGCCTTCTTCCACAATGCAGGACCCAGGGTTAGCACTGCCCACAGTGGGTTGGACCCTCCCACATGTTACTAATCAAGAAAATGCCATCACAAACACCCAGCATGCAGTTCACTAATTGAGATTCCCTCTTCCAGCTGACATCAGTTTGTGTCAAAATGACCAAAAGCTAACCAACACCCCACTCTCACAGAGGACCAGGTTTGGTTTCTAGCTCACAACCACCTGTAGCTCCCAGTTCCAAGGGATTTGATGCTCTCTGGCTTCAGAGAGCAACCTACGTGAACAAGTTGCACACAAACGGAAGCAGACAAGCATGCATATGTATATATATATACTTATACCTAAATACATCCATTTTAGAAATAAATCTTTAAAGCTAAAAATGGTACTGCATGTCTTCTGCTGTCAGTCAGCAGACAAGAGGAATACTCTCATACAAAACCTGCTGATGGTGGCAATATTAGCAATGCCAGCGCTATGAGATCAGCCTACGTGTCCATCAACAGGGAAACGGGGAGACAAAATGTGATGTATACATAATTAGTTAAATATTATCAGCCATAAGGAGTAAAATTCTGTTCTTGTCAGGAAAAAAAATAGAAGGAACTGGAAATCCTCAGAGTTGACTGAATAAACCCAACTCAGAAAGGCAATATTATGTGTTTTCTCTTGTGTGCAGAATCTAGATTTTTAAAGTAAAAACATGCAAATAAAAAAAGGAATGTATAGGAAGAGCCAGGGGGACAGAGATAGACAGGAAAGGGACAGGGGAGGGGGTTGGAGTCTGAATATTCTCTGAGGGCATTGTGTACATACATGAAGCTGTCATAATAAAATCCCCAGATTTAAAGAAAACTCACCTGAACTCAGCTCACAGATCCTTCACTACCCTGTTCTGCGGACCCTTTAGATGTTTTAGCCCTTATAACGTGAGAAGCCGGCTGGCTGCCTTAGGAGTCCTGGGCTGGTGTTTCACATGGTGCTTGATACTAAGTATACAACTAACCTGATCCTGGAAGATTCAGTTTCCACAGCTGCCTTTGTGTGAAGAAGCCTGTTTTAAAGAAACACCTTTTCACTGAAGTCTCAGTTCCGGTGACCACCCAGCAGTGTCCCTAGGTGCAGACAGACACAGTTGCCTTGATAACAAAAGCCAGTGTTTGCCATCCTAGAAAACTGAACAACCAACTCCCACACATGTCAGGCTGCTGTGTCCCTGAACTGTCTTCCCTTTTGAACTGGGAACGGCTGTTTTCATTGGCTACTGTAGAGTGCGTGGTTTATACTGTGTTTGCCTTGAACACAAACTGAAAGCCTATGACAGTGCTTCAGATATGACTCCTCCCTCCACGTTCATCCAGATGTTAACACCTGCTTCCAAGGTTCCTGAAAATGATAACCCACTTCAGTGCCCCTTAACACTTTTAAGCCTCTGAATACACAACAGAAGAGGTGAGAAGAAATCTGAGCATGTCATTTGTGGGGGCAGACTGTACCCCAACCTACAAAGAATGATGCCCTTCTATCAGCTGTGTGGGAGCAGAGGCAAAGGGTGTTTGTAGGAAGGGCCAGGGTACACAGGGTCTGCCAGCCTCTCTGCTTTGTCCTGGGATCAGCCTTGCTCAACTTTGTCCTAAGAGCAGCCTCCTTACGAGCAAGATGCTAAAAGCTAGTATGGAGAAGGAGCAGAGCTCCAGCTATGTCAGGTAGCTGTGCAAACTACCTAATCTCTAGGGCATTGTCGGGATACATTAAAAAGCCAACAGACCTGGACATTGTTACTTTCAGTCAAGCAATTTGTATGAATGAGAATCCAAGTGCTTGGGAAGAAAGGCCACCTGAAGGAGAGAGAGCCTGAGAGAACACTGGGAGTTTGGATCAAGAGAGTTGGTTTCTGATCCCAAAGGGTTGAGGATTCGGCCCGACATGTCTCGAGGTTCTTGGCAGGCATTTTTAAGCAGGTGCACAGCCGTCACTCAGCCTGTCTCAAACTGTGTGTTCTCTAGCAGGCGAGACAAAGGAATGAACTCTAGACCCCAGCATGTGAGGGAGAGATGACACATGTCTTGATGAACAGGGTAAATCCAGGCACCTCTGAGGGCCTTTGTTACATTCTTGAACTGTAGGAGGGGCCTCTGCTGGGGTTTGGGTGTTCTTGGCCTCCTCACTGACCTGGGGCATTATTTCCTTCTCCTCTCCCCTGTACGTCCCCACCTTCTTTCAAAAAAAAATGTTTAAAGGGTTTTGTCCGTGAATGATCTTATTCATGAAGCAGGCACGATGACAGTTTGCAGAGTTAAATGGGCACTTTAACTGTGTGTCTAATAAATCCGCAACCAAAATAAACACACGGGAAGAGAGTTCGGGAAAGAAAGGAGTCAGGCAGGCTGGCAGGCACGAAAGGAGCCTGTCACACTGATTTACACAGCCCTTAGAAAGCAGGGTGTCCCCCCTCCCTTCCCAGGTCTGGCTGACCCGAGGGCCAGTCCACAGCAGTCAGGTAGAGGCCAATGTTAAAGCACGCCTAGACGGACTGTGAATGGGGGGTGAGAAATGGAGCAGAAAGGCTCAAGTCGTCCACTGCTCATCAGAGAGTCAAGAGCCAAATGCAAGGAGGCAAAACCGGACTGGTACCGAACCACCGCGGGGTCCACACCCAGATTACAAGTGGCATTACCAGGCTCTTTCTGCCCACTCCAAATCACCCTCCACCCAGGATTTGGGAGACAAACTGGGATTAGAGACATATTCAGGCGAAGTTGACAAACACCTCTTGCTGTAGTGCTAGTCACCATTCTAAGGGCACAAGGGGACTACCTAAGACCTTGACCCTTTCTTAGCCAGCCTAGCACGCTAAGAGTATGCATTGGGGTGTATCTGCCATGAATCACCTTTCTCGCCCAGAAAGAACGCAGTCACACAGGGAAAGGGAAATTCCTCTAATATTTGAATAGGTTTGAGGGTAGGGCCAACCTTTTTTCTCATTGTCTGCCCCTTGCCTCCACTTAGTGCTATTTTAGGAGTAGACAAAAAAAAAAAAAAAAAAAAAGTTAAAAATGCTTGCTGTATTATGGCTATGGCTGGCCGCTCCTGGCCCTCCAGAGTCCCAGATGGCCTTGCTTCTGGTTCTCCAGGTGCCGAGACCTCTTTCAGATCACTGTCACCTCTAGCACCTTCTACCTGCAAAATGGAAAGAATGTCTCTAGCTGTTGTCCATCCCGCACTTCAGAGCTCAGCTCCACCCTAAAGCCAAGCGCATAGGTATGGCTGAGGCCTTCTTGCCTCTGCTTCTAGCCATGCTATCCCATTCTGGGATTCTTCTTCACACTCCAGTCTGTGGTATCATAGGCCACACAGCCTCATGACTCTCCACCAGCTACCCAATAGCAGTTTGTTCTAGAATGATTTTAATTTTTGTTTTAGGTAAATACTCAGTAGGCATTGCCTTTCCCCAGGCCACACGCTGTCCAGGACTCTTGATGGAAAGCACTTTGAGGTTATCTTCAAAGCCCTGTCCACACTTTCTCCAGAAGGAGATAGCACAATCAGTGACCTTTGCCCTCACCTGCTGGGGCCTTCAAATGTGGATTCTCTGTCACCCTTTTATGTATGGCTTCCTCAGGGGAAAGTGACCCAGCATTATTTTCTTGGGTTCCGGGAGAATTTCGGTAGAAAATGAAGCTCTTTTCTTGGTCTTGTCTCTGAAAAAGGTACACAACCCCATAGCCCATGGACGGATCTGCTGCTCTGAGGATGGCCAGGGTCCAGGAGAGGTACTTTGTGATGAGGGGCCTTGGGTTTCACGGAAGTACGCAGTACAAATTTCAACAACAACAGTAACTAAGCAGGAAGCCAGGAGAACACAGACCCTCTTAACTGTACAGCTACAGAACTTTGGAGACCTCAGCTGAGAAAGAGGAAGTGCCTCTAGCTACTGAAAAACAGCCTCAAGGGGTTTATGCTCCAATAGGGGAACAAAAAAGAATCCTCGTCCTTCTTGGGAAAAGGGCAGGACGCAGTAGCAGTCACAAAAGGTGCATTAAGAAGAGGTGAGGGAAGAGTGAACAGGTTGGACCGGAGAGAAGGCAGGGTTAGTTAGGAACACTCTCAAGAGAAGGTGGCTTCTCCCTGTCCTGCTGAGGCATGAGAGAGAGCAGAAAGGAGAGTGTCTCTTGGGCACAGAGTCCATCGGCATTCAGGGTCTCAGAGACAGAGTGGTCTGATCCAAGGAAGATGGTTGCCTCTGTGCCTGGAAGGGGTGCAGCAGGCAGCAAACAGAACCAAGGAGAGAGCAGTGAGGATCTCAGAATGGGATGAAGTCACCAGAACCTCCAGGTTTTAGACAGTGCAGGCAGTGAAGTGTATAGAAACCCCGAAAGGGGAGTTTCTGCACACAGTACATTTCAGCGCTGCCCCCAGCACCTTCTGCCCCCTCTCTGGGTCCCTTCAAACAGATGGAGGGGTAAAAGTAAGGAAGGACCTACAGACCATTTTGAGAGGGATTGGTCTTGACCTAGCCATAGACGTAGGCAGGAGAGAAAACTCCAAACTAGTCTACTTAAGATGTGTTTCTGATTAATCTATTTAGATGAGTATGTGGAAATATATCTCATAATGTAAGAGCCAATACATTACTGAATTCTGTGTGGTTGGGCATATCTTAGCAAATCTTTAAAGATAGCATGGGAGCCATCTGGCACACACAGTGACCCAGAGCACAGTCACATGGTTAAGTGAACATTACTGACAGCCTACAGTGGGTTCTACAGCAGGAGTCTGTTTTCTACCAGAAACAATGCACAGGATGAGAGGGAGCAAGCCAGAGGGACCCCCTTGTCTGTGAAAGAGGAGCCATGTTTATGAGGAAGACTCTGCCTGGGCTGCTTGGTCCTCAGTGTGACTCCTGAGCCATGCAGGACCTAAAAAACGGCATTGGTCTTTCTCTGGGTAATGGGCTCATATAAAACTGAAAGAATCCACCCACTTTACAGTCTAATTGGACAGCAGTAAGTCAAAAAAAAAAAAAATGTGTGTAAATAGACTTTCTCCAAGCTTGCCGGAGCAGAGTCACTCCTAAAGAAAAAAGTCAAAGTCTCTATGGCCAGCTGCTCCAGATTCTCAGAGAGTTGCCTAAGCTCTTTCTTGTTCTCTGGAAAACTTCAAAATTTGAGCAGTGACCATCACTTACATTAAAATCTGAACCCTTGGTGGCCATTGTCCTGTATTCCAGAGAAGGACAATGCACTCACTTAGCAAGGCCCACAAATGGAAAACCATGGAAGAAAAGAGTCACACAAAAAGAGGGGGGGGGGGGACACAAGACAATAGCAGGGGAATTGCTCAGTAATTCCTTCCAGATTTGCTTACAACAACCTACGTACTGTGACTTCCTGAGGAAACTTGTGAAGCTGGTATCTGGATGCATATCACAGGGCCTAGGAACTATGTAAAAAGAGAAAGAGAAAGCTGGAGGAAGAACAGGGCTGGGCTTCCAGAAAAGGCATGAGCAAAAGGCCTAGCCCTTTCCTTTCCACTGCGGGAGAAGGGGACATCTGCATGCCTGTGCTCATGTCAGCACTACTCACAGTAACAGAGAAGGGTGTCAACCAAAGCACCCAACTGACAGGTGGATAAAGAAACTGGTACCTGGCCACAGTGGAATACTATTTGGCACAAATGTGAAGGAGATCTTAACATTTCAGAGAAAATAAATGAATCTGAAGGTCATCATCTTATGTGGGGAAAGGGGCACAGCTACAGAAGACAACCACAACATATTCTTACCTGGTACATAGATGCTAAGGAAGTTGAGGGTAGGATGGAAGTAGAGTGTAACCATGGTAATTACATGTTCAGGATGGGAGACTAGGTCTAGAGAGATGTTGGATAAAGGATGAAAGATTTCATGGGGTTGGAGAGGTGGTTCCATGGTGAAGAGTACTGCCTGGATGTGTATTAGGTTAATGTGTGTGTGGTTAAAGGTTGTAATATCAGAGTATTCTATACATTTCCTTAAAAACAGAATATTTAAGTAATAAAGTATGAGAATTTAACATTCCTTTAACATTTAAAAAAAAAAAAAAAGAGTACTGGCTGTTCTTCCAGAGGACACAGGTTCAATTCCCAGCAACTACATGGCAGCTTACAACTGTCTGCAATTGCAGAGGACCGCACACCCTCATACAGAAATATATGCAGGCCAAATACCAATGCTCATAAAATAAAAATAAATATTTTATTAAATAAAAATCTTAGTTATGATGAATAGGTTCAAAAGAGGTCTATTGTACAACACGATGATTACAGGTTTCAGAGTATTATGTGATGAAAAATTGCCAAGAGTAGGCTTTCATATTTTGACCACAAAATAATGGTATATGAGGTAATGCAAAGGCCAATTTGCCTAATGTAGCCATTCTACATTGTGTGTAGATGTTAAAATATCAGGTATGCCTTAAGTATGAATAATTTGTATTTGTCAATTAAAAATTAATAATGAATGCCCAGGCTGACCTATCTTTGATTCATCAGAAAATGAAGAAAAAGAAGAAAGAAATATGCACATCTTAGGCTGGAGGATAAGCCATGAGCTTGTAAGTGGAGGTACCCTTGGGCTGGGCCTTACCAAACACAAGGAAAGCTAATCCCAGGTCTTAAACCGACCAGTGAAATGTCTTCAAACCCTCAGGCAAGAAACAAACCAAAGAGGATGGGCCAAGGAGTGAGCTGGAGTCAGAAGCACTTGGAAGCCAGCATGTGGGAGAACCAGCATGTGTGTGCACAAACAGGTCCATAAGGTCACATCTGCTGATGTCAGATAGCCAAGAACATTGTGGGCATCTGGGACAAAAGACCTTCACAGGCATCTGGGACAAAAGACCTTCACAGATCACACACACACACACACACACACACACACACACACACACACACACACACACACACACACACACAGAGGCAGACATATCCTAGAGTGAAAACAGAACTGGCTCTCAGAGTCTACCTGACCACATCCACACGCTTACTCTAGCCATTGTATGCCTTCTGTGGTTTGTTGTGACACCATCTGGTCGGCACATTGTAAAAGTGTACTGTAGGGCGATCGGGGGTGAGGGAGACAGCTTTCTGCACACTTGTTGTAAGCCACCTCACACAGGCAGCTGGGTGTGGTCTACACAAACTGGTTCTCGAAGGCCAATCCTTAACCCTTTTGTCTATTCACGGGAGTGAAAAGAAAGAAGTCTCTCTGCTTTTCTCAGCAACAAAAATGTGAGGTGGGCCTTGATGGCATCAAAGCTGTGTGGTTGCCCTAACTGCTTGTCAACAGAGAAAAGCAGGCAGCCCGATGGCTACGCATGGGCAGATTTTTGTCTGTTTGGCTCTGAAGTGGGTAGTATGTCTGTTTCACAGAAACAGTAATCAGTTCTGTCTCCTAGCTGGGGCTCTGTTAATAGCTGGCTGCTAGCTTCCAAGCCTACAGCTTGGTAGAGGTGACAATAATGGATGACTGGCCAGCCACTGAGTAGGTATTGTGTTCTGAAGGGCGTCACAGGGAAACAACCTTATAGGTGACCCTGAGAAATCATGCCTCACAACCAGAGTGCATGAGAGCCAGATGAACCCTCCCTTGTGACATTTGGTGCCCAGAGCTTCCCTGGTCTTAATGAAAGTGAGAGATCAACATTACCTTTTGATTGTCAACATTGCCTTTTGTTTGTCTTCCTCTGGTGCTGGGAATGGACCCAGACCCCTCGCATGTAAGAAAGCACTTCCACTGGGCACCAGCCCCAGTGCCTGGGCACAGCAGAGTAGTCTGTTTTTAAGACTTTTCTTAGAAGCTGGATAGTTCGTTACTAAAGAAATGCTGGGGACAAGAGAGAAACCAATACAAAGGACTGGGCTTAAAGGTTTGGATAGAAGCAAGGCTCATCTTTATAGAGTTTTGACCGTAAAAAGTTTATCACTAAATTAGCTATTCAAAAGGGCCAGCCTGCAAGACAGCTGAGCGGGTAAGGGCATCTGACTCCACGCCTGGTGACTCGTGTTGAATTACCAGGATCTACACGGTAGAAGGATAGAACTGACTTCCATAATCTGACTTCAGGCCTCCACATACAGTGGCATGAACACGCACCAAACACACGAGCATGCACACACACACACACACACACACACACACACACACACACACACACGGCACATACATATGAAGATAAAATAAATATATTTTTAAAAACACCACGACAGCTTTTAAAATCGAAGTCCCCATCGGTGCAGCTGCTGGCTGTGGAGTAGCTTGGTTTGGGTGGAGCAGCCCAGCAGATCGGCTTCCTATCCTCCTGACCACTGCAGCACTTCTATGCCTCCTGTAACTTAGGCAAGGCTGTGGCCCGGCCTCTTGCATTGCAGATGGGAAAAGAAAGGCCCAGGGAAACAGACAATCTCTCTTTCCAGAGGACACTTCTCTAAACAAACCAACTCATGAACAAACAAACAAGACAATCTCTTCAAAGATTTATTTTTAATTAAAAAATAAAAGTTATCTTAACATAGCTGCATTTGCAGCTTCCGGGATGGCAACTTCATGAAGCAGGAAAGCCAAGGATCATCGGGTCTGTTGGCACCTGACCATCTTATAAAGGTACAAAGGCACACGTGTCTCCAAACAGATAAGCAGGACTCAGAGATGTCCCTCGTAACTCACAACTCCCTCCAACTTCTTTTTTTTTTTTTTCTTTTTTCTTTTTGTCTTACTTTAACAGCTTTCCCCATCCCACCCCACCCCACCTCAAAAAAAAAAAAAAAAAAAAAATTCAATTCTCTTAAAACTACAGAAATAAGCGCTGAGTCAGCAAGGAGCCAGGGCAGGCCTCCTAAGCACTTCCACCTACCTGTCTCTGCTTTGCTGACCTGTTGCCCAGAGGGGACTAGAGAGGAATAAGAGCAGCCCTTGCTACAGGCCAGTCGAGAGCCTGTCACACTAACAGGCTGCTGTAGCCAGCCCTACAGCTATCACCCACGCCTGGGCAATCAGATCCAAGGCGCTATCTCCCTGACTCAAGGGTTTCTGTGGCTAACACAGCCTTGCAAGAAGGGCAAGTCCCACACCAGCAAGTCTTCATCAAATGCTCCAGACAATGCCGCTGGGAGGAGGGAGACCGGAAGTGCTCCTCTACCCATGTTACTAGTCTTTAGAGGTCTTCTCTCCTTCAGAGTCTCCTTGCCTCTCTCTTCCCTTCTTCCCAGTCTCCCCCTCCCCCCCAAGAATTTTATTTTAGCTTAATGGTGGGGGTTCAGAGGAAGCTTCTGGAAACTCCTGGGGCTGGTGAATCGGTTCTGCCACCTCCAAGGGGACAAGGCACGCTTTGGGCTCCTGGGTATCACAGGGCTCCTCCTGTCCCTGCAAGGATTCCAGGGGCTCCTGGCTCTGGGCCTGGCTGTTCATCTTCTCTTCAGCTTCAATCTCCTCTGATGTGGGAATGGAGTTCTTCTTGGGGCGCCCCTTAGGTTTTGTAGGTGCTTCCTGTCCACCTTTAAGGACCTATGTGGGGGGAAAAAGAAAAGTTATTGAATCCAAGAAATCCCTCCATCCTGCTCCTGGTCCACCCTCACACAGCACTGTGTACTTTCCTCCGGATAACAAAGCCGCAGGGTTTGGCCACCTATATTTTAAGGCTATCTGTGTAGCCAGTTTCTTCCACACTCAGTGGATTTTAGTCAGCATCGCACACTTTGGTATTTAATACCCTGATCATGAACACAGAAAAATGTCCCCTCCTTTGGTAAGGAAAGAAATTAAAGTTCAGATGCTAAGGAGGTAACTGTGGGCTGACAGATTAAAAGAACAGATCTCTAGCAAGCAGGAAAGTAAACACCCGTGTGTGAAACGGAGCCGGGATCACCTTTTCAAGACAATCTGACAAGTCAAGTTAAAAGCGTTTAAACGTGAACCCTTTAAAAAAGAAGTGCCTTACAGTAAGTTCTCAGCACTCACACTTAAAAAAAAAAAAAAAAAAAAAAAAAAAAAGCTGATCTGCAAAACATATTCAACCATACCCCAAATGGCCTATGTCAGTATAAAATTTTATACAGGTGTCCCATTTTGTGATCTACACGAGAACCCCCATGAGACAGGCAGAAATTATTGTTTTCAATATTCATAGTTTACTTAGTAAGGTAGTATACAGTCCTTCCTCCACGACTCCAATCCCTGGTTCTGTGTAGTTAACGTTCCAAGCGGCTAGCGGGAAGAGCTTTGGGGAGGGGGAGGGGTTTCAGCTAACTAGAGAAGTGATGGGAGATAGTTTTGCTACTTTGTGTATCTGGATTCATATCTCTAGGGCATGATATCTGAGATGAATACATTTATCTGAAGAAGCAGATTATTTTCCCTCACTGGTTAGTGGTTTTACTTCATGGTTGACCCACTACTTTCGGACATGCGGTGAAGTCAGATTGTCATGTGGGAGAATGGAACAAGTTGCTGATTTCATGTGATCAGGAAGCAAAGAGAAACAGGAGGAGCTGGGGTCTCAGTGTCCACAAGAGGACACTTCGCTAACTTATTGCTCCTCTTCTCCGTTTGCACAGAAGTTCCTTAAGAACAAATTTCTCCTGACCAAGACCTTTCTATGTAATCACTAGGTATTTATGGACTGTTTCCTTCTTCAAAGCCAGAAGAGGACCTCCTTGGGCTGAACATCAAGAATGAGTGCCGTGACTCATCAAACCTTAAGTTCATATTAAAACAGGTTTGAGATATAATTTGCATTCATGCTTCATGTATTTAAACTGCCCAATTTAACAATGTTTAGCATAATTGCTAACTTGGGCAGCTATCACCACAGCGCTATTTTGGATCATGCTTCCTCATCCCCAGTAGAAACGTTATACCGATTAGTACCAAATCTTTGCCCTGCACCTCGGCAATCGCCAGTCTTTTCACATAAGCAGAATCATAACATGTGGGCTTTGCTCGCTTCACTTGGCAGAGTGTCCTTAAGATCTGTCTATATTGAAACACATATCAGAAGATAATAGTCACCGTATGTCTGTATCAGTTTGCTGACTCCCTCTCTCATCAGCTGACGGACGCTCAGGTTACACCCACCTTTGGGCTCAGTGAATAACGCTATCATGAGCACCAGTGAACAGACACTGCTTCAAGTTTCCACTTGGACCTTTTTCAGGTCTGTACCAGAAACGGAGTTGCTGCATCGTGCGGCAACTCTGTGATTAACGTTCTGAGAACTCTTGCTAACGTAGCTGCCCCACGGAACATCTCAACCAACCATGGGTGTGGATTTCAGCTCCTCACCAACGCTTGTAATCAATCCTTCCTGATTATAGCCGTCCTAGCTAGTGCAAAGGAGGGTCTCAGTGTGGTTTTCATTTGCATTTCCCTAATGGCTAACAATGTTGAGCAGCTTTTCATGTGATCTTTTAAAAATAAATTTTAATTGAAAGATAATTATATCATTTCCTCCTTCCCTTCCTCCAACTGTTCCTGTGTGCCCCTCCCCATGTTAGTCTTTCTCTCAAATTCATGGCCTTCTTTTTTAAATTGTTGATATACATTTTACCTAAGTATGTACGTATAGCCTGCTCAGTCTGTATACTGCTTCTTTTGTGCACATGATCTCAAGGCAGACCATGTGTACATCAATTTGTCTGTTTGAATTGTCTCCTTAGACTATAAGAGATTTTTAAAAATAATCTAAATTCATGTTCCTTATCAGATAGAACATTTAAAAATATCTCTTCCCATGCTGAGGGCTCTCTTTCCAGTTCTCTCTCTCTCTCTCTCTCTCTCTCTCTCTCTCTCTCTCTCTCTCTCTCTCTCTTCATGCTGTGATGGTATCCTTCACAGCACAAAAGTTTTTAATTATCATAAAATCCAACTTAATTTTTCTGCTGTTGCTAATGATTCTTTGTGTTGTATATAGGAAGGCCTTGTTTAATCATAAATCAAGAATATTTACTTATGTTTTCTTCTAAGGCTTTTAGTATTTTAGTTCTTTTTTTGATACTTTATTTACATTTCAAATGTTTCCCCCTTTCCAGATCTCCCCTTTGGAAACCCCTTATCCCCTCCCCAATCCCTCTGCCTCTATGGGAGTATTCCCCCACACCCCCACCCACCCACTCTCATTTTCCCTCCTTGGCATTCCCCTATACTGGGGCATCTAACGCCCTCAGGACCAAGGGCCTCTCCTCCCCCTGATGGCTAACAAGGCCCTCCTCGGCCACATATGTGGCCAGCACCATGGGTCCCTCCATGTGTATTCTTTGGTTGGTGATCTAGTCTCCAGGAGCATCAGGGGGTCAGACCAGTTGACACTGTTGCTCCCTTCATGGGACTGCAAACTCCCTTAGCTCCTTCAGTCCCTTCTCCAACTCCTCATCTGGGACCTCATGCTCACCCCAATGGTTTCTGTGCAGTGAATCTTAAGTATTCTGAACTTTTGGGCTAATAACCACTTATCAGTGAGTACACACCGTGTTCATTCTTTTGTGACTGAGTTACCTCACTCAGGATGATATTTTCAAGTTCCATCCATTTGCCTGAGAATTTCATGAAGTCATTGTTTTTAATAGCTGGGTAGTACTCCATTGTGTAAATGTACCACATTTTCTGATCCATTCCTCTGTTGAGGGACATCTGGGTTGTTTCCAGCTTCTGGCTAATATGGCTGCTATGAACATAGTGGAGCATGTGTCTTTATTACATGTTGGAGCATCTTCTGGGTATATGCCTAGGAGTGGAATAGCTGGGTCCCCAGGTAATATTATGTTCATTTTTCTGAGGGTCTGCCAAACTGATTTCCAGAGAGGTTGTATCAGCTTGCAATCCCACCAGCAATGCAGGAGTGTTCCTCTTTCTCCACATCTCGACAGCATCTGCTGTCACCTGAGGTTTTGATCTTAGCCATTCTGACTGGTGTGAGGTGGAATCTCAGACTTGTTTTGATTTGCATTTCCCTGATAACTAAGGATGTTGAATATTTCTTTAGGTGCTTCTCAGCCCTGTGAATTTCCTCAGTTGAGAATTCTCTGTTTAGCTCTGCTCCCCATTTTTAAATAGGATTCTTTGGTTCTCTGGAGTTTAACTTCTTGAGTTTTTTGTATATATTGGATATTAGCCCTCTATCGGATGTAGGATTGGTAAAGACCTTTTCCCAATCTGTTGGTTGCCGTTTTGTCCTATTGACAGTGTCCTTTGCCTTACAGAAGCTCTGTAATTTAATGAGGTCCCATTTGTGATTCTTGATCTTAGAGCACAAGCCATTGGTGTTCTGTTTAGGAACTTTCCCCCGTACCCAGGTGTTCGAGAGTTTTCCCCACTTTCTCTTCTATTAGATTCAGTGTATCTGGTTTTATGTGGAGGTCCTTGATCCACTTGGACTTGAACTTTGTACAGGGAGATAGGAATGGATCAATTCGCATTCTTCTACATGTAGACCGCCGATTGAACCAGCACCATTTGTTGAAAATGCTGTCTTTTTTCCACTGAATGGTTTTAGCTCCTTTGTTGAAGATCAAGTGACCATAGGTGTGTGGGTTCATTTCTGGGTCCTCAATTCTATTCCATTGATCTACCTGCCTGTCGCTGTACCAATACCATACAGTTTTTATCACTACTGCTCTGTAGTACAGCTTGAGATCAGGGATGCTGATTCCCCCAGAGGTTCTTTTGTTGTTAAGGATAGCTTTTGCTATCCTGGGTTTTTTGTTATTCCATATGAATTTGAGAATTGTTCTTTCTAAACCTATGAAGAATTGAGTTGGAATTTTGATGGGGATTGCATTGAATCTGGAGATTGATTTCAACTATATTTTAACTATACTAATCCTGCCAATCCATGAGCATGGGAGATCTTTCCATCTTCTGAGGTCTTCTTCGATTTCTTTCTTCAGAGACTTGAAGTTCTTGTCATACAAATCTTTCACTTGTTGCTTAGAGTCACACCAAGATACTTTATATTGTTTGTGACAATTTTGAAGGGTGTCATTTCCCTAATTTCTTTCTCTGCCTGTTTATCCTTCGAGAATAGGAAGGCTACTGATTTACTTGAGTTAATTTTGTATCCAGCCACTTCGCTGAAGTTGTTTATCAGCTGCAGCAGTTCTCTGGTGGAGTTTTTTGGGTCACTTAAGTATACCATCATATCATCTGCAAATAGTGATATTTTGATTTCTTCCTTTCCAATTTGTATCCCTTTGACCTCCTTTTCTTGTCTTAATTGCTCTAGCTAGAACGTCAAGTACTATATTGAATAGATAGGGAGAGAGCGGGCAGCCTTGTCTAGTCACTGATTTTAGTGGGATTGCTTCAAGTTTCTCTCCATTTAGTTTGATGTTGGCCACTAGTTTGCTGTATATTGCTTTTACTATGTTTAGGTATGGGCCTTGAATTTCTGATCTTTCCAGGACTTTTATCATGAAGGGATGTTGAATTTTGTCAAATGCTTTTTCAGCATCTAATGAGATGACCATGTGGTTTTTTTCTTTGAGTTTGTTTATGTAGTGGATTACATTGATGGATTTCCGGGTATTGAACCATCCCTGCATCCCTGGGATGAAGCCTACTT
>CM052706.1:83642841-83715068 GCA_028551405.1 Uromys caudimaculatus | reverse complement strand
GAAGTCTGGTGTAATTCTGATAGGTCTGCCTTTATATGTTACTTGACCTTTTTCCCTTACTGCTTTTAATATTCTTTCCTTATTTTGTGTATTTGGTGTTTTGACTATAATGTGACCGGAGGAATTTCTTTTCTGGTCCAATCTATTTGGAGTTCTGTAGGCTTCTTGTATATTTATGTTCATCTCTTTCTTTAGGTTAGGGAAATTTTCTTCTATAATTTTGTTGAAGATATTTACTGGTCCTTTAAGTTAGGAATCTTCACTCTCTTCTATACCTATTATCCTTAGGTTCTGTCTTCTCATTGTGTCCTGGATTTCATGGATGTTTTGGGTTAGGAGCTTTTTGCCTTTTGCATTTTCTTTGACTGTTGTGTCAATGTTTTCTATGTTTCTTCCACACCTGAGATTCTCTCTTCTATCTCTTGTATTCTGTTGCTGATGCTTGTATCAATGACTCCTGATCTCTTTCCTAGGTTTTCTAACTCCATGGTTGTCTCCCTTTGTGATTTCTTTATTGTTTCTATTTTTAGTTCCTGGATGGTTTTGTTCATTTCCTTTGTCTGTTTGATTGTATTTTCCTGTAATTCTGCCTGTTTGATTGTGTTTTCCTGTAATTCTTTAAGGGATTTTTGTGTTTCCTCTTTAAGGGCTTCTAGTTGTTTACCTGTGTTCTCTTGCATTTCTTTAAGGGAGTTATTTATTTCCTTCTTAAAATCTTCTATCACCATCCTGAGATGTGATTTTAAATCTGAGTCTTGCTTTTCTGATGTGTTGGGGTATCCAGGGCTTGCTTTAGTGGGAGAGCTGGGTTCTGGTGATGCCAAGTAGCCTTGGTGTCTGTTCCTTATGTTCTTGCCCTTGACTTTCACCATCTGGCTATCTCTGGTGTTAGCTGGTGTTACTCTCTCTGACTGTGGCTTGTCCTTCATGCAAGTCTCAGTGTTAATACTCCTTGAAGACCAGTTCTCTCTGAGAGGTATTTGGGTTTGAAGAGCTGTGGTACAGGGTCAGCTCTGGGGTGCAGACAGAAACCAGAAGGATCTAGTCCCCAGCTGTCCCTTGGTTCCTATGTCCTGATGGCTCTGCAAGGGTCCCTCTTGATCCAGTGAATTTGAACAGAAGTGGTGGTCTTGCCTGTGCTCGAAGGTATGTCGGCACTCCTGGGATACCAGCTCTCTCCTGGCACTATTTGATCCACTCCCCAGCCACCAAAAGAAACCAGAAGACCATTCCTCAGTCCCTGTGTCCAGGGGATTCCAGGTGGGTCCCTCTGAGCAGACAGGCTTGCCCACACTCCTGGAAGTCTAGCTTTCTCCTGGCACTATTTGGCTATGGAGCCCTGGTGGCCCAGGCAGAGGTCTCCCACCACAGATGGAAACCTGAAGGCTACTGTCCCTGGCTGTTCCTCAGTCCCTGTGTCCCTAGAATTCCGGGCGGGTCCCACTGAGCAGTGGTGCTCCTCTTACCCCCCTCACGGGCTTTTCCACACTCCCGGGCGTCTAGCTTTGTCCCAGCGCTATTTGGCTATCAGGATTTTAGTTCTTATGTAGATCTGTGATCTGTTTTGAGTTAATTTTTACATATAAGAGCCAGAAAAAATCAACAAACTCCTCTTTCCAGCTGCAATTCTTCTTGACTTATTCGAACCCATCCAGATAGCTCAAATGGAGGTACGAAGTGACCTTCAACAAGGTATAGTCACTAACAGAAATCGCCTCTGGAGAGAAGACACCCATGTTCCTTATTGGGTTTGTGAGTATCTGATTTTGATGTCAGTGCTTTTGAAAGTGCCTGACTGTGCCAAGACAGAATCTCCATGTTGCAAGCAGCTCCACTGGGTATGAAAGAGGCTGTACAGAAAGCAGTTGCCCCATGCAGTAATCAAGTTAGAAAAGGGCAGGTCTAAGGAAGTCATCTAATTGGCAAACGAAAGTCCAGCCCAGCAATTACAGAACACCACCCACACAGCTTGGATCTACCCCACCTGGCTGTTTTCCTACAGCGTGAAAAAAAAAAAGTCAAAACAATCAGACCATTTTCTAAATGGAATAAAACATTCCAGTGCAAGCAATAATTAGGAGATAACTACTCTCCTGGCTGCTTTCCGCATCGACCTCTGGCCCCCTGCCTCCCAGCGCACCTGAGACATGCAATTATCCAGCACCCGCCCTGCACCAGGATTGTACACTCACAAACACCCTGCAGGCCTCTCTGGGGGCTTGCTTCCCCACCGATTCCTAGAGACAGGTTGTTCCTTAGTCCAGAGAGGTCAGGCAACCCACTGGGCATGAGGTCACGTGCTTCTCTCTGTCTCTCACAAAACCACTAGAATAGGGTACTTCATTAGCTGCATTTATTGGCAGTCCTCCTCTGGACCCTAAATCTAGGCATTTGAATATAGATAAAGATGTCAAGATGGCTCTTCTTGCTTTCTTCCTGAGGTACTTAGATGGGGTTCAGGCAGTCAGCTCAGAGAGAACAGGATGATAGAGTAAAAGGGTGCATCTTCTTTACTTCCCTTTCCAGACAGAAAGCAGTTGACAGAAAGTGTTTGCAGGGATCAAAGTGAGCCAGGGGGGAGCTGGACTTAAATGTAAGACTCCAAACTTCTCCAATCTAGCACTCTTTCTTACCAGCATCTCTTTCTGTTTAATGTGTAGGAGCATGCGCCACTGGTCTTACTGCCTCTTACTCGTCCACACTCACCCACCCGAAGCCAGGCTTGTGAACTTGGGGAGCGTTTGCTTCTCTCTCCCCTCCCCCTTCCAGCACAATTGGGGCCATGGAATTGATGATGCTGAGAAAAAAATCTGGGCTCTCCTGCATGAATCTCTCCCATGGTATCACCATTCTCATTAGCTGTTTGTCCCAGCCTGATGACCCAATGTCCCATTAGGCCTCAAACTGTGTCAAAGTGCCAAATCAGGGGACCAAGTACTCAGGACTCCTCTCAACCAAAGAGAAGCTTGAGGGGTCCTAGAATCCTGTAGAATTCACTTTCACCTTCCTACCATGGCCTCTAAAAGCTCAGATTATTTGAAAACATAGATTTTGTTGACAACAAACACTAAAAACCACAATGGCTAATATCCCTTGTCTGCATCCCATTTGGCAAGCACTGTCCTAGGCATTTTATAGATGTTACCTCAGATAGCACAACTCTGTGAAGTAGGTGTGAGACTTTACTGAGGAGACATATAGTAACCTGTCCAGGGTCATAACTGGTAACAGTTTCACAGAACTGTTGATTCTCTGGAGACAATGCAAAAGCAAGTGGCACCCACATGTGACATTATAGTCTTCCCACATTCTGGCGTACAGTTGGGTCCGCTTTCAGAAGAGAACTGAGTGTTAATACTGCTGACCACTGAAAAGTGAGACGTTTCCAGCCTGATACAAACGCCGTGGAGCCCCAAAAACAGAATATGGGATAAGCATCCCATCTAATGTGCAAAATTAAATTTACTCAACCTGCTATAGGTTACACATGCTGACCAGTCAAAACTAGTTAGAGATCCTATCTGGCTCTTGGCAGCTTTGTCCTTGGCAGTCTCAAGAGTGAGTCTGAGAATCAAATGCTAATCTTTTTCCAGTTCCAATTAGGTTACTAGCCTTGAGACATCTTTATTACCCAATTATCTTTTTCTTCCCTTCTCAGTACCTGAAGAGATAGCCTTGAAAGAGTTTTTAGCAGGGAATATATGAGGCAATCTGGAGCTCAACAATGCCCTTGCTGTTCTGAGGGAGTCTGAACTCAACACTTACAACTGCACGCCATGCCTTGTGTGTGGCTCCCACCATTCTGAAGTTCCTTCTGCCCCTTCTTTATGTCTGGGGCCCGTTCTCCACCATCAGTGGACACATGCCCTTCCATCCACTGAGACCAGCTTACAGGCGAGTCTTCCACAACGCACCCCCTCCTCTGCTCCTGAAGCAGCATGTCCACCCTTCCACGGTTGCCTTGATTACTCTGTATAACTTAGCTTTCAGGTCTGCCTCAATGACTGGACTGAAAATATTTTTTATGTTTTGTGCATTTTAATTAATGTTTTTAATTAGCATTCGAAGCATTAACTTCATTAGGTATTTTCAAACATCATCTGTTTGTGAAAGCTTTCCTCCCTTCTTCCATCTCTGCCTCCCCTTGCACTCCTCACCTCATCCTTCCTGCCCCTTCAACACTCCTTTCTCCTCTCACAGGCCTTTTTGGTTTCCTTACCTAACAGCCACTGCATGGAAACGCAAGTACCTCAAAACGCTTTTAAGGTTTTAAGGGACCACCTCATCTTGTCGCTTCAGCCCTATTACCTGATACAAATTAACTGGCCCGTGTGCTGTTATTAACATGAACTGAACTAAAAGCTTGGTTCTCTTCTCTCCTGAAGGGATCTGAATTTGGCTTGCCTAGAAGGTTCTCTGAGTCAAATGTGCTGAGTTACTTCCATTTTGAAGTGTATGACTGATAACCATCATCGGGTACTCCACAACTGTGCCGGCAGTAGAGTGGCTGATGAAAACGGGTGATGTCAGAGCCCGGGGCGCACACGCTGTCCCACGGAGGGGACTGGGTGGTGCTGGCCGAGAGCACAGGTTGTCAGTTCGTTACTCATATGACTCATGCGAAGATTGCTGATAACCAATTTAAACAATACTCTACTGCTCGGGAGACATTGATTTCCACAATGATGGTTGGTGAGGAAAGAGAAAGGTGGTAGAACTTAAAAGAAAAAGAACTCAAGGGACGCACCCCAGATGGGCAGGGAGGAACACCCAGGGGAATGTGGCCCAGCACCTCTCACTCCCAAACAACACCCACCCACCCCCAATTTTCACCGTAACTTTCATATGTGTAGTAGAGCCTTACAGAATATTTAGAATGACTCTATTTATCTGAATTTCATGAGCCTTCAGTTTTAACTTCTGTCTGCAGCTGTCTTCACCACCGTGTCTCTGAATTCTTTGGGGGGTTTATCTCGAACTAAATAACCGAATCATTCTGCACGCACGCCCTTGCTACTTCCTGGGCCTTCTTTCTCCACCTACAGAACAAATTCCACTAGAAGCAGAGGTTATGTTTTATTTTCATCCCTGTGCTGCCCACGACAGGGATAGCTAGCAGAGGAGCAGCGCTTTAGTTTGGATGTGAATGTGACCACAGCATCCTCCCTAATGTAAAACGTACAGAGGTAGCACTTCAAGAAGGTGACTGCACTAGGAGAGCTCTGACATCACAGCAGGCTCACAACCGGATAGCTCACTACAAGGTGGGAGCCAGTTGAAGGGAGCATGCTTCGAAATGACCTGGCCTGTCCCCAGTCCTGCCATGGGTCCCTGAGACCAAACTTCCTGGGAGGGGAGCTTATCCTGCTTCCCAGTGACTTCAATGCCACCAAGTTTAAAGACCCCTGCATTCAAGGACACAGGCACTGAAGCATGTGTCTTTTTTTAGTGACTATTGCCGGAAGGTCTTTAGCTATTGCTGGGAGGACAAGAGAGTTCTTTGGGTGTGCTAGAAGGTGGGGTTCAGAACAGCGGCTGAGAGAGAGTGTAGGTTTTCCTCCTTGATTTCTAAAGAAACTGGTTAAGAAATGAGATCAACTAGAGAGGCTAAGCAACAAGGAGGACTTAAGTGGAGGATGTAAGGATCTCCCTCAGGCAAGGGGAAATATAGTAGACTTCGCAGGTGAACTACGAATGGGTAGAGTTGAGAAGAGGCAGGATCAGATGGGGGAAGGAAGGGGAAAATACCATACCAAGAGAACTGACTGGAACTGGGGGACATCTCAGGGGTGAAGTGGAAACCTAGTGCAATGGAAACTCCACGGAATCTATGGGAGTGACCCTAGCAGAGACTCCTAGTAGTGGAGGACACAGGGCCCGATCTGATCATCTTCTCTAACTAGGCAAGGCCTCAAGTGGAGAGAATGGGACACCAACCCAGCCACAAAACCTTCTATCTGCAGATTGTTCTGCCTAAAGAGTATGCTGGGACCAGCGGCTGGCTAGCACAATCATCATCAAAAAGACCAGAGAGACTTCATCCAGCTGCTGATGGGAGCAGATGTAAAGTACCACAGCCAAGCCTTAGGCGGAGCTTAAGGAGTCCTGCAGAGGAGGAGAAAGGATTAGAGGAACCAGAGGGGTCAGGAACACCACAAAAACGGGGACCATAGCATCAACTGACCCGGATTTGCAGAGAGCCCGCAGGGGTCTGACCTAGGTCCTCGGCATGTATGTTGTGGCTGTATAGCTTGGTGTTCTTGAGAGGATCCTAACAGTGGGAGCAGAGGCTGTACCTGACTCTTTTGCCTACTCATGGAACTGTTTTTCTCCTGCTGGATTGCCTTTTTGTCTTGATGTGATGGTATATACCTTGTCTTATTGTAGCTTGTTTGGTTGATGTCCCTGGGAGACGTGCTCTTCTCTGAGGAGTGGGGTGGGGGTGGGGAGTGGAACTGGGAGAGAGGGGAAATGTACAAGCAAGGGGAGAGGGGTTGGGGGGGAGAAGGAGAGGAAACTTCGGTCTGGATGTAACATATGAGCGAAGACTAAAAGATGAAGTTAAGTTCAAACAGCCTCCCTTCACAGGCAGCACCTCGGAAGACCTTCCTATCTTGAAGCCCAAACTACCAGAGGGCCTTCCTGCCTCCTAACAGCCCCAGACTGGAAATTCTTCCCATTAGAATGGGCCCGGAGTTACACTCCTTGCCCTTTCTTACCATCTTCTTCCACTTCATCCTACGATTCTGATACCAAGTCTTCACTTGCAGCTGAGTGAGTCCCAGAGACTGGGCCAAGTCCAACCTAGAAGGCATGAGACACAAAGGAAGGGTAAGAAGGAGGGGAGTGAGGGAGAGAGGTGGGGACATGCTGGCTAGCACCTGGCACTTGCTACTAAATCCAAGAGGTAGAGTGTCTGTCTCCCTTCTAAGAACACTGCGTAGGACTAGAAAACAGAAATAGAGGCCACACGTGAGAACATGGGGAGAGTTCTCATCCCAGATTCATTCTCTCTCTGAAATGAACCTGAACGTCCAAGCCTTTGATCTTCACCCCTGTACTCTATAAAAATGTAGGTTCTGATCCCAAAGACTAGGAATAAGAAGTAAAGCTATACTTCTAGGGGAATTCCACTCATCACTCCAGATTCACCAATTCACCTTTGGTAGGTGAGTCTCCCATCTCCCATTATTCCTTTGACCTAGCAGTCACCCCAACGGACCATGTTGTCAGCTGTCTCCAGAGTACAGGATACTTCTACCTTCCCAGCTCAAGACCAAGTCTCTCCCTTAATTACTACCTGCTACATTACTAAATCCCAAAGCACAACTCAGAAATATTTTTGCATGTGCATGTACATATGATTAGGTGCATGCATGTTCATGTGTGCTGTGTGTAGAAACCCACTTGATGTCAAATGTTGTCTTCTGTTACACCCTACTTTATTTATTGAGACAGAGTGAAGCCACTGTCCTGCTTTTGCCTGCTAACTGCTGGGACTACAGGCAGCAGCCACGCTTGCCCAATTTTCATGAAGGTTCTGGGATCTGAACTTCAGCCCTCGTTATTGTGAAGCAAGTGACTCATGCGCTAAGACATCCCTTCAGCCCCAGGAATTTACTGTAGCTGCCCTAAATTCTTACAATGACTGGAACATGCAACCGTAAAGAGTCCAGCGAAGCGTTAAATCCATAGTCCCACCTGCTTTCTACGCTCACTGTGTTTCTACTTTTTCTCTGTATCCTTCTGAAAAGCACTAAGGTCGAAGCTCTTTGTACAGTGAGACATAATTCTAGCAACACCGCAACCATTTCCAGAGCGTGCCAGCATCCCACGCTAAGCCCTTGCCCGTGCTATCTTTTCACCACACCAAGCTTGGTATAATTATTCCCATTTTACAGATAAAAGATTTAAAGCTTAGAGAGATTAGAATTTCTCAGGGATATGGCTAAACTCTTCCTGACACTTGATTTTCTTTTCAATAAAGTCTATTGGAACAGAGACAAGTTTATTTGCTTTTATTGCTTATGGCTACCTCTCCGCTACATCAGCAGATGTGAGTAGATGGGGAAAGATTATGTGGTACAAAGAGACTGAAATAAACACTCTTCTGGCTCTATTTTTGCTGACTCCTGGATCCTGGAGCAAGAATGAAATCCGCCCATGACTGACGTGTACGCCACCGTCTGTATGAGGGCCCACCTCACAACACTTCTCCACAAAGCAAAATTGTAGAGGTGAATCAGATGCCACAGCCTCAGGGAGGACCCAACACTCCAAATGGGACATGGAATATTAAGGAGAAGTTAGTCAGGTTTCTATCCTTCGTCCTCAAGGCTGCAGCCAGGGTTCTATAAGGTTACCTGGGTACCGCCTGGGGGGACATGAGATCCGAGAAAACATGAGCTACCTGCCTGCAACCTCCCTTGAGCTCCAATCCTGCTCAGTGAAGCAGTTCAGACTTGCACATCAGCTTGAGCCGTGGCCACCAGGGCTTGAAGGTCACCAGGTTTCTGAGAACTGCCACTTGCAGATCTAGGGCCCACTATTTCTTGCAAGCCTGCACAGGCTCAACCCTAAGCCACAGGCAGTCCAGGTGCAGCAGGCAGTCCAGGTGCGATGCTGCGGCTGCAGCTTTCTCTACCTGAGGGAGATCTAGTATTGGCACAAACACTGTCATTGATCCTAGTATCAGCCAACTCTCGGTGTTTACATACACAGCTGCCCAGGACTCCCACTCTGATGGGGCTACATTAACTAAGCCTCTAATAATAATTTTAAAAATAGAATCTGCCTTCAAAGGACTGTTGAGCCTGTCTTAAAGCTACATTCACCCCTGTAGAGGGGCTACTGCGACTGAACATTTTATTGGAAGTGATTAACTAACCAAAGCAATAAATGCCCAATGCCAACAGCACTTAGTTCCTCTCCTTAATGAAGCACTATGCCCCAGGGAATCATCCATTATGAACCAGGTGATCCAGGGCTGTCCCACAATTCTGGTCCCAGAGCCATTCTGGGTTCTGGTGATGCTAAGGGTCCCTTCAGGCTCCTGCAGGGTTTTCCTGAGCCTGGTTCACCTGAGGATATCAGGTGCATTAGTCAGTGGAAGGTTCACAGTTCTACCACGGCATTAGCAAATGCTGTTAGCTCACTTGGGAAAAATGCATCCTTGACTCATGCTGGCTGCAGAAAAATCTCACTGTCATCAGCCTTCTCTCATTACCTGCCACCGTTACAAATTCTCACTTCCCTGCATATTCACTCAATTGGAGTCTCCTTGGAAACTGGGGAAACAAACAGAGAGGAGGAGGGCAGGAGCTGTGGGAGGAGGGAGTGCTCATGGCTCTGGTCACGTAGGGAGGTAGGGAACATCGAAGAGGGCGGACTGGGGCGTCAGCTTCGATGCCAGCCAGATGGAGTCCTCCTCCCTGTCAAGTGAATCAGTTCTGTGTGGGTCACCTGAGAGATGCCTGGGCAAGTATCAGGAAGCCCCAACAGATTTACTAAGAATTAACATATCTCTCTCTCTCTCTCTCTCTCTCTCTCTCTCTCTCTCTCTCTCGTTTTCTAGCTTCTGAGAACTAAGTCTAACTTTTAACCATGCTTTCTGAAGCCTCTTAGATACACAGCCGTCCAACTAGGAACAATGGCTGCTCCATCTGACTGCATACGTCCATGAGACTTAGTTACCTGCAACCTGCGGATCGTGTGGATTAATTCCCAACTCGAAGACCTGTCTGCGCAAATGTGACCACAATGCAAAAGCTCAAAGCAAAGCTCTCTCTGCCTCAGTGATGCCAGCCTGTACCCAGCGTCCATGAAGAGCATCCTTCCTGATGGCCTGCCTCATTCAGGCATCACAGGACACTCAACTTTCCCCCTTCTTCCGCGTCCAGGGGTTCTCCTCATTCCATTTCCATTTTAGAACATCCCCCCCCTTCTTCTCTATGCCCCACAGTCGTCCCTAGATTCTTTCATGGCTGGCTTCACTTGCCTATAACCCGTCAGTTGTAGTGCTAATGAGGCTAGGATTCTAAAATGGATCTTATGGGCCAGTGACTGCCTCAGCAGCAAGACCCTGCTCCTCAGTCAGGCATATAAGGTCCTTCCTACACCCATCCACACCCTAAGTAGAAGCACCCGCACATGCAGTTCCTTTGACATGCCTAGTGAGACGAGAGTCTATGCTTTTTAGAGATGTCTCCTCTATGTAGGATGCTCTCTTTTCTGGAGCCAGAGATCTTCTTCAAGCCGTTCCTGCCATGTTCAGCAATATCTTTCGGTTTCTATGGTAACATATGGAACCACTGCAGGCTCACTATACTATAGCAATTGCAGTCCCCCCCCACCCCCATGATGTCCTTTAAAACAGGGTTCTGTTTACTACAGAGTATTCTCTGCCACCGCTGCCACCCCACTTTGGAGCACCCAAGAGACCCTCAGCAAGCAGCTGACTTGTGAAACCACTAGACAAGTTCTCCCCGAAAGGGAGATATACAGATGATGCTTTCACTTCTGGTTTGTTTTACAAACGACTACTAAGTAGCTTCAGGCATTCAATCGCGGTTATTCCCTGTTCTCTTTCATGGGACTGGGTTCAACCTAATAGGGACAAAGCAGTTAGCAATAACAATAGTCATCGTCGTCGTCGTTGTCGTAGTAGTAGTAGTAGTCATTTAAAAGATTTGGAAAAGTTTCCCAATAAATAGGCTCATTCTTGAGCTAAGCCACCTCAGAGTAAGATAAGGGAACAGGCATATTTTGTAATTAAGATACTAAAGACAGAGGGCCTCTAGAGAAAGCAAGGGTTGCAATCATTCCAAACATGAGTTACAAAGAGTTTAAAGAGACTTCCCTCCAGCTTTTCAGTGATCTCTGCCAAGTGGCTCTGCTTCAATCCTGATCAAATGCACTAAGGTCTCAGAAACCTCACCTAGATCAATCCAGGCCTTTCTGGCCAGAGCCAGGCCATCAAACTGAGCCAGCCAGGCATTCAAGAGGTCAAGGAAGGGCTAAATTCACAGGTCTAGACCCAGTGTGTGTGATGCTAAATGTCTGGGACTTTAAGAACCAAGCCAACTTCCAGACAGAGAGTGTGATTTTTCTTTTCTTGGTATTCTGAAGAGGTTTATCAGAAACCTAGGAGAGACAGAGGAGAGAGCATACATTCAGACACTGTGGACTGATGGGATAGATTCAGGTGGGATGCCTCTTCTAACACAAAGTTGACAGGACTTGAGCAAAGGAATAAAATCTGGACCAGAGTGTAACACCAGCACGGAATGTGCACTTTGTGAATCCACAACCTACAGAGTGCAGAACTCTTCTCCAGGTGGTAGCTACAGAGAGCGCCATCCTTTGGTCCTCACCTGTCTGGGGTAGACAAATACTTCTGCTTCTGGAATTTCTTCTCCAGGCCCATGAGTTGCAGCTCTGTGAAGATGGTGCGACTCCTGCGTGGTTTCTTCTGCCTGGGTGTGGGTTGTTCTGTCTCTGATTCGCTGCTGGCTAACGCCTCACCACCAGGGGTCTCAGCAGCAGCAGCAGTAGCCTCGGCAGCGACTGGATGGCGAGGTAACACTGGAGTGATTCCCGGGCCGGTGGGAACCAGGTGGGAGATGACTGTGGGCTGCCGGGTGATTACAGACAGGAGAGGATACGCCCGTAGGGAAGGAGAGCCTGGAAAGCAAACAAGAGTCAAGTCATTACAAGGTGCCGGAGAGACCAGGGACAAGGAGCCCAAACAGAACCCCTTGCTAAGACCGGAATGAATGGAGGCCTCTTGCACATCAGAAGGTACAAGAGGAGCAAACAAAATCAAGAAAAAGTGACTCAAGATCCTAAACTGCAGAGTGGGCTGGCTACACAGAGCCTTGCTCCAGCTAGGGGTGTGAGGCCATTTGTGCTCCACTTAGCCAAAAATGGCTTCTTGTAAGTCCCCTCATTTAAGTAACTCCCCTTATATCTGTGAATGCCTAAAGTCTGGTTTCAGTGATACAGATCAATAGAACCGTGCAAATAAAGAGCATCAGACAAGAAAGGCTAGAAACAGGAACATCTGAATTCCAATAGCAGATCTATAACATGCAAATTTCCAAAAAAGAAAGAAAAAACAAAACAAAACAAAAACCCTTCTATGTTCTTCATCAAAGACCTTATAACTATAAAAATCACAGACTCAAAATCTCTACGCCTTAAATCATAAGGGTGTTCAGAGAAGGAGGGCACTTAATGGTTGTCCTGCTCAACTCCATCATTTCAGGGAAGCTAGTTCCAGACAACTTAAATGGCTTGCCTAATACAACATAATCAGGGAAAGCAAACTGAGGGGTCAAAGCAACAACCTTCTGGCTTGCCGTCCAGGGTTCTTAGCACTGGGTCATGAGTCACACGTTTACGAGGGAGGAACAAACAGATGTTTAATTCACATGAAAACTTGGCTCAATTATGACTAGTTACCTACCAGAAGCACTGTTAAAGAGGGTTCTCAGGCTGGGTTGGAGCTTTCTGAAGTTGATTAACAATGTCTGCCATGGACAGGTGGTAGGGTACATGGGTTCAGGAACATATATACGGTTTTTATACTGCTTCTTAGGGATTTCAAAGCAAAAGTGCTTTTGCAGCTAACAATCTAAGTCTGTAAGTGCACATTTTAAAAGTCTACTTTCTGTTTACTGTTTATAGGTTCAGGTTTAAAGTATCCAGGCTATGTCCTGTGAGCCACACTTTGTCTCTCTGGTCTCAGTTTTGTCATCTAGATAATAAGAGTAGCTAACTTCCCAGAATTCTTCAAATTCTGACATACTGATGCTACACCAAAGTTTCTCTCAGCCCACATTTGACAGCTGATGAAACCAGAGCAGACTGGGAGCTGCCCTATGAACCTCACTGCAGGCCTGCCAGCAGCCACAAAGGCAGACCAGCAAGAGCCAACCAATATTCACACTCGTCCTGGGCTGAAACCAGCTACATCATAGAAGCCCCCAGGTGCCGCTTGCGAGCCCAACTCCCATCTGGCTTGGCATTGCTCTTTGTATTCATTCCTGTGCCTGTGTTCTGGATGCCAGGCCTAGTCATTAAAACAGATAACTGCTCTTGTTCTTTGAGAACACTCTAGTGAGGCCCAGTAGAAACCGCAAAGTTGTTAGGAAACAATAAATCACCTCCTGCAACAACTTCCAGGAACCCTAAAGCCAACTCTAACACTTGAGGGTTTGTGTGGTGGATTCATTTTAAGAAAAAAAATTAAAATCTGGGCTGCCCCAATGGCTCAGGGGTTAAGAGCACTCCTGCTCTTTCAGGGGGCCTGAGTTTGGTTCCCAGCACCTGTCCCATTTGCCTGTAACTCCAGTTCCAGGGGATCTTAGGCCTCTGGCCTCCACACTGCACTCACTTGCACAAATAATAAAAGTAAATTTAAGAAAAGAAATCTAGAAATAGTAATTTATAGCAAGAAAACCAAGATGCTGGATGTGGTCTTTTGTTCTCTCTGCACACATCAAGAGATGACTCTGCGTGAGAAAGTCTCCGGAAGCTTCTATAAAGGCAAATAAATGTTTCTCATCTCAAATCACCTTCTATACTTTCTTTCACACTTTATTTCTTTCTTTATGAAACTAGTTTCTGATCTAGGAATTCAAAAGTTTACCAGCTAGGAAATGGAAAATATCTACTTGCAAGTCTAGGTTTTATTACTATTGTCATTTGTAAAGGAGTCAAAAAAATCATGCTAAAAGTGATAAAAATACGTTGTGCTGGCAAAGACGTGGGGTGCTAGGTACTCACCTATGGCTGCTGGCAATATAAAAAGACAAAAAATAGAAGAAAAATCATTTTGCATGCCCGTCATCAACATCTGCCAAGTCACTGACAGAAATTCCAGGATGGGTTCTACCGTCCATGAGTACAGAGATTTGTGTCACCGTATCTACTGCAGTCTTATTTACAGTAGCGGAAAGGAGACACAGTCCACATACCTATTAACATGGCAATGAGCTGGGTTATATCTGCAGTGAGGTCTAGCAGTATTGGATCAACTAATTATCCAAATATATATTAAGTGAGAAAAACACAGTATGAAACTTGTGTCATCAGAAAAGCTGTGTGGACACTTTTACAAATGCATTTTTTTCTTTTTAGAAATCAAAAAAGCTGTTTACCTCGCAAATAAAAATAACAACCTCTAGGGAAAGGTGGAAGTAAAATAGAATAGAAAGGAATCTCTTGGTATTGATCTCTGAGCTTGGACTATGGGCCACCTGCTCTGGGAGCTGGGGTTACAGCTATGGACCAAGCAAATTCCACCTTCATGGACACTCACATTTCAGTAGAGGAGGCAAGCAGTATAGTGACGGGTAGTGGTGAGCTCTACAGAGAAGGCTACAGCTAAGAGAGAAGATGGAACCGGTGTGGGGAGGCCTCTGAGGGAAGGTGGCCTGTCAGAGGGTAAATAAGTGTGTGTGTCTCAGTGCACTAGACTCTTGAGAAGACGCAGGGTTGCTGAGCACCGAGGCACAGAACCAGCATGTGCAATCCCTTTCAGGGCAGCAAGCTTTGACTTGAAGACTAGTAAACACCAGAGGTGAGAAGGGCAGAAAAGTTCAGAGAGACCTGCTAGGGTCAGGTCATATAGCGATGTGATTCAGAATGGTGAAAAGCCATCCATGAGATTCTTCTGGGCAAGGGCAAGGTCTAGTCCATTAAAGAGCTTCATGGCCACTGTGGAGAACAGGCTCAGGGGCAGGATGCGGAGACTACAAACCCAGTGAGAAGTAGAGCCAAATCCCAGGCCTTAGAGACAACATCTGTGGCCATGGTACTGACACATTCTGAGCATATTTCATTGATAAGGCAAAAGAGTCTGATAGAAAGTTCCAGAGCAAGGGTGAGTGGGAAAACCAAGACTGCTGTGGTAGCCAGGGAGCTGTTAGACATCTCTGATGTGTTGAGGCTCAGGGGAGCAGGAGACTGGAGGAGCTTTGACTCATACTGTGTATGTGGCATTTTGAGCCATGAACTGAATGAGGTCACCCAGCAAGTGAGTGGAAGAAAGAAATAAGAGATCCGAGGACTGAGCCTGCGGCATATCAACATGTGAGGTCATGAGGAGGGAGAGATGCCAGCCCCAGACAGCAAGGAAAGGACAAAGAAATGGAAGCCAGCATCCCCTGGAGCGACAATACCTAAGACAATACTTCTGTGGCCTGTACAGTCTGTCACATGCTTGTGTTATTTTTGTAAATGGAAAAAGGAAGAATTTAGCTAAATGAGTCTTAAGTTCCATTCTCATTTCAAAGTTCTGATTTTTTTTTTCAGTCTTTTTTGAGCCTTCTAAAAAGCCGGGCAAAGGAAACTGATGTATAAACTATGTTTAGTTTTGTGATATTGTTGGAAAGCAAACTGCGAGTGCTCTCTTAGGTAAAAAGGACTCTCTTCATCACAGCCAGGCTCTGCAGAACTGTTTCTCTTTATGCTGGAAGATATTTGAGTTTATATTCTCAGTTAAAACACATTCTTTCCTTCAGAACAAATGTCATTAAATCTGGAGAAATGAGAGGTCTTTATACAAGTGAAAGAGAACACTGGAGAGTTGTAGGTTAATTTTTTTAAAAAAAACTATGCTTACTTAAAAGTTTTCTTGAAATAGATCACAGATCCCAATATAAACACATACAGTCTCATGGCTTTGTTTAGGCTGGAATTCTTAGTAGTGGCACCAAAAATACAATGCATTTTTAAAATGGAAAAAAGAGAGAAAAGATGATCCTTGTCAAAATTAAATCTTTCATATATAGCATGTTTTTTCATATGTGGAATCTAGATTTATATTTGTGTATATATGCTTGTGTTCATGTGCATGTGTGTGCATGTACGCAGGTGCGTGTGCATGTGCTTGTGTGTGTGTGCTTGTGTGTGTGTGTGTGTATGTGTGTGTTTCAGGAGGGAGAAAAACAGGGAAGAGATGGAAGGAGAGAGAGGAAAAATTAGAAAGTGACACAAGAGATCTTAAGAGATTGGGAGATGGATACTGGGATACATTGACACAGGGGGTGCAAAGGGAATGGGGGAGGGGAGGCCAGGGGATAGGGGAGGGAGGCAAAGGGCAAAGGGGGAGGGCAATGGAGGAGTGAGCCAACTAGGAAGTATAGTGACATACATGTATGAGCATTCCACAATGTTGTGGGAAAGGGCATGATATAGATTGGGAGGGGGATTCATGTATAATAATTGATAAATGATTTGTGTATAGAGATATTAAAGATTTCAAGTTTAAAATTATAAAAATGATCAAAAGTAGGCAAGGAGTGTGGTACGTATCTGTAATCCCAACACTGGGGAGGCCGAACCAAGATGATCTTGGACTTCTCATCCCCGTCACCTCCACCTCCCAAGGATTAGGATTATGGGAGTATACCACCATACCTGGCTGTCACAAGTATCTTAATCATTTTGTTATTATTACCAAATGAGCACATATTATTTTAAAAGAAATTCAAAGCAATCCAGGAGTATACAAGTTAGAAGACACCTCTTCACTGTTTTTAACAACCAAGTCTCTAAGATAAATCCAGAAGCACTCTCACGCACATGCAAACACATACATACCAAGTCTAGTCACTCTGAAAAGCCTGCTTTCGGAGAGATGTCAGTTTATTTCTTGTCTAGGTACATAACCGACAATTCTAACTCCATAATATTGGCTATTCAATGATAGTTTTAAATGCCAGGTTTAAGATTTAGTAAATTGCCAAAGAAAGAAGTTGGGATCTTTGTTCATCAGAATGCTAGGAGCCTACAAGGGAATTCCCCCAGAAGCCTGAGACTTACTTCCTAGAAAAGCAGCCAGACTGTGGAAGAAATTACCCTTCCCAAGGGGACCTCTACAGAAGGGTCACACACAGAATACAGGACGAGGGAGGAAAGAAGAGAAGGCTATGATGGGATGAGAGTGGGGGACATGTTTTAGAGGGTTGGGAATATGTAACCTTGATGAAAGTAGAGGCTATAAAAAGAGTAATTCTGGAATTTTTGACTAGGAGGTATACTATATAACCTCATGGAAAATTTGGATAAGAGCTTCCCATCCAAGACCTTTTTTAAGACAAGGTCTGTTGCTATGTAGCTCAGGCTAGCTACAAATCCAAGGTCCTCCTTCTTTAATCTCCCAAGCGCTGAGACTATACCATGTCTGACTATATTGCTTTTGACTGTAATTCTACACAGAGTGGGCTACACATGGCCCTAGAGATGGTTGGTTAATAGTTCATGTATGCCTGCCTGCTTCTGAAGTCTGTTCTACTAGGTTCATTTCACTTTAACTATTGCTAGACGTGGTGGCACACTCCCAGCCTTCTGGAAGCAGAGGCAGGTTGATCTCTATGAGTTCAAGGCCAGTCTAGTCTACACATCAAGTCTCGGGCCAGTGAAGGCTACATAGAGACAACAAATCTACTTCAACAACTGTGGATCCTTTAAGACATGTTATCAAGTAGAACAGGACCCCCTTCTTTTCACAAAATTTCCTGACTGATGTCATTCATTATTTGTTTAATTGAACTTCATAATCAACTTGTTGGTCTATTTTAAGAAACAACACCCCCCACCACACACACAAAACTGAAGAAGCAAATACTACTGATACCCTGGTAAAAATTGTGCTAACATCATAGATTAATCTAGGGAAAGAGAACTCTTCTTATGATCGTACCTGATGGTTTACAGAGATTTGTACAGTTTGCTCAATAAAGACTAAACCCAATGAAACATTTTTAATGCTCTATCTATCTATCTATCTATCTATCCTTCCTTCATCTCTCCTTCCCTTCAACCTTCTGGCGGGACATTTTTACGACACATCAGAACCACCAAAGTCTATAGTATGAAGACTCTTAACTGAATATTCTAATGCAAATTCAGTGACAATAAGTACATCTGGCTAGCCCCTGAGAGCACTTCTAAGTTGGGGACATACACAAATGGAAGTCCACCACCGTGGTAAATACAGTTGCAGTTAGGGACCTGGGTATTTGATGTACATCTTTAAGGTTAGAAACACGGCCCAGCTAAGAGCCTGTGGGTGCTGTCTGTTCAACGAAGCCCTGAGTCTCCCACAGGATAAATCCATATGCACAGGAAAGTGAGACAAATATGCTCAAGTCAGCTGCTTCTGTCTTTTCTTATATGCCCTGGTTTTCATCAAAATAGCTCTGCGCAGAGCTTTACTTTCGCTAACCAGTTGCACCGACATCCCATATCCTCATCAAAGCACTGAGATGGTTTAGTCATAGGCCTACAACTTATTTAAAAATAGGGGGTATTTACAAATGAATGCATAATTCTTAGAAATTATCACTAAGAATGTTGACTAACGACAGTTGCTGGCCTAGCCTGGATCATTCCCATGTACTTGGGAAACCCAGGCAGTTATCTGCCCAGGAGGAAGTGGTGACTGTAATAAATCAGACACCCTATTTAAACAAACACATTTTTTAGTTGACAGAGTGTAAGCGTGACCACACTGGGTGCATTTTCTAATGGTTGTTTTTCTTCAGCTTAAACGGGTTTTCTCATAGGGTGAATAGCACATTAACTGTGTATCCTGTACCTAGAAACACGTCCCTTCACAAATCTTTGGCCTTTCTGAGAATCTGCCCCTAGATTCTAAAGCTTGAGTAGTTGATTCATGACACAGAACATCCCAGGAGTTTGAGGGGACGGGTTAAACAGAGTAGTTAGAATTCTAGATTCATGGATTCTTGGGTTTAACATGGGGTTGAAAATTTTTTTTTAACTTTTTATTGATTCTTTGTGAATTCACCCCAACCACACCCATCTCCCCATCCCTTCGTATCTGCCCCCACCCTTGCAACCTCCCCTCCCCAAAAGAAAACAAAAAATTAAAATTAATAAAAGGAACAAATAAAAAAAAATCTCACTATGGAAGCTGCATGTGTCACAGTGTGTCACACAGTATATCCCCTATTGCCCAGACAGCTTTACATGCAAATGTTCATTGCAATCCTTGATTGGTCTGGTTCTAGGCCTCTGGCTTCTGCCACACCATCAATACTGGATCCTCACCAGGGCTCCTGTCAGAGATCCTGTTGTTGCCCTGTGTCATGGAGATCCTCCAGCTCTGGATCTGCAGGGCCAGCCTCTTTATGTGCTCCAGAAGCTCATAGATGGGGTAGATGTTGGGGTGGGCCAACCCAAAGCCCTGCATCTGGGCCTGCGTAGTAGCTGAGTTCGTCAGCTGACCAGCTCTCCTGCACCCTCACGACCAGGGCCAGCTCTCCAGCACTGCCCTGACTAGCTCACCCAATGCCAATAGCTGGCAATGAGCGGGTCCAGCTATACCACTCTCCGGCTCTCAATGACCTGGAGTCCAGCTCTCTTGGAAAATATTTTTTTAAAACAATTGAGTCTGTACTGAATATGTACACTTTTTTTCATTATTTTATAAACAATTAAGTGTAACCACTGTTTCCATAGTGTTTTCATTGTGTGGGGTATTAAAATCATTTGGATAAGGCTTCAATTATCTAGGAGAAAGTATGCCATTTTATACAGGCAATCTGGTCATCCATGTGTTTGCATATCCACCGGGGTAGGGTGACCTAGAACCCATGCCCTTGATTACTGAAAGCTCTTAGTACTCCCAGATTCCACACTGTACATGAGCTCACGTGCTGGGGCCAGGCATGGACACCATCCAGCGTTGCCAATTGCTATCACATCTTACCTGCAGCCATGGCTGTACTTGAACTCTGGGTCAGAGACCTCAGACACCAGTTCCTGCTTCTACAAATCTCCTGGGGGTTTTTCTTCATTTCTTCAGCATACCAGTTCCCAAACTGCCTCTCCACACCCACATTTCTGGCTGATACAAGCAAGGGCCAAAGGTCAGAATGAGTAAGAATCTCTAAGTTGCTGATTGACTCATTTAAGTTCCAGGAATGTGTGACCTATATATGTGTAGAATGCTTCAGAGCAACCTAAGCACCATACACAAAAACAAGGGAACAGATGTATTCAGGCAGCCTGAAAGTGACTTGGTAGAACAAGTGGGTAGCAATAGCTGAGTTCCCTGAGGGGGGTCTCATATCATCACTCACAACAAATACTTGCAACAGGCTTTCATTTCTCTCAACTAGCTGGTAAATTTGAAGGCAAAGGGAGGCGGGAATGGGGCTCTCTACCTCTGACTCTCAGAGTGATCTGGAACAGATAGATGTTAAATATTCCTTTTGTTCTATCATCATCTATAAAGTCAAATAAATAATAGTTCTTCCCCTGTGTGACTGCAAGAGTTAAATGAATTAAAATATGGGACATATCCATGGGTACCAGAAGCACCCATGGGTACCAGAAGCATCCATGTGTACTAGGTTGTTCTTATCCCCCTTTGTTTCATTCCTTAACTTAGATGCTTATGATTGGCCCGCACTGAAGGGGAGAGGGGGCGTTTCTTATTGAGTGAGCAGGCTTAAATTTGGCTTGGTGTTATAGGCCTGTAGTCCCAGCTAGTCAGGAGACTGAGACAGGAGGATTGCATGTTCAAAGCCTGATTATTCTGGGAAGTGTAGGCATATGCTGTTAACTGACATGGAGAGCTGTGGAGATAGCTCAGTGGTAGAGCACTTGCTTTGTTCACATGGAGTCCTGGGTGTAAACCTCAGTATCAAAAATAAGAAATGCAAAAGCAAACCTACATATAAACAACACCCACATCCCGTGACCTCTGTGCATTCACTATACAATGCAAACTCAGCAACCCGAAGACAACCAGTTTCTCTTTGAGTCATAAAAGACTTCAAAGGTCCTTGCAGCTATGCTCTGGGACCGACTACAACCACAGAGCAAAGAAATCAATGTAAGCAGGCCAGAAATTCTCCTAAAACCTCCAAGAGTCCAGAAACATTTGATTTTACCAATCAATAAGAGAACAAAAAAGAAAAAACCAGACCTAGAGATGTAGCTCAATGACAAAAATACCTGCTTAGCATGCCAGGAGCCCTGGAGTCCATCCCCAGCATATCACATAAGCACACGCAGAGCACACGTGCACACGCACACACAGCACGCACACACACACATACACACACATACACACACGCACACACACAGCACACGTGCACACGCACACACACATATACACACATACACACACATATACACCCATACACACATACATACACACAGCACATGTGCACATGCACACACTCACATGTATACACATACATTCATACATACATATACACACTCACATGCACACACACAGCGCAGGTACACACAGAGAATGCACACACACATACACATACACAGCACACATACATATACACATACATGCATACACATACACTCACACATACATATACACACTCACATGCATACACACACTCTCACACATACTTGCACACACACAGCACAGGTACACACAGAGAATGCATACACACACACATACACACACACACTCCATTACACACCTTGAACATCCCAACACATAGCCCTTGTCAAGATAATGGAAAAGGAAAGATGAATTTCAGGGCTCAGACAAAATCCAAGTCAGTTTTTGCAAAGCATAAAATTACTTTGCACAGAGTGAACTAAGGTTAAGCAAGGACCAGATGTAAAGTCCAGTGGCTGTCAGCATTGAATGAAGAGATAGAAGGAAGAACGAGAACCGGAGGAGGCTCTGGGTGGTCCTTTAAGGCTCTAACACACTAGGTCTCCAGCATGGCACAGGGAACGAAATAGGTCGTTTCCCAGGTCACAACTTTGCGTGGCTAAAGAAAGAGAAACTTTTTTGAGAAGCCAACTCAAGAGCCAACAAAACGTCTTACCTGTTAACTCCCTCATTAAAGGGGGATGTTGGCATTTAGTGAAGTAAGTGTAGATGAATTTGAAACAAGGAAGAAATTTATTTTAAAAGATCCACACGAAACGGCCGTGACGTAGACTCTAGAATAACCATCTTTGTGGATGTAGAGCAAGTGAGCAAATAAACAAACTGAATAAGGTCCATAAAGGTTCCAACAAAAGGCAGGAGGTGGGGTGGAAAGGAGAAGTCAAGGAGATGTGGGAACCTGAAGGAAGACAGGAAGGTGTGCACGGACACAGAGCAACCCCGGGAGGCTGGTTGCATCACCACCAGATTCGTTATGCACACAAGCTCAGTCTTGTCAATTCGACCTGCAATATTACCAGATCTGTAGATACCCACAGAATACCGGGCTGAGCTGAGATCAATCAAGATAGCCAAGAGGATAGATTCCTGGACCTTTCTAGGCTGCTAAAATGCAGACTGCCCTACCCCACCTTCAATAGTCCTCATCTCCCTTCACCAAGAACACCGTGGAAACAGCCTGGTCTTTCTTCTCCCTCCCAGCCATCCTATGATTTTATATCCAACCACACCTGCTCCTATCCACTCCTCACAAGCCAGCACTGACAGACACTACCCAGAACAGCTGTTGTTTATGACAAAGACAGAATTAGCCGCTCCTCCCTTCATGTTCCCACACCTTTTGTTCACGTCCTCATTCACCCTTACTTAATTCAAACCTTAAATTACAAGGTAATTTATTTACCCATCTGCTTCTCAGCAACTTTCAAATTTTTTATCAGAAGACATCAAAAAGACTATCTTCACAGAACCTGGACCTCCAATGGACTTATTTTACCAGAACCGAGAGATCAAGACCAGAGAAAATCATTCTGACCCACTGAGTTCTGTGGCTTTAGTCAAATCCTACTTCACGGCTTCTGTTTTCTCTGTTTCAAAGCAATAACACTTTTCTGCAAGTATGTCATTGGACAACGTTGGATGGTAAGTATCAATGAAGAACTGATAAATAAAAATCAATGAAGAATTCTTCCCAAAAAGGTTCTAATTTTTTTTCAATCACCCATTTAGCAGGCAAGCCCAAATGACGTTTCCTATTTCCCAGATGCCTGTACTCACTAGGAAGTCACTCTGCTTTCTTGTGCGATAGCCCTCTTCCCATGCCTCCTGCTCACTGGTTGCTAGTTAAGGTCTGGAGTTTGTGGGGGCAGCACCTTCTAGAAGGAAGCCTGTGGTTCTGTCAGCATCAGAGCATGCCACAGAAGAACCCAAGCAAACACAGGGGCATGGGGGCAGATTCTCCCTCAAGAACAGAAGTAATTGAGGTTTGAAAGGCGCAGCTGTCTGAGATGTCATCACAAAGAGCGAACGGCAGAGAAGAAGCAAGTAGAAACTTAAGATATGTTCACACAAAAGCATAAAAGTTTGCCAAATGCCATTAAAAACTTCAAAGGAGAAAAACTCACATGCATGGTAGAGAACAAGAGAAAGGCTGTTTATTCCTTACTAAAGCATGATCCAAAGAATGTCTCATGCTGAAATTGGTTCCACAGAGCGAGGGCGAGGGGAAGTACTTAGGAACATGAAGGCAAGTCCCTAAGCCAGGATGATCACTTGTTTGGTAAGGGTCCAAAAAGATAGGGATCATAGTCCCCTTGGTGGTGACAAGTGGCACTGTGACATTTCTGAATGTTTTCACATCCTACACCCAGTTCTATGATTTCTGTGGGTAGGGTTCCTCTCAAGTGTCTTATTAAAAGTTAAGCAGATACTATAGTCATGAGACAAAAAAAAAATGTTGCAAAACCACCTCAAGTGTGAGATGAGGAAGAAAAGGAAGCCCTGTGTAATGGAAGTATCTTTTTAAATTTTCTTTTATTGTTATTATATGTATGCACATGTGCTATATGTATGCACACGTATGTGGGTGACCACACATTCAGTAGAGGATATAGGATCCTCTGCAACTAGAGTTACAGGAAGTTGTGAATTGTCTAATGTGCATGCTGGGAACTGAACTTGGGTCCCCTGTGCGAACCACAAGCAGTCTTAACCATGGAGCCATCTCTCTAGACCACACTGGCAGGATCTTATTAAAGAGGATGAAATTGTTCCTCTCCCTTTCTCCCTTACTCAAGCAAGGGGTACCCCAACTGTGAGAAATGTGTGTCACATAGCAATACTGCCTTGCGTTTGAAGCCTACTCTTGAAGGTGTTCATCATGCTAAGATAATAACGATATATTGTTACATCACCATGAACAGCAATTGTGCAGAACATGGTACTCAACAAGACCAAAGACAGCCACTCCCTTCCACAAACTGGCTTTGGTTTTACCCTATACTGAACCAAATTTTGTATGTTAAGATTCATCTCTGCCTGCAGCAACTCCATTCAGTTTTCTCAGCCTTCTCTTTCTCTGAATTTTCTCTTTCTCTGAATTTTCTTCATCTGTAAGTAGGGAGGTGGATAATTTTTTGACCTTTTTGGTACCAAAATGTGATGGTTTTATTAGTATATCATGCTGAGAAGCAATAGTCTTTCTATATTTCTCAATCTGATTGGAAGCCTTTGCTTTATATTTCTATCTGCTTTTATACTCTCATAGAATATCAACTAAATAAACACTAGCTGTTAGACAACCAGTCAAAGAGCATGAATATTAATACATGCAAATGAACTTCTCCAGATCTACTTGGTTCACAGGAAGTAGGTGATAAGCTATTTACTTATCTGATATCTCCATAGGTGATCCTGATTAACTACTGGAGGCAAATGACTCTATCTGCATAATTCTCAACTTGCACAATTAAGACTTTGAGACTCAGTGATTTATACCTAATGACACACTGGAAACAAAACATGAGGTTATTGTTTCTTAAACCAGCCTATGATGGATGAGGCATTGAACACAGCCATACAGACAGCCCATGTCTGAACTCAAGGACCAGAGCTCAGACCTCTGGAGGAGAGGAGAGACAGCTGTTCATCTCGCGGGATTGCTTTTGTAAACAAGGGCCGCCAAGCGCTGAGAACTGCAGCCCTAATCTGCTACAAGTAGTCTATTTATCAGAAGCTTGTGTGTTAGAGCGCCATAGCTAATAAACATGGATATCACCAGCCACTGTATAAAGTTCTGTTAGGAATTCCGTTAAGATCAATATATATGTAGGACCAGGGGTAGAGAGAAGGGGTAGCTTCTGGCAGCATGACAAAGGAGCAGTACCCATGCTGGTATTGTTTTGTTCATCACAAAATAATGGTGATAACTACAGTCTCTTGAAGGGTCAATCTCTCCAAAAGAATGGAAGCTTAACAAGCCATTCAACCGACTTCACGTTTCTTAAATAACACCCCTAATCTAAAAGCAGTGGGCATCGAATGAAGAAGAAGAAGAAGGAAAGCTCACGGAGTCCCACCATACATAGTGCATCCTCTTGCCCTCACAAGCATCACCCAATGACTAGAGCATGCATCAGGGGATTTGAACACAGCCTTTTCAATTAATGGATGGAGCTTGCAAAATTCTAGAACACAGCTCACCAGGAGCTCTCCCTCCTGATGCTCCTCAGTGCATCTTCAGACATTGTTAAGATACTCTACTTCTTCTGACGTGCTCAATAGCTATGCCAGGTGTTAGCTGACATTGCTTAAGACTGGTCAATATTTGTCTCAAGGCCTTCATGGTTTTCCTGATATGGTTGGTACCCAATCTCCCAAAGAAAGTCAAAAGATGCATTTCCTTTCTTCTAGATGAAAACTGTTTCACAATAGGCAATAATATATTTTAGTGAGGACAAACACAAAAATATGCTTCCCCAAAAATATGTATGTGTATTCTCACTACAGAAAAAGCTACCAAAGTTCATGCATTTCTAAAAGATAAAGGGAGCCCAGCGTGGAGAGGCTCTTCCCGTTCAGGAGGACTGTGGCACTCAGGTTCCAGTTTGGGTCAAAAGAGGACAGATAGTTGTGTATCTGATGAAACAGCTTGGGTTGGAATAATATGACATTCTGAAATCCAGCCAACACAGAAATACTGACCGAACTACCAAATCCAGAGAACTGAGCCAAGATGCACACATACGCAATGAACTCAGATTTGCAGTCAAATACTCTTATATTTTCTCATTTCCCCTGCGCTGTTTGCCCACTGACCGTGTGAGACTGTGTATTGCTTGAAGTTTCCTTTACTAAGTCAGATCTACTTCTTAAACTGGTAACGATCTACTAAGTGCTTAAGAAAGGCAAATACGAAGACTAAGGCTGAAAGGTGTGTCATCTCCAAAGACTGACTTGAGATTGCAGGCTCAAAAATTGTTCTCCCAGGCGGGCAGTGGTGGCGCACGCCTTTGATCCCAGCACTTGGGAGGCAGAGGCAGGTGGATTTCTTAGTTCGAGGCCAGCCTGGTCTACAGAGTGAGTTCCAGGACAGCCAGGGCTACACAGAGAAACCCTGTCTCGAAAAAAAAATTGTTCTCCAAACAGAAAAGGAATAAGATTAATAAACAATTGGCCTGGAGAGATGGCTCAGCAGTTAAGAGCACTGACTGCTCTCCCAAAGGACCTGGGTTGGATTCTAAGCACCCACATGGTGGTTACAACCATCTGTAACTCCAGTTCCAGGGGATCCCTCTTCAGGAGTCTATGTGCATACATGTGGTGCACAAACAAACTCAGGCAAAACACCCATACACATACAACTAAAAACAAATCTTTAAAAGGAAATAAATAAAGCACCATGAAAAATGTTGCCATGACAATTTTAAAGCATGTGTTTTAGCTAGGCATACATAGCATATACCTGTAATCCCAGCACTCAGGAATCTGAGGCAGAAATATCACAAATTTAAGCCCAGCCTGTCTATAGAAGAGCCTATCTTGATTTAAATATATGTATATAGTATAAATATATATTATGAATATATAAATTATATTATATAATTATGAAAAATAATTATGTAATAATATATAATTTTTTATCTCTTCTGTCTTCCTAGTAATATGGATGTTAGACTAAGGTTCTGAATTCTATTATAAAGGAAACCATTATTAAGATGGTAATTTGGTAAATTTACTTCAGGGGCACTATTGTACCTGTGTTACAGTTAAAGGAGTAAATCTGATTAAGAAAAATCGAAAAAGAAAAGAGCACCACAGATGTAAATCATTACTATCGTCTGTCAGGGACCTGTGCGTGAGCCGAGTCCTCCCCAAGAACGTCATCCTTCTTGCTGCTGGCATCAGAGAACCTGATTCCCACCAAACATAACTCGTGCATTGACTCCTGCTGACATGAATATATACCCGTAGGCCTCCAAAAACATATGATTCATTTCTGTCTGAAATTTCAACCAGCATACAGGAGAGGATTTTTAAAGGAAAAAAAAACAAACAAACCTCTTTCCTGAGCCCCCAAAGGAGAGAGTTCAAGTACAGGCACTGCAGGTTGTACACTCCGAACTGAACCCACCACTTTCCATCCAGCGCTCACCAGGCCTTTGAGGAAAGAGCCTGCCTCCTCTCATTGCACAAATAAGAGCAGAAATGCGAAGTTATTCCAAGGGGTGTCCTTCTCTGTCTGGGGATCAAAGACAAGAAGGAGTTGGGGCAGAGTGGATTCCTCTTTCATTGAACTTTGCCCATGTTTTATATCCCATGACTCATCGAAAGTCTGACAGAGGCAAGGGTACTTCGGCCTAAGATGAAGACAGACCCTGGATAGATGCACTCTGAGGATATTCCAAAGGTCTCCAACAAATAATGTCAAATAGCAGATGAAGTATATCGCACTGAAATCCAGGTAGATGCTGCCTGTCCCGAGGAGAGGAAGAACCAGTTGGTCTCTTACATTTTTATGCCTATAACGAAGTGAGTAAAGGTTGGAGTTGCCAACATGGTAATTAAACAGAAACCGCCACTGTCAACCTGTCGGCCCACCCACTCACTGGTTAGGACTTCTCTCTGGTCAGAGTTCAAAAGGAAAACAAGCAGCTTCTACATATCATCCCCAAGTGTTGAGAGAACACACGATTTCTTAACAGTCTGAAGCGATGAGGCACTGTGCAATTCTTGGTTTGAACATCCTTGGGGCATCGAAGACAAAGGGAATCAGCCAGAGAGGCAAAGCTAAGTCACTGCCAAGAACTGCTGAGAAAGTTTCTGTAGGAAGAGGCAGCCTCCTTGTTACTGTCGCCATACCCAGCCCTGGACCTCCTTCTCCTCCTCGCCATGAGAACATCGTCTTTCTTAACCATTCCACCTCCATCCCTAACCACACCCTACTCTCTTGACATCCACCCCGAATGTCACCTATGGGTAAAAAAGACCCAGGTTCAGAACTGCCAAACGCTGGAAGATGCAATGATGGGTCTCAGGGTTCAGAGTATAGAGACTGAAAAAGTCCTGAGATCCAGCCCAGCTATGAAACTATCTGCAGATCAGATGTGAAGACCCAGTATTTCCGGAGCTTACATGGAAAGAGCACACTCACCCCATTAACCTTTCCTGTGATAGACAGGCGAGCAGATTTATAAAGAAATCCCCACCTATCACTATCTATTGTCTGTAATGACACAGCAGTTTTTTCTCCTGTCTTAGTGCTACCGCTAACCAACTCCTGCTCACCTCGCCCCCTACTCTCCCAACTTCTGCTAAACACCATGCGTTCTCCACATATAAACAAAAATCAAAAAACTGAAGCCCATTTGTCAGAGAGGCTTTTATGGCAAAAGCAGACAGGAATCTGTGAGTTCGAAGCCAGCCTGATCTACACAGAGACTTCAGGGACATCTGGGACTACACAGAGACCCTGTCTCAAAATACCAAAAATAAATAGGGGGACATTTGTGCTCTTGTATTCACTGCAATGCTCTTCATGATAGCTGAGAAATAGAAAATAGCCATCAACTCACTGATACATGGATGAAGAAAATGTGGACCGTGTATATAACAGAATGCCATTCAGCCATAAGAATAGGGGGTAACTAGGGGGTTGCTCAGTGGTAAACTATTGCCTGATATGCACAAGGTTCTGGGTTTGATCCCCAGTGCCACAAGAGAAAACAATGAATAAAATCCTGTCATTCACAATAACCCAGATATAAAACTATTTGGTAATGATCTTGTCTAAACACTTCATATACACTCAGCATGTAATTCTTTTAACGATGTAGGCCTGAAAAGAAGCCACAAGTGTCTAGAACTCAGTGCCTTGGTGAACAATCACCTGACTTTTCCCGGGGAATAAGAAAAGAGGGTAAAGTGGGCTAACACAACAGACATTCTTGCTTCTCTTAAGTCTCTAGCTAGCTACAGGAAAGCAAGTTTGCTACCAGGGATACCAGAAGGATCCGGATCCTTCTCGTGATTCCGATTCCCTGCAGCTTTGCTGTAGAGGCAGAAGAAAGCTTTTCCTGATGCTTTTGAGCTGAGGGGGGCAAATCACCCAGAAGAGAACAGTTGGCCAGGCAGAGCCCACATAACACAGAGAAGACATCAAAGAGGCCGTCCTATTAGGCAACAGGCATAGGCTTAAAACTCATCATTATCATCAATAGCACCATCAAACCGCCTATTAAGAACCTAATTATGGGCCTATCACAGGGAGGGAACCGAGGAAGTTCCACAGTATGGAAGCCGCTGTTACTCACAAAGCTTATAATGGGGAGGGGGCCTTAGGGGTCATCTTCTGTTTAAACGACAGACAACTAAATAAAAACAAATGAAAGTTAGATCAAAATTGAAACAGCAGAATTAAGTGACGATGTGAGTACCAGTTATCATGAGATGCTTAATGCCTGGAGCCGAAAAGGACAATGAGCTCACTCATACAATAATTGCTATCTCATTATTTGGGAGTGCTGTTGACAGTGCTATTGTTAACTTTAATTATTTTTGGCCTAAACTCTTTAGCCCTTATGAAAATCATTAGTAAGAATGCATTTGAGTTTCTCACACCTAGCCTAGGTGCCTACCCACATAACTTTGATAGGAGTAACCAAGGTCCAGGGTCTTTCTCAAGCTAACTAACACGTGACTATAGTCACAACAGAGGTATAAACACACTCTGATTCACTGCCTGCTTCTCGCCACTGAGGTCATCTGCATGTCATGCTAACATGATGTAAAGGCACAGGTAGGACAGAAACACAGCACCAGGTCAGCCCAGGGATGTCTCTTGCAAGTGCAATAAGCACTTGAAGATGATTTGGGCATGTCTGGGAAAAGCTTCTAGTTGTGCGTCTGATTTGAGTTTTCTCATAAAGAACTCCAGTAAATAGCTTAATAACTCAAGCAGGGACCAGGGAGCATTGCTCTTCCCCAGTCTTCCAAGACTCAGAGAAGCTGGCATTTGGTAGAAAATAGTCTGGACTTCTAAAGAAAGAGGTGTACTTAACTCGGTAGCTAAATTTAATACAAAAGAAAAGAAAACAAGGAAACAATTTACTGGCCTGTTGAGAAATATTGTCAGAGTACGGCATCAGAATCTGATTGTATTCAATTAATGTAATCTCTTTATCTCAGAACTTCTTAGATAAGGCATATGAAATAGCTTAGTCACTAAGGCCAAAATTCAATTATGTACAACACTGAGCTGAATCAAAGGTTGTATAGTCCCCATAAGCCTAGAACTAAGACAGAACTTACACCAGTTTAAAGAAAAAAAACCAAAAAGCCCTTTTGTCTTTTTCTTAAAAGTTGTGAATAAATATCCTCTACTCTAAAGCCCCCCTTCTTACTGCAACATAGAGAAGTTCACCCTGGTGCCAGCCTCGTGCCTGCTGCACGAACCTTTCCTGTCCCCCAACCTGCCCTTCCATTCCCCAACCACTCAGCTCTGCACCCTCATGCTGACTCCTGAGATATCTTTTTAACCTTCCATGACCTTCTGTGTCCCCGGGATTAACTTTTTCCTTTTTTGTCTGCTAAAACAATTCTTTCCATCTTTGTGCCATCTCTCAAAAACCTTCAAGTACTCCACAAGATCCAAAACGCAAAATGGAGTTTCAGAAAATGGTGATGGAAGCCCTTGATAAACTGTCAGCTTGGGAAATGCTTAAAGTCCAGGCTGTACAAGCATGAGAATCTGTGTTCAGATTCCCAGCACCCGTGTAAAGCACCACGTATGCTATGTATCTGTAACTGCAGCACAGGAGCAGGGGGTGGGAGGGAGGGAGCCAGCCTTGATAATCCAGGTTCCGAGAGAGACCTGTCTCAAACACTAAAGTAGAGGCATCTTCTGACTCTAACCGGCTACTGAGTCATGGTTCAAAAAGTTCATGGCCCACACTGGCCTCTCCTCTGCTTACTCCGATCCTACAGATGGTGCCAACAAGCTCAGCATGAGAGCGACACAGCCCCACTTCAGAGTATAACTCCAGCACCGATCATCTCCCGTGACAGCTGATCAGCCTTGGCTTTTCCTCCTGAAAAGCAGAGATAATAACGTGTGCCTCCTAAGGACAGCATGGAAGTAAGAAGTATCCTTTGTATGCGCTTAGCATTATCCCTGGGGAAAAGCAATGCTCCCTGGTCCCTGATTAAGTTATTAAGTTATTCTCTGGAGTTCTTTATGAGAAAACTCAAATTAGATGAGCAACTAGAAGCTTTTCCCAGACATGCCCAAATCATCTTCAAATTCTTATTGCACTTAAAATTCCCAACATAATTTAGCATCAAATTTCTTGTCATTGTCTTGTCAAAAAGCTTGTCATTCTTATTATCCTCGATCTAAAATAACAATTTCTTCAGAATATGGACTGTTGTTTCCACTTCAGAACATATTTCAGACCAGATACAAAGCAAGCCCTCAGTTAAGAGGCACTATCCAGCCATCCCAACTATAAAAACTGCTCCCTCTTCTAAACTCATCCAAACGAATATTTTTTGCAACATTTATTGGTTTGTCTGAAGGAGTATCACCAAAGTGTGTGTGCATGGAGGTCAGAGGATAACTTGCTGGAGTTGGTTCTCCCCTGCCACCACATGGGTTCCAGGGATCGAACTCAGATCATCAGGCTGTATGGGCAAGAGCCTTTACCAGCTGGACCACCTTGACAACTCCCATATTACGTTTCACAAGCTACATATTGTGGTTTATAGAGATCTCACACTATAACTTAAATTCTGATTTAAGTTACAAGTTCCAACAGAACACCTTAAAAGCAGCGTCTACCTCCTAATCTGATCTAAGACTCTTACCCGTTTCATTCTAGTTCCAAGTCAAAATGACCTTAAGAACTTTTAACAAATAGTAATCCCCAGGCCTCACACCCGGAAGTTCTGATGAACTGGCCTGTGGTGGGTCAACCAGAGCTGAGAAGCAATGTATCATCAAGCACAAGTCACACCGTTCTTGTTGAGAAACTGGTAATAAGCTTCTGGATGGCAGTGAGACCTGTCCTTCCTGCCTCTGTGTTAGCAAGCTTACTCTCTGTAAACATACCCTTGAATGGACTTTGTCTCACCCCCTCTGCTTTCTCCATTATTCCATCAGGAACCCACAACTCAATTACAGACTTGCTATCTAAGCACACTCCCCAAAGACTTTGGTGCTACATGTTGGCCACCACTTCTCATCTATATTATCCTGTTACATGTCTTTGATACTCCTCTTTATATGGCATGCAATGAGAGACTATAGGATCGGTATAGCACAGACTGACCTCAAACCTGTCCAAGAATGTCCTTGGATCTGATTCAGACAAGTCTATAATGCAGCCCCGCCACGTAGACTGTGAAGAGAGCGTGCTCTCAACATTCCAGGATCCATAAGGACTCTGGACTCCACAGAGAAAGGTGAAGTGAGAGTAGGCAGGTTTGTTGGGAGTCTCTGTGCAGAGCCTTAATAATGAGCCCTTCTGGGGTTCAACTTTTCTAACCCTAAAAGTTAGGCACATATCAGCCATCTTCTAACAGAAATTAAAGGGACCCTTCTCCAGAGAGGAAAAAAACATAGTCTTGATCAAAGATCTATTCTCAGTCATAATTCTGTGTATCCCCCATTTGCACTGCCTTCCCCCTGCCTGGACACCCCACAAGGAAGCACACCTGTTGAGGGGGTGTGCACACAGCCAGTCTTGTACACGCACCCCTCCCACTCAGTGGTTTAGAGTTACATTCTGGTATATAAAGACACAGACCAAGTCATTAAACATTTGAAGAAAGCCTTGAAAAATGAAAGTCAAAAATAAAATAGGGAGAAAAAGGGAAATTGGTGCAATTAAAAACAATTCAGGGAAGTAAAAGAAAACTCATTAACATTCTCAGAGAAATGAGAAAATTTTCATATTCATGAAATAGGATGCAACTTTATTTATAGAAGGAACTATTAGAAGACAAGAACAAACTTTTAGAACACAGGCGGGGAGGTGGGAGGGGCAGTAAGATGGCTCAGCAGGGAAAAATACTGGCTGCCAAGCCTAACTCCATGAGTTCACTATCCAAATTGGCACAGTAGAAGGAGAGAACCAGGTCCCACGGATTATCCTCTGACTTCTTCACGTGTGCCATGGCATAAGCATGTCTTCACATACATGATAGATGGATGGATGGATGGATGGATGGATGGATAGATTTCCACATACCACGATAGAGATAGATAGATGATGATCGATAGCCTTTTAATATGATTTCCAACAAAAAACAATGAGTTAGAAGATGGAGTTGAGAAATAAACTGGGCACACTTGCACATGCCTAGAATCCTAGCACTCAGGAGAAGGAGGTAGGAGGGTCACAAGTTCAGGACCAGCCTACACCATATAGCCAGACTGCATCTTAATCATAAATTAATAAACAAGTACATAGGAAGTAAATTTAAAGCATATAGATATCACATACACTAAGAGAAGTAAAGCAAAAAGCACATGCTGGAAAGTCTCAACAGCATTGCTGGGCACCATCTAAACAGTTTATAATGCTTTGTAAACGTTCTGCAAGCCCATGTGTTGGAGACCAACTTGTGGCACTATTGAGATGTAATGGAATCTTGAGGAAATGGGAACTTAGTGGAAGCTTTTGTGTTCCAAGGTACCAGATTGAGGAATGTTTCCCTGGCCTTGTTCCATTGCAAGTGAGAAGCAAAGGGTTTCCTTTGTAATGGGGAGCATCTTTCATGAATTTTCATGAAAGCATTCAACATGATATTTTGGTAATTTCTGTTTGTCTTTCCTATTGGCCTCAACTTGAATCTAAAAACATGCCTTAGTCCAGGGATATAATTTAGAATAACAGTGCATACTAGAAAGCTTAATAGCTCATAGATACCCGTAGCTTACTGGATAAGTGTATCTAATAAATAAATGCAATTTAGAAAGTGCCTTAGCAGCTGCCTGTGAAGTAGGGATAGGTGAAAGGTAAGATTTGGGATGATTATAGTTCAAGAAAGCCACAAAACAGATGTAGATTAGCTTTATCAAATGTGTTCTGTGAAGATGGTTGGGGAACTACACAGGGAGACAAACTAGAACCCTTCTCCACACCAGCTGCACACAAGCAGGGGCTGGCAGCCAGCATCATCCTCCAGTAGACAGAATACTAAACCAAGTGACTTCTTGGGGCCCATGCCATAGGCTCTAGAAATTGGAGAGTCCTCAACTGAGGACATATGAAAGGGCACACGTGTGCAGGACAAACCCAAGAGCGCGCTTCCTGTGGGCAGCCAGCTTTCTCCTTATTTGCCCGCTCAGTGCTTCTTTGCTTTCCTTCCACTGCTTTGTATAATAAATGTAACACGGAAAATCCCTTGACAGCTGCCTGTGGAGTGGAGATGAGTGGGGGGGGGGGGGTAGACTTTGACAATAGTTCAAGAGAGCCACAACAAGCCAAGGCTTTATTAATGGCAGGGAAAACCCATGGTGACAATTGTCAACCCAGTCTTCAGTAGAATATATTCTATTTATTCTTTGGCAATTTACACATAACCCACTTTAATACCTGTAAGTGTTTTGACTGCATGTACATGTGTACACCACATGTGTGTCTAAGGCCTACAGAGCCCTGTAGTGGGTGTCAGAACCCCTGGAACTGAAGTTGCAGACATTTGTGAGTGTCCATGTGGGAGATGAGAAGCAAACCCAGGTCTTCTGCAAAAGTAACAAATATACTGAACCATCTCTCCAGCCCCTTAACCTATTGATTTTAATTTACAGAATCTATAGACATACTTCTTTGCCTTTCACATGGTCTCTCAGACCATCATCATTTCAGCTCCATCATCACTACCACACCCCCGTAGGTTATATGAATGCCATAACTGAAGGTCAGCGTCACCAGTGACCGTGAAACTCAGGTTAACCTCTGCGAAGACCATGAAGAGATGGTTACGGGTGGGTTAGTGTTGATGACAGCGCAGCACAGAGAAGAACTGTGTGTGCATCCTACCCAATCCCTGCTTAGCTCACTGGTGAAGTGCCTTGCACTGTCCTCGTCCCCAATGACTTTTACAGCAGGTGCCTCTCTTACAGAGGCTATCGCCACAGTGGAATTTGTAGATCCATCTCCACCAAGAGCCTGAAGGTTTCTTGGAATCACCAGCTGGGCTTTATCTCCTGTGTCTCCATATGGCTCACCCGAGGAAAGTACTGTTCACCAATCCAAGCTTTGTTTTGGAGTTAGACAGACCTGAATTTGAGTTCAGACTCAAGCACCAACAAGTTGGATAGCTCTGAAGGAATTGATGTCTTTGAGACTTGTTCTAAAATGAAATGAGGGGGAAAAGTAACAAAACAAAACTATGCTGTAGGATTATCAGGAGGATTAAATGAGATTTATATGATTCTTGTTAATAAGGCTGCCTTTACATCTTTGCTTAACATTGTGGTCACAAATAATATTAGATGAATATGTTGTTATTATAAGTTAATATCATCCATTTAGTTTTTTGTTTGGTTGTCTGAGATAGTGAGTCACTCTGTAGCCCAGGATTGACTGGAACTATGTAGCACAGGCTGGCCTTAAACTCATGACGATTCTCCTGCTTCAGGCTCCTGCATTTTGGGATTAAGTGACAGTCAAGCAAGCCGAATTAGGAATGGTAAGTGCCGTAGATGTTCAACAGAAGCACTGAAACCATGTGCCGGAGTGGCCGGGTAGAAGATGGCAAGTGAACTGGACTCTGAAAAGAGTTTGACAAGGCATGAAACCATTCTAGGCAGAGGAGACCTCACAGTGGACACTAAAAGAAAAAAAGAAGAAATCCATGATAGGTTAAAGAGGAAAAGTCATGAAAGATAAGTGAAGACTTGTGTCTAGATACATACCTAATCTCTAAGTTTTCAAAATACGCGCGCTTTTGAAAACTAGAGCTGCTTCTATGATCTCCTGAGGCCCTAAAGGTATGCCTGAGCTCTCTGCCTGATCACACGTGTCATCCCCAAATTCAATTCTGTCTACCATCTTTTAGTGTGAGGACAGATCATCCATTAGAGTGCCAGACCTGGTCATAATGGCCTGGCCTAAAATTATTAGAGAAGAAGCAAAGCTTTTAGAAAGAAAGAAAGAAAGAAAGAAAGAAAGAAAGAAAGAAAGAAAGAAAGAAAGAAAGAAAGAAAGAAAGAAAGAAAGAAAGAAAGACTATGGAGACTGGGGAAAGAGGGTAAGATAGAACAGGGTGCCTTCTCTAGGGCTCAGTGTCAGTATAAGGAAGCAAATGGCAATCTCATTAGGTCAAAAGAAAGAGCTCTTTGAGGGAGGGAAGGAGGGAGGGAGGGAGGGAGGGAGGGAGGAAGGAAAGGCAAGTTTGGGTTCAGCCTGGCAAACTCCAACATCCATATACACAACTCACCACAACCAGAAAAGCACATCAAGCTTCTGCCCTGGGTGTGGGTAGCCTTTTGGCACATTAAAGATGATTCCACTGAGAGGTGCCTCAACTGTCCCAATAAACCTGTTGTGGGTTGTAATGCAGACCAAAATGAATTCAACATAGATAACCTGCCTTGACCGAGCTCAGAGTGTATACAGTAGCTTACAGTTGTACAAAACCATCTAAACCCTATTTGTAAGAATAGATCCTAGGTAGATCCATTGACATCCAGGGGCCCTCTGTAGCTGTAACATCTCGAAATGATCCACGTCCAGGTGAAGCCCTGCTGCCCCAGTGTTCTGAGACCTTGAACCGCTCAGATCATAAAAGAGCCTGGATTTTCCTGCATTAGACAGAAATCTCCCTCAGATCAAGCGATGAGCCCAAGGGTGCAAAGGACAGACCGAGAGCATCCGTGCACAAATGTATATACAACTCACACACTCTTTGCATGCTTCCAAACTGCACTGTTTATGCAGCTGCTCATACACTCAGCTTGTCTGTTTATTTTCGTCCTTAGAGGAAACAGAGAAGAGAGATCTGCCTATTAGGCACAGGCAGATCAAAGAGGCCCCAACCAGCCTGGGAGAGAGTTCCACTCCAGCCCTCCATCTAAGCAAAGATCAAAACAAGGCTGCGGCCCTGGCCTGGCTCCCCAGCAGAAAGCTTGTGGCGGCACCTGTTGGGACCTTCCTCTCACTGCTCACACCAGATGGACGTGCTTCTGCTCTCCTAGGAGTAAGCCATGGAACAACATTGAAACTCTCAAAAGAAAAAGCATTTCACGCTGGCTTTATTGAGGCCACACTACTATCTCAGAGCACGTAGCGCCACACTGCTTTATGAAACAAAAGGGGTGGGGTTTAAAAAGAAGGGGGGGGGGCTGCAAAGGTCAATTGCCAAACTAAAGGTTATCCAGGCATTTATTTATAGGTAGACTTGTAAAGGTGGCAAACACTTGCTTTCTCTCTTGGGCCAAAAGAGAAACTCTGGCACCTTCTGTGTTTTTGCTCTCCCTCTCTCCTATGTCACCCTCTTAATTGGCTATAATCACCTGAAGCAAGGCTGTAGGGTGACATTTATATCCATCACCATTTTGGTTGGCTCTGGAGACAGGCATGCCCTTGTGCGCTATGAATGAATGGTACATTGTTCATCTCGCCTCCCTGCGGCATCTCTATAGCCCTCTCCAAGCTGCCCAGGATTTGCTTGGAGTCGTCGTCATAGTCAAAGCCATCAACACCATAACAAAAAGGCCTGCATGGCAGCAGGTATGACTTTGGGTCTTAATAGTTTTTCTCCCTTGGGAAATTTCCATGTTGCCATTTGTCACAAACTCCATAACCATGGAAGTGACCAAGGAATGTATCAACAAAGAAGCAGAGTGACCACTAGGTTACTGCTTTCTTAACCAGGTTCCAGGAAGTCCACCTGCCATCCACAGCAGGAAATGCCTGCTGGCAACATGCTAACTATAAAATGCCATGCAGTGTGGAAGCAGAGCCCGACACACCTGGCACAATCCAAACCAGCAGGGAAATTCTCCCAGAGTGCTCAGTAGGGACTGTGGCTAAAGATGGTAGGACATATTGAGACGGTCCAAGAGCAAAGACTGAGAAACCGGAGCTTCCTTGTGAATAAGCCTGCAGTGGCATCCAAGGCAGACCCACACAAACCTTTCAATGCGACCCAGCACAGGGACCCCAGTTTCCACAATAAAATGGAAGCTTGCCAGAGTGCCTTCCTGCAGCTGCTAGTATTCCATCCACCACTTAGTATACAGGGAAGAAGTAGAAGAGACTTCTAAGTAAATGGCTGATGACAATTGCAGCTAGGCAAAGGTGGGTTGAGCAAACCATTTGTACCATGAGGTCCGCATGGCAGCCAAACAGGGGGAAGATGGCTTCAACTTCAGACTGACATGCTGCACCTCCTTCCAAGCATTTTTTCCTGCAGGTCAGTTTCTCCACAGAGTCTTTGCTCAGAGGGCGCTTTGTAGCAGTGCCCTCTTCACTGAGAAACTCCCTCGCAGCTACTGTCAGGCTCTCCCTTAGCCTAATCCTCCTTCCTACGATCCCTTTTGGTAAACCTTCTACTCCTTGAAGACAAGGACTTGAAGCTGGGGGTTCCTGTGTTTTCTGTTTATTTTTGGTTCTTCCTGATGAACTATGATGACTTGTAGATGATAGACATTTAATTAGCAAGCTGCCCTCTGACAGGCCTGTTTCTCTTAGAGAGAACACACTAGGAACCTGAGAAAAAAAGGAGTTAAACATCCAGTTGACTCTCTCCCCACCAACGTTTCAGTGTCTAGAAGCTTAGTGAACTTATTCCTTCAGCTTCCAAAACATTTCATTTCATAAAAGTGTTTTTCATAAATAGCTCCTTTTTTCATTATAAAATGGATAGATTAAAGAATGCTATCCTGAGCCCCTTCTGTGGAGCTGGGGAGGTTGTGACATTCCAGTATAAGTGGCTGCCTAGTCATCTGGCGATTTTTGCATTCACTCACACACCATTCAAGCAGCTGTTGGGCATCATGTTTGTGGGTACTAATGTGGCACACCTGACAGTCTGCATGCACACTTGCTCATTTAATCACCATGGCAATCCCGTGGGGTGGGTATTAATATGCCTTTTTTTAGATATGAAGAGACAAATGCTCAGAGGGTCTAAGTCCTTTGCCCACTTTATGACATTGAGAGCCAAATGAGGCCTGTCCCTCTAGAACTACAAGCTGTTATGAAGACACACTGATGTCTCCCGATACAACGCAACCCAGAGCCAGGCCTCAAAGCCAAACCTCAGGCCTGTATAGCAGCAGTTGCTTCCGATCATCCCACACTGCAGTGACTCATACTGATTCACACACTTCTATGTGAAGGCATGGCTCTTCTGCATATTTGCTGTTTTAATAAACAACAATTCCTCCAATCCCATGTGCTAGAAATCGGCCATTATTTCCTGAAATGATGATTATAATAATTATAGACCTTCACATACAAGGTATCTTGGGCAATTGGGTTAAATACATCAAGCTTGCATTAGCTACTGTATATAAACTTTCGGCTAGAGTTAGTTGCTGTTTCTTGTTTTGTTTCTAACTGCCGTATGTCAGTCTATCATCAATACAACCACTTCTTAACTGCAGAAGGGCCAGAATCAAACTATTGAAGGCTGAAAGACTTTTAAAATAAGTGAAGTCACTTTTATTGTCATCTTGATCTTGATTCCTTGGACATCCACCATCATGTTCTTCAAAAGCCTCCGATTCGCTGGGCAGTGGTGGCTCACGCCTTTAATCCCAGCACTTGGGAGGCAGAGGCAGGTGGATTTCTGAGTTCGAGGCCAGCCTGGTCTACAGAGTGAGTTCCAGGACAGCCAGGGCTACACAGAGAAACCCTGTCTCGAAAAACCAAAAAAAAAAAAAAAAAAAGCCTCCGATTCTCTACTTTCCTATCAACGAAAAGCAGAGTGCTCAACTATCATGCTAACAATGTCTAATGCTAACAAATGTCTCTGTCTCCTGTGCTAGCCAGGTTTCTTAAGACTATAGTATCTCTATTTTCTTGTCCTCAGTTTTTCCTAAAATTTCAGTAATGCTGCCTTCATTCCCAACCATCCCAATGAAATGGTATGTCAAGGTCATCAGCAACCATTTCTAGGTTTGAGTAACATCTCCAAGTACAGAGCATGAGTTTGCAATCTTTACAAGCCTTTGGCACTGCTGAATCCTGAACTACAGGGTGGGTGGTAGCATCAGTCTTTAGCCAGCTGGGCTCTGACACTTTACTATCATTTCTTTTTCTCTCTCTAGCTGGCTTTGCTCAGGCTCTCTCCTTCTTGTTAAGAGCTAGAGTTTGGGGGGATGGAGAGATGGCTCAACGATTAAGAGTGCTGACTGCTCTTCTGAAAGTCGTGAGTTCAAATCCCAGCAACCACATGATGGCTCACAACCATCTGTAATGAGATCTAATGCCCTTTTCTGGGGTGTCTGAAGACAGCTACAGGGACCAGAGTGAGCGGGGCTGGAGCGAGAGGGGCCAGAGGGAGCAGGGCCAGAGCAAGAAGAAAAGACAGCTACAGTGTACTTACATATAATAAATAAATAAATCTTTAAAAAAAAAAAAAAAGAACTAGAGTTTGGCTGCCACCTGGCTCCTCATCTCTTGCCAGAATGTTGATAAGAGCCTGCAAATGCCTCCAAAATGGGGTCTCCTGTGTTCACACTTGTCCTTGTCAAGGTCATTTTCCAAAAAGGATTTTCCTCTAATACAGCTTCAGTCATCTTTTTCTCATTCCATGATTCTCCAGAGTCCACACAAGGAAGGTTCCCATGGCTTGGGCCCCTCCCCTCCAGTCACACCCCTCAACATTTTCTTTTTATACTTTGAGTTCCATGGACTTGTCCAGAATCCCAAATACATGTGCTGCTTCAAGTCATTTCACCTTTGGTGACATTTTCTTTTCTCAGAATGCTTCCTGCTTTGCCTCAAAATCTCATTCCCTTGGCTAATTCTTATTCATCCTTTGCTATTCAGCTCTGGTTTTTCTCATCCAGAAAGCATTCTAAAGCCTTTTCCTGCTCCCTTCTGCACACTCTGGGCCAAATAATAACAAGTCATGAACTACATATCTAGAGAGTCTACAGAGCTAGGAAAAGATACAATGTAACACTGCTGGGCTAATGTGGACAGGCATGGGCTGATGGGAGAGATACAATGTAACACTGCTGGGCAAATGTGCACAGGCATGGGCTGATGGGAGAGATACAATGTAACACTGCTGGGCAAATGTGCACAGGCATGGGCTGATGGGAGAGATACAATGTAACACTGCTGGGCTAATGTGCACAGGCAAGGGCTGATGGGAGAGATACAATGTAACACTGCTGGGCTAATGTGCACAGGCAAGAGCTGATGGGAGAGATACAATGTAACACTGCTGGGCAAATGTGCACAGGCATGGGCTGATGGGAGAGATACAATGTAACACTGCTGGGCTAATGTGCACAGGCATGGGCTGATGGGAAAGATACAATGTAACCCTGCTGGGCTAATGCCGATGAGTCTGGGTTGATGGACAAGGTCATCATATAGCCACCTATCGTGATATTCTTTAAAACTATGGAGTAAAGGCCAGGTGTCTCTCTTTGACAGTATCTCTGGAGTTGAATTACAATCCTATATGGTAGCTTAGGGAGATGAAGTAGCACACGGTTTTCTCTTAGTCACTATGTTATAAAAGAACAAGTTCACAGCTAAACAGACCCATGCTCTTACCTCATCACAGCCAGGTAGTTTTTACTTATACAAAGACAGCTACAATATGACCAGGAAACACAACTGTATAGAGTCAGTCGTATGGGAATGGAACTCACACTCAGCTTTTACCAATGACTCTAAACTGTACTCTACACATAATCAAATGATATGTGACTCAAAATCAAAAATACTCAAATTCCAATGGGAATAGTAATGATATAGAATTTTTTATTCATCAGCTGCAACTAGGATTTTGTTTTGCTTTGCTATGCTTTGTTTGAAGCAGGGTTTCTCTGTGTAGTCCTGACTGTTCTGGAACTCACTTTATAGACTTGGGTGGCCTTGAACTCAAGAGATCAACCTGATATGCCTGCCTCTGCTCCTGAGTACTGGGCCTAAAGGAACGCATCACCATGTTCAGCTTGCAACTATGATTCAAATTCTTTGTTTTAAGTTGTGGATTTTTAAATTCTCAAATTTAAATCAGAAAAGTGAACTTCTGTTTGATACACCTAAAAATCTATAGACTCATATTTTGGATTTTTCTGTTTCTTAGTTGGCATGTAAGAATCTCAAGGTCTTTGGATATGAGACTGATACCTCCATATAAGACAGGGAACAGTTAAAAGAGAAATAACCAGCCACGTCACTCTAGACAGCGATTCTCAACTTCTTAATGCTACATTTTAATACAGTTCCTCATGTTGTTGTGACCCCCAACCATAAAATTATTTTCATTTCTACTTCATAACTGTAATTTTGATACTGCTATGAGTCGTGATGTGGATTATCTGATATGTGACCTCTGTGGGGGTTGCGACCCACAGGTTCAGAACCTCTGCTCTAGGGCTCATTACAAAGTTGTAATTAAATATATAGCTACAAAGCTGTAGTTTCATCAAAATATATAGATAATATCATGCCCCCCAAGGCATCCGTGTCAAAAAGGGGAAAAAATGTTTGAAATTCATGAAGTAGCAGTAAATAAGGATTCAAACACACACATGATTCACTGGGTCACATTGTCCCACAAGTATTAACACAAGTTCACAAACATACTTTGGAAATACACATTTGCAACTATTTTATCACTGAAAGTCTACTCATATTTTTTAATATGAGACATTTATGGCACTATATAAAGACAAGTGATAAAAAATAAAAACTTACTATCCTAAAGGCATCGAGACCCTCAACCACTGCAATGTTCATTTATATTAGTTATCCCATTCAGAAAAAACGAGCCTGGGTTTAGAAAACTCCCGCCTCTCCGGGAGCACTCCTTTTAACCATCCCGTTCATCCCACAGGCTCAGCTTCAAGGCGGTCTTCCCTAACTGCTCGAAGTCCCAGTACCCCTCAGCACGCCTACCTCCCAACACAGGATCTGTTGGATAGCACTGGCATGGCCTCTTCAGACCCATTCGCCTGCATCTCCCCTGAGAATAAAGGCAGGACTTTGATGCTAATGCTTCTTATACAGTGTGGCCTGGGGAAAATTTTTTTTTTTTTTTTTTTTTTTTTTTAAGTTTTAGTTGAAATAATAAAGGTCATTAGCTTGTTATTGTTTTGATCAGGAATCCAGCTGCTCCATCATTTTGGAATTAGATTCAATTTGCTAAGGTCTTTTCATATAGCCATGGGTTAAGTGTCCCTTATCCAGGATGCTTGGGACCACAGGTATTTGAAATGTAATATTTTCATAGATTTTACCAGTTGAACATCTCTAACCGGAAAATCCAAAATCTAAAGCACCCTAACATCCATTATTATTGTTGTATTTATTACTTATGTGTATATTTGTGGTCTATCTGCCTGCGTATTATATGAGTAGGAATATCTTGGAGATTAGAAGAGGACATGGAGGTGGTACACTGCCATCAGCTAAGGCCACCTGATGTGGGCGTTCAGAATGAAACTCAGGTCTTCTAGAAGAACAAGTGCTCTTAACCTCAGAGCTATTTCTCCATCCCCATAAACTACTCCCCAGTCTCCAAGCGCTTGGCTATCATGCCACTTCTCAAACCTTGGAGGGTTTGCGTCTTTTGGACTTGAGGTTTTCTGAGTAGAGAAGCCGGGCCTGTACTGTAAGTTCTTCATTAACTTATTTGAAATTTGATTGTTGAATAAATGTTTTTTAAAACCCTGCAACACTCAGACAATTTCCTATGAGTTAAAAGAGGCAAATGAGCTCACTAATAATTTTATTTCCAAATGACTTAGCACTCTTAATGCCATGAATTTCCCAGGGAATTTTCCACTATCTGCGAGCAAAGGCCAGACTCTCTCATAAAACCATGCTTAATTGCAGTTACACACATCAGGCGAGGAGGATTTTATTTTTCTCTGTTTCTTGAAGTATCTTGTCTCTAACGGCTTTAAAGGGTTCTGTCATTCTTTATAGGACATTAAGGTGATACCGACTACACTGCTTTTCCCAAGAAAGTTTAACTTAGGAAGAAAGGAGAGACTAGCTAGAGACAGTATATAAAGCTCCATGAATAACTATCCCTGCTGACAACTCTACCAGCCTTGCTTGCTTCTAGGGCACCCTGGGGTAAAGGTTCAAGGTCTGAGACATAGTATGGAAGTTCAAATCCCACATCCCACAGCTCTGGGTGCCCTCATCAAATTCCAGCATATTCTATTACTCCAATTTCTTTTTCATGTTTAAGCTGTTGTGACAAGTTGCTATGCGCCACTTAACAGCTGCTGTTCTGTTCCCATTCTCCCACACACACCCAAATAAGTTACACTTTAGTCTTGTAGATTAACTTGAAATGAACTATTATCCCTCAGGATGAAATACAATCAAAATGAACTTAGAGAATTTAAATACACACACACACACACACACACACACACACACACACACACACACACACACACAGAGCCAGCAGACACTTTAATGTCTATAAATAAGGCCTTAAATATTAAGGATTCTAAAGTTGAAGCAGAACATTCTAGGCAACAACTCCAGCTGCATATTATAAGTACTTAGTCCAAAAGGAAAATTAAAAAGGTGGAAGCAGTTATGAAAATTGTATGTTGGGGGGGGGTCAGAGGAGTACAGGCCTGGGGAAGATTTGCAGGGACAAAGGAAGCCAAGGAAGGCAGGAAGAGAAACTACACATTGTTCATAGTAAGAAAGAGAAGGTCATGGATCATCAGGCAAATTTACCAAGGCTCAAATTCACGAAGTTAGGACTGGGGACAGAGCCCTGAGAGAGAGCACTTGTCTAGCCAACGCCAGCTCTTCCTGTGATCCTCAGCACTACAAAGCAAACAGCAGAAAGGAAAACAGAGATTTTTCGAGTCTAGGATTTTCGTGTCTAGGTGCCGAGATACAGCCTACGCTTTATGACACCAGTTCTCAACCTGTGGGTCGCGAGCCCTCTGAGACTCGTGTATCCGATAGCCTGCCTGTCAGATATTTACATGTGATTCATAAAAGCAGCAAAAATCACAGTTAAGAAGTAGCAAGAAAATAATTTTATGGTTGGGGGATCACCACAACATGAGGATTTATATTTATAATAAAGAGTCGCAGTATCAGGAAGGTTGAGAACTGCCAGGCTAGAGACAAAGGATGAAGAAGGCAGGCCTTTCCCCGAAGAAAGTTTAGCTTTCCTAGCAGAGATGAGCCCATGAAAGCCACCAACTGGTGCCACTTGAGCTCAAGCTGTGGATATATGTGTCTAGCAGTCAGTAGGACCCCTCGTCTCTTGCCTGCTCTGTTCTCTGGCATTCCTGTGTGGAAATCTAAGGAAGTACATGCTGATTTTTTAAAAAGTTATTTCAAGGGTGAAATGTTTTGTTCTCAGCAGATTTGGGGTATTTTACTCATTCAATGCCTGCAGGACGTCCAGGAGCAAAGGTAGTGTTGCATCTTTTTTTTTTAATTTTTTAAGTTTTACGTGCAAAAGTGTTTTGCCTGCACATATGTCTGTGCAGCCTAGGCATGCCTGGTGCCCATGGAGGCCAAAAAGCAATGTTGAAGAAGAAAAATGCTGCTAATCTTAGAGTTTCAAGCATCGTGGCTGGGTGTATCCAGTGAGAGGCAGAGCTGGAAAGCTGAGTCCAGGGAGCCCGTCCCAAGCCCAGTTGCATTCCTCTGATGTTGTCATTAAATAGATTTTAAGCAAGTGGAGATTTCTCAAGAAGAAGAAAGGCAAAGTCCACCCCTGGCAAATGTAGAGTACACCAGCTCCCGAGGGATTAATGGAGTACATTTCTTCCATGCTAAACCATGGCTATTTCAGGATGGGGGCACGGGCTGAGGGTGGGAGGTGGCCCCCTGGGTGTGACAGGGAGGGCCAGGGGATGTCAAGAACTTGAAAAGCTTCACACCCAGCCCTAAATGGAGGCCCTCACTTCCCACTAACCCAGGCTAATCCAAGTGGCCTCCTGAAGATCTCCCTCAAAAGGCTGCCGCTTCCTCTAGTGGGGAAGCACCTGCATAGCGGGTGGACAAGCTGTCTAGAGAGGCCTGTGCCTGTGTTGACACAACAGGCTCCTTCATGCTCAGTGCTCACCTGGAATACTACTGGTGGCAGGCAAGTTGTAAGACAATGGAAATCTTGTCACCACTGGAAGCAGAGACAGGCGAGACCCCTGCAGGCTCAGCACAGATAGCAGTACTGAGAAGAGTTGGTGGGATATTCACACCTCCAACTGTCAGAGTTTGCAGTAGACTCTTGATGTTTTAAAATAATGTTAAGTACTCAAATGAAGTCACATAGAGGCAAATACATGTATATGAAGAATCTTGTGGCTTTGAAAATTAAAAATGATGGATTCACAGAACTGTTTTAGAGGTACCTCATCTAAAAGACACACAGCAGGACTCCTGGGGATCTTGATTAAGTGACTTCATTACCCTGGGCAATGCTCTCTTCTCCAGTAAAAGCTGACTGGTGGGTAGGTTGTCTGCCCCAACTCAGTGCTTCTGCATAACTCTGTAGATTATTCCTGAATGATTTTAGGGTCTACTTTTTAAAACTGAAACAAAATGTGGAAAAATTAAGTTTTCTTTTCCAGCCTAAATGAGTAGTGCAGATATCATCTTCCCAGTAGACAGCAATATTGTTGTCTGTTGCCTACATGAAAAAAAAAACTTGATGTTTAGTTTTCAGAAGAAAGTACATCACTTCTACCACGTTTTTATTTTAAGTTTATTCATTTTATGAAATATAAACATCTTAACTATTGGATACATACCTTCTGGTATTTTTTTTAATCATAAATGCTCTGATTTACTTTAGAAAATAAAACGAATCATTATTCAGTTCTGGAAAAAATTAATCCATAAACCAACTGAAAATAAACTTGTTTAATAGGTAATCTGTGCCCCACATTAAAACTACATCTTTCTGTATAAGGAACAAAGTAGAATTGCCATTAGCAATTATGAACTTTAGGAAAAAATTATTTAAATGACTCTTCAAGACCATGAGATGGTGGAAATTTTAACAAGAAGTTTCAAGCAACAATATCTACAAAAATAAGAACAGGAAATATTTCAAAGGTCCTCAATGAGATGAGGAAATAAAGTGTGGTGTATTACGCTCTATGCATGGTGATGGAAATGTGTGAAACACTGTCACACACAACAGCAAGGAGGAGGCTTGGAAATGCAATGCTATGTAAAAGGTGAGTCTCATAAAATATGTTCAATGATACTGATATGACACCCAAAGTGAACAAAGCAAGACACTGCAGGACAGGGACACAAACATGTCAAAACTACAGAGAAAAGCAGTCACGACAAAGCACTGAGACATGGGTAACCTCTAACAGGGGCAAGCATCAGGCAGAAATGCTCTGTTCCAAAGAGGTTTACAGGCAAATTGTTGCTCATCTTATTGTTATTCTTGAGGTTCTATCTGTATTTTATCAGTAGTTTTACCTGCTTGATGTGTGTGTTTGTGTGCTCACACTTGAGATTGGACACAAGGCCTGTATGTGGTAGGCATACACCCCACCACTGAACCCAACCCCCAACTCAACCTGAAAGCAAAACGACAATGATTTGAAATGTATTTAACCATTTGCATCCTAGAACAGTAAGTACCTAACGCGCAAAGCATAATGGATAAAACGGAACAGCATCCCTGTCACTAACTTGCTTTGTGAATTTGGCATAAAATACATTCCTAGGATTTCAGCTGTACGAGATCTGGATGGCTCTAAAACAAGAAGAGAAGAGGAAGGAGAAGCGGGACCAGAAGAAATCTTTTGAGGGACAGTTTGGTATGTCCTAGAATTTTAAAATCAGGCAATACAAATCAAATCAGTAGCAATTTAATTAAAGTAGAAGGGCCTCCAAGACATCTCAGCAGGAAAAGGTGCCTGGTGGCCCGAACTGAATCCCCAGCATCTACACAATAGATAGAGAGAACAAGCTATCCTCTGGCCTTCACACCTTCACTATGGCACACAAGAGAGCACACACTCCTGCACACACCCATACGCTCACACTTACATGCACGCGCGCACATACACACACACACACACACACACACACACACACACACACACACACAAATGAATGAATGAAATGTGCCTTTCAAACACAGAAAATTTCAAAATATATGTATTGCTGAGGATCCACACAGCCTTATACTTTTAAAAATAAATTTTTCAGATGACCAAGGTCTAAATTGGGCAGCAGTGCCCCCTCTGTGTGTTAAGGTTTGAATTTGTCTTCAGTCCCTTTGCCTATACTGTTCAGGGGTTTGCTTGTCTTTCCTGTGTTAGCATGGCAGAAACATGAGACTGCCCCCAATGCAGACATCCCTGTCCAGCCTGGAGAGTTACTTCATCTTCTCTTCCACCCTATTCCTTTCAGATGGGAAGAATTACGTAAGCTCATATAAACCATTCAGGTAAGCATATACAAGTGTCTGCTGTGACATATGCTTGTCCTCATTATTATTATTTTATGAACTTCACCTTAGAGTGACTATGAAAATCTGTACTTAGTAGAATTTTACCCACTGAAATCTATAATTTACTCCTGTGAAATTAATTGGCCTGACAACTCCCCAACTCCTGTTTAGTGCTAAGGACTAAATCTAGAAGCCCCTCAGCCCAGTGTCTAGGTTAACCATATAAGTCAGTGACACTTAGAGAAAATCAGCTTATGTTCACACATTCTGTCCCCTAAAGGGCTTTGCTCAAAGGCTGCCTCATCATGATTGACATTCTAAAGAGAAGTAAGGGAGCCCCGGACGAGATAGAGGATCACACTTTGTCCTCCCTGAAAAAAAATTAGGAGCTCCTGTCCTAGGCATTTGGGAACCCACAGGCACAGAGAGACAGAGACATCCATTCCACAGCAAGTTGGACAACCAGTCAACTGCCTCAGTCTGTTCTGCATTCTCTTTCCAGCCAGGGCTGTGGTAAATGACTACATAACCTTTATTTGTAATTAATATTATTTCTAGGGATAGATGGCAAGTTAAAAGCAATTAAGAAGCATATGAAACGTCACTAAATCTCACTGAAGCCATCAGTCACATTGATCCTCCAGCTTGTCCTCACTTGTCACCCTCAGATTCCCTCTAGGAAAAAACGGGGGCTGAAACAGCAAAGGGAAAATCCTAAAAATAATTTATTGAATTCCAACCACTTTATTGTGGTTGAAACCCAACCACTTTATTGTAAGTATTGGGGGGGGGCAGAGAATTCAAGACAGAGTTTTTCTGTGTAGCCCTGGCTGTCCTGGAACTAGCTCTGCACGCCTGGCTGCCCTCAGCTCACAGAGATCCCCCTGCCTCTGCCTCCTGAGTACTGGGATTAAAGGCGTGCACCACCACTGCCCGGCTTGTAAGTATTTTTGATCACTCTTTCTAGAATTGTTTCTAGAATATTTTGGGAAGTCCTGCTAAGAGCCTAAGCCTGATCTCAGTTTTAAGAGTCCTTGCGAAGATCCCCAGTAAACTGTCACCTTGGCCCTTCACGTGTCAAAGTATGACAGTAGAACCGGGCCCATGATGGATCAAAAGAGGTATTTGTGTGGCTTGGGATGACGTCAGATGTTTGGATCGGTAACCACCTTATTTCACAACTAGGGACTCTGAACAGCCTGTGTCAAGGGTTGGCAAAACTTTCTGGAAAATAAATACATATGGCTTTTGTGAGCCACACTGTCTCTATTATATCTACCTGCCTCTGCTGATCGTCACGAGAGACGCCACACATTGTGCAGAAACCAGAGTGCATGGTGCATGGTTAAGCTCCAGTGACATTTCATGCATGGGCACTAGTTGAATTTCATATAATTTTCACAGATTATGAAATATTCTATTGCCATCTCTATGACTATTTATAAATGTAAAAACTATTCTTAGCTCACAGTCTCAAAAAATAGATGGTGGACCAGATTTGGCCGGCCCTTACACCCACTTGCCTACAGAACACAGCAATGTATATCGTTCCAAGGATCGTTGAGTTTCCCATCTGCTTATTATGCTTTTATCCTTTCAGAGCTAAATTAATATTCCTCAATCACACAATGGGAAGGTGGGGCTTGTTTTATCAATAATAGAATGTAAAGTGTTCAAACATTACAGTCAGGGAAGGTCCACAGAAAACAGGCATGGGGTCGCTTATTTTGGTTTGGTTCTTATGCAGGGCTACAGATAGACCCAGGGCTTCACAAACGCTAGGCAAGCAGTCTGCCACTGAGCTTCGTCCCCAGCCTAGGAAGAAAGGTGGTTTGAGCAGGATTTCCACCTTGATCTGTCTCTGTTCATCAGGCACACAGTTTCCTGTGTGGCACTGCATGAACGCTGTGTTAGAATACAGGCATAAGCATCTTCCGTGATCCAGGATGATGACACTCTTTAATGCAGCATTAATGTGTGCAGTAACTAGGCTACACGTGTGGCTGGGCAGGCTCTTGCCCCATCATAGGTCAGTGGCTGCTGTGAGTTAGCAGGAACGCCTCTGAGAGGAGCACGTCTTCACAGGGCTGTCTCCAAACGCGCAGTATTGCAGCCTTCTTCTTCACAGTTGTTTTCCTCCCGGGGACAGCAGGTGCTGAGCAAGCATCTCGGGACCCTGCAGTCCGCTGGCTTCTTTCCTCACTCCTGACTTTTTGCATTTGTGGGTATTTCCCTTCTACCCATCACCCCGTTCCTGCCTACTGTCTTCCCATGAAAACACACACACATGTGTATGTACGCGCACACGCGTGTGCGTGCACACACACACACACGTATACACACATTTTGTTCATCTGGGTCCACAAGTCCCAGGATATTTTCCACAAGCTGCTGAAGATCCCTAACTTCCAGTGAATCTTGTCTCAGAAAGTCAAAGCACAGACTACGGCTAAAGAACCTTCAGAGACTCGACCACTCTCCGCACAAACTCCATCCAAATTTGCCATGATGGCACCCCATTTCATACTATCCTCCTGCTTCTTCCTGCCTGGCCCCTGACTCCATGAATGTGGAAGAAGACACTCGATCTTGCTTATGGGACTCAACACTTGAGCAGTTGAACAGATTGTTGGGGGACTTTTCTCGAATCATAGGGAATCACCAAATAAAGTACTGCCAGCAGATACGAAAGATGTTTCAAGATACAACTCTTATTTAGGCAGTCCTTCCAAAGCATTCTCCAACAATGGGGCTTCACATAGAATGCACCCCAAATCACAGACCCAGAAGTAAATCAGGAAAGCGATTCACCCTAAAACTGCTACTTTCTTCCACGTTATCTGATTACCAAAAATAGGTCTCTGGCCAATTAGTCCCTCCTTGGTACTCTGAAATAAAAGAACACAAACTCTTACCCTCCTCTAAAAGACAATGGCTAAACCCTACTCTGAAGGGAGAAAAGAAATCAAACTCCCTGAGAAGTTCTTCTATTTTTCTAGTTCAGTTCTAGAGCTCCTAACACCCGCATGAAGAAACGTTTCCTATGGTAATTAATCCTACGAAACCCCTATGGAAAAGGCTACGGTGTTGGCCTGCTTGTACCATTCATTTAAATTTATAAAACTCCAGCGCCCATTGCAGAATAGAAAGGTGGGAGGAATGGAGCGGACCTAGCCAGAGGACCTGAACTCAAACAACTTGCAGACCACCCACGTTGCCTTGAAAGGCATCCCAGTGACGTAATCCAGAGGATGCCTAGAGGAAAGTGGTTTTTTTTTTTAAAGAGAGTTAATTTTGTTTGAGCTTAATTCACAAATAATTGCAATCTTTCCCTAAAGGGCTGTGCCTCAATCAACTGAAAAGACATTGTTTTTATAAGATAATTATTTTTAATAGGAGCTATCAATTACTGGGTGCTTTGTTTCCAGGAACTAGGCTTAATAGCTTTATAAACACTATCTTATTTAACCTAAACGACTAACCTTATTGTGTAGTCATTATTATCTCCATTTTATAGATGAGGAAATTGAGTGACAGAGAGGTTAAAGTGGTTTGCGTAAGGTCACACAGACAATAAAATACAGACAAATCCAGGACTGTCTAACTCAAAGCCTACACACAGTGTGCCTCCATGAAATGGTTTCATGTACCTGTAGGCATGGGACACCAGTCACAGCTATCTTATCCCGAAGCAGTTGTCCCCAGTCCACTGATTCCTGAGCTTCAGTGTCCAAGAAACCTTTTCTTTTTTAAAAATTTGATTCCTGTTTTATTCTGTTGGGAAAAAATCAACTAACAGTGCAGCAAAGACATAAATGTAAGAACAAAAGTACTGTAACTACAAGGGAAAACACTTAAGTAGGTCTGGACTCTGAATATTTGAATGGGAGCCCAAAGAACAGACAAAAAAAGGAAACACTGAGCAGTGGGGTTTATCACCCTGAAATGCCTCTGCATAGCAAAGAAGATAATCAATAGAATTAATAGACAGACTTTAGAATTGGAGGAAACGATTGTCAGTTAGTTCATTGTCAGGAGTTTGCGTATGTAACGTAGGGGTTTTCCATGTCAGGGAATCACGAGAATATTTAAATCCGTCTTTAGAACATAAGTAAGCCTACAAAAGTGGGGTAAAAGGAACAGACACTTATCAAAAATAAATAAATACATACATATGTCAGTGAGGAAAATAATGCTTAATTTCATTAGCTCTCATGGCACTGCCTATCAAAGTCACAACAGATACTTTATTAGCCAGTTAGAATTCTTTATGGGAAAAAAAAAAGCCCTTAAAATAACAAATGCTCATATAGCAAAAAAAGAAGCTCATAATCTGTTAATTAGGTGTGATTTTGTGCAGTTATTATGGAAAACAGTACGGATTGCTTTAAAATCTACATACCATTCCTGTACCCATCTTTTGCTATATATGTAAAGGAAATAAAATTAACCTACTTAATCTCCAATTATATGCTAATTGTACGGTGCTATTTGACAGGACCTAAGACAAGAAGCTGTCTATATTCGCATAAATTGTTGAATGCCTAAAGACAATGTAGTATATTTATATGATGTAAGCCAAGCCAGTGATTGGAAAAGCTGCTTTTCAACCATGCTTGTCGCTTGGCCTGTACCCAGGGCTCCTACCCAAATAGGGCCGCCAGGAGAGAGCTAACCAAGAAATCTTTTAAAAACAAAGATTGTAGGGCTGGAGAGATGGCTTAGTGGTTAAGAGCGCTGGTTGCTCCTCCAGAGTACCTGGGTTCAATTCCTAGTACCTACATGGCAGCTTTCAACCATCTGTAATTTTAATTCCAGAGGATCTGATACCCTCGGACCAAAACACTACACCCTCATAAAATAAAATTAAATTAATTATTTTTAAAAATGGAGGGGGAGAATCTGTATGAGGGGGTACTGGAAGGAGAGGAGGTGCCAATATTGGGATAGAAGGTGAATTAATTAATTAATTAATTAATTAATTAATTAATTAATTAAGAAAACAAAGATTGTGACCATTCTTTAATCAAATCTTGTCAATTATAGCAAAGTGAACAGAACCAAAGAGCAGTATATGAAGTAAAATAAGCCAGGCAAAGAAAGACAAATTATATGTGAGTTGACTGAAAACTAATAATTAGTAAATAAATAAAGAGGAATGGACAATGGATATCAAAAACCTGGTTAGGTGGAAGGTTAAGCACTTTTATTCTATAGCACAGTGGGGAGCTGCTGTTTCCAACAATCTGTGACATATGCTGTAAGTGACTAGCTGGAGCTCAAAACACAGACAAGTGAGATGTGTTCAAAGACATGGAAATGGTAGCTATGGGTTTGGATCATCAGACACTGTGTGGCGTTTTTAATTATCACACCATACCCTACGCACGTGTGTCAATTAAAATGGGAATAAGTGGAGACTGGATCCAGCTGCTAAGCATTTTCTATCCAGTTCATAGCAATGAGGGAATGTAGATTCCACCCTTGACTCTTCTGTGAACAGCTTTACTCAATGAATCACAGCTCAGTGATGTCCAGGAGAGACTCAGCAACTGTCACCCAGCAACAAGGGAGTCACAGAAGCAGATGACAACAGATCTGAAATCTCCCAGTGATCAGATGTGCCATTTCCCCCTCAAATCCCATTGCCTCATGGAAGTGTTCTGGAATCATTGAAAACCCCAATCACAAGAAAAATTGGACTTTGCTATATGTGTTGAAGGGGGGGGATTGATTATGAAGCCCGTATAAAAGGGGACAGATTCAAATTCTAATTCACATGGCTTAAATCACATGAATGTAACTTTACATTGAAAGAAACACATGGTCCAATCTCTACTCTGGCACGTACCTGTCATTTTCCTTAAACAGTGGTAGTGGGAACTGCTTCATACAGCGTCTCCATTTAGTTTAATTACCCTTATGCTCTACAAGCTCGGAGCTCGGAGCCTGGCACACGGCTGTCTTTTATTTTTCCAACATCCTAAACAGCAAAACTCATTCTGTTTAGGCTGACTGCTCCAAGCATCAAAAGCAGAATATTCCAGTTTAAAAGGAAAAAAAAAAAAAACGTAGCTAGTCCTCTGACAGGACGATCTGTCAGGCTGTGACCTGAACAGACAACTTGCAAAATGAACTCCCAGCAGCCCCAGCTGTCTAATGAGCTAAGAGCGTTCATGAGTTACCACAATATCCAGGAAAAACAACGTTAACAACACTCTCCAAATAAAATCTCCTCAGAGGTGACATACCAAGTTTTTCAATAAAATATTTTAATCGTGGAAAGAAAATAACTTAGATAAAATTCCTTTCTCCCCCCTCAGTGACACCCTGAATATTCTACATCTTAACTTTTGTTGTTGTTGTTGGATGATTTGGTTTTTGAGAGAGGCTAGTCTTGACTTAGTCTTGCTGTGTAGACCAGGTTGTCCTGAAACTCACAAAAATGTATGTACCTACGCCGAGATTGAGGGAATTCACCACCAGGCCCAGCTCAATGGTACCTGCTTAAAGATTTGTTTTTATTTCTCATTTACATGTATATATGTGGTGTGGAGGGGCCTATGGAGGGAAGGAAGAGGGTACTGGGTCCTCTGGAGCTGGATTTACAGGAAATTCTGGGCTGCTGGATGTGAGTGCTGATCTGAATTCTGGTCCTATGAAAAAATGAGTCCTCTTAACCACTGAGCCACCCACCCCTCCAGTTCCTGTCCCAGGTAGTCTCAACATGAAGATACAAAAGCAGATCTATCAGACGTGATGCCAGTGTGCAGACCTTCATAACTTGCAGAATGATGTCCTCTGCCTTTTTCTCATAGACATATATACATGGCTGCCTGGAAGCTCTTTGGAACTCAGTCATTCTGCTTATCCTTATCCTTAGATGTGTTTCTGCATCCGCCATGGATAGATGAAAGTGTCCTAGAACCAATCCTTATGTATGTTACACTGGCTTCTTTCCATACATGTGTATTTATCCCAGAGCTTAATTTATTAATTAACTACAGCCGGTGACTAATAACAATAATAAAGAGAGCAATCGTCACAACATACTATATCTCTGTAAGAGCGATGCCCCCTGCCAACATCTTATTGAACTGCTCCCACCCTTCTTGCAGTGTTGTGAGGTATTGGATGTATCTTTGCTCACATATTTGCTTGGGCGTACAGGAATTATGGGGGACGTAAGTCTGGGGAATGGGGCTTGGAGATGCTTTGGCCAATTCGATTGTACCAACTACTTCACTCAAAGGAGGGCAGCGCTCACAAAGGGCTATATTTTTGCCAAAATGTCTAAAAGCAGCATTTCTAAATTAGACCTACCATGCAATGGTAATTAAAATGTCTGGACTGTTAAGATATCGGAATAAAGCAGCTGCTACCACACTTGCCATTACAGAATAATGTCGTTGAGATTAGCACCTCCACACAGCACGATGACCGCTCATTACTGGTAACAGACATATCTCTGGAGATCACCATAGTTACCTCCATCCTTTCCAACAATCCCTGACACCACACACTGAACAGTTTTTTAATTACAATTTTAAATGGTTACAAAATATAAAGGAAACTTACACAGCGTGCCAATAGCATTATCCCCCCTTGCTGAAGAAACTACAATTTAACATTTACATTCTTTGATATTTAATCTCAACTATCCTGGACAATTTGTGAAAAGTAAAATATCAGTACCAATGAACCACTGGCCAAAAGCCAAGGACAGCATATCACCATATCAGCAAATATTTATTAACTTAAGATGCAAAGCAAAGGCAGTTTGTTATGACTTTAAGCATTGTTAGGAATAAGAAATTCTAATAATTCAGACTTATATAATTGTTGGTACATATTAGTAAGGAGCAATAATTAAGAGTAAGAGTTGTAATAATTCCTTCGGGAGCTCAGAGTTTCTTTGATTGAATGCCAAAGCGGTGATATGGTAGGGCAGTTACTGTAGAGAGAAACAATGCTGTCAGCCAGGCTGGGGAGGTGGGGAGGACCCCCAAACCCAGCTTCAGAAGCCACAGTGACTGTTAAGTGACCTTGTGTCCCCACGGCGGAACTGCTGACAAGCTTTTGTCTCAGGATGGAAAGGCTATTGAGAACGCCATCAAAAGCGCCACAAGATTAAGAGTTTCGTGGACATGTGTGGTCCCTTATCCTATCACTTTTCAATATTTATCTTATGAAAAAGTTCCAACCATACAGAGAAGTGCAAAGAATAACACTGTGAACATCGGTGAACCCACAAGTAAGTGACAGATTTGTATTGCTTAGGCTGAGTCATCATAGCCTTTTTAAAATGATAAATAATTACATAGGAAATAAAAATACGAAGACAGGTCTCTCCACTTCCACCCTCCCCTTGCTAGCATCCTGTATCAGCCTGAATGTTTTCATTCACTCTGTAAATAGCATCAGACTGTACACATCAATCTACAGCTTGCTTATCCCCAGCGTTATTTCTGAAAATGATCCATGTTGACACAAGCACATTTAGTTCATTTATTTTTAATTACTACATAAAGTTTATTGCACAATTACAGCACATGTTATTTTATTCCCTGAAAGGCTGGTTAGGTTGTTTGTTTGCTTTTAATTTTCCCTAATCTAAAAGACACAGAAATGAGCAACGTCCTTATCTGTGTCTTGTTGCACATCGACTATGATTCCCCAAGGCACTCCTGAGGCATGTCATCGCAGAGCGCACACGTCTGCAGCACTGCCAGGCATTGCCAACTCTTCTCCACAGTGATCTAACCCAAAAGAGAGTCCCAACTCAACCTGCACAAAGCCCCAGGTTTGATCCCACCACCGAAATAATAAAATCTGAAAATCCTCCCAAAGTCATCATACTACACAACTCTAACCATTTGGCACCTGGGGTTTGAGAAGGTCTATTTCTCTACAGCTCCGTTCTCAACTGAGATGGCCAGATCCTCTGCTTTGCCTACGCAGTGGCTGTGAGACGTGGTAAGCCTGAGAATCCCTGCATTCCACTGGCCATTGAATCCTTCACTTCCATGAATGGTCTGACTGCGTCACTGGTAATGTGACGTAAGTTCTCAAGTTCCTCACTAGCAAATGGAGATAATAGTAGCCTCTCAGGGATGTCTGAGAGCTGATTTTAAGAGCCATTATTCCAGTGCTATATCAATCACACGCATGCGCGTGTGTGCGCGCGCGCGCACACACACACACACTTATTACTGGACCAGCTGGACAACTTAGTAAGTAAAGATGCTTGCCGCCAATCCTGACGCAAGTTCCATCACTTGGATCCATACCGTAGAAGGAGAAAACTGACATACTACCATTATTGTGCTTTTGCCTGTGAATAAGGAAGTTGAACACAAAGTGGTTCTGTCATTTCTCTCAAGTTTATAGGCTTCTCTGGATATGACTGCAAGACTCTGAGAGAGGACTCTTTGCAACCCCTCTTGCCTAATCAAGCTAGTTCCCCAAGATAAGAAGCCATACTGCTTCTGGTGTCCATTCAGGAAAAGTGCAGTCAGCAATCCAAAGTATTATATAAACTAAACCTCAATCCACAGGTGACTGCCACCTTGTTTGTGACAGGATCATTAACTTGAATATCAGTGAGTGTTATGTCACAGAGTGAAGGAAGCTCCAAAGAACAGGGTGGTGGCGGAGGCTCATAGGGACTTGCTATGCCCAAGTTATTTCCTGGAGTGGAAAGCCAGCCAAGCCTTCGTAAGTTTCCCTAGTCCTGAGATGATTTCATTTCTCCCAAGGGCTATATGATCTTAAATATGCAAATGAAAAAGGCAATCAGCAGTTATCAAAGAACTAAGTGTGTGTTATAAAAGGTAGTAATCAAAAGTATCTGGGAGTGGTGGCACACACCCTTAATCCCAGTACTCTGGAGGCAGAGGCAGGCAGATCCCTGTGAGTTTAAGATCAGCCTGGTCTACAAACGGAGTTCCAACCTAGCCAGGGCTACACAGTAAGACCCTGTCTCAAAGAAAAAAGTACATTGAGTAGGCATAAAAGTATACATCTACCTCCCCCCATACAGAAGGCTGAGATAGTAGCATTTCAAATTTGATGTGGGCTTGGACTATATACATCTACAGATCCAATCTAATATAGAATACATAGTAAGGCCTAGTCCTAAGAAAATAAAAGATGTACAATCTGCCTAGACTCGTGACATGTTTAATGTCCTATGATCAATTGCCTCCGCACTTCCTTCACTTGCATTTGACCTTTCCTTGGTAGACAGCCGTTCTTGCCTTTGCACCCTTAACCGGCAAAGTTGGCAGCATGCCAGACCTATTGAGCCGTCCTGACATCAGCACCTTCTGGTGACTGACAGAGACCTTCTCAGACGTGCTTTCATATCGACCACAGTTTGTGATTACTATTCTGGGTGATCAATTTCAACTGGACTCAGACACCAGAAACTCCTCAGTAACTATATTCGGGTCCCCTCTCCTCTCCAGGGTTGACTCAAGACTCAGCTGCAGCCCGAATATAATTAGACAGCCTTCTGAGACCATCTAGGTGCAAGACTTTCCTCCTCATACCAGTGCCAAGTTTCCACGTTCAAGAACTTAAACTGCCATATAAAATGCTCTTGCAAGGATGAGTAATTAGACACTGTAATGGAAAAGGGACTGTGTTTTTATTTAGAGCACTTATTTTAACAAGACTTTTCTTTCTAACTATTATTAAATTGCAGTAAAAATAAATTAAATCCTGAGAGTTTACAAAGACATTCTGTTTTGGAAAAAAATAATAATAATAAATGAACACTCTCCCAGAGACTATTTATTTTGTAATGCCATTAAGTTGGTGCAAGGTCCTAATCAGAGTCCTACCTAATGAGTCCTAATGTTGATCCTGTATCTGCCACACTTCCTGTGGTGAGACACCATGTGCAGCTCCCCAACAGCTAAAACAGTAGGCACCCATGTTTGAGTCCCCTGGAAATTCCCTCAGCCCTTAGTCCCCTTTTTCTCCTGTCCTGTTGCTTCCAGGAGACATGTGCCCTTGTAGCAGAATGCCTTATGGACATTCTGTAAACACCTGTGGTTTTAGCAACTTCGTGGGTAGGAAGGAGGCTGCTGGCTAATCCAGCTGTGAGCTCATCCCAAGAGACACTCTAGAAATAGCTGCTCTCCCAAGTGAAGTGGCAAGCAAGGACTTCCTAAGAGAAGATGTGCGAGTCTCATATCATCCAGACCCTTGCAGCCCTTCAACCATATTCCAGGCAAGAGTTGGTGAACTGGCTCAGCCATGAAACAACCAATTTTACTCCAGGACAGGCAAAGGGCAACAATGGGAGAGCTGGCTCCACCTAAGGTCACAGGCAGAGTAGAGATGAGTGATGCTTGGGCCATCTGAGCTGCCTCATTTTTCATCTGTTCCTGCTCCTGCAGGTGTCCGAGCATTGAAGGAGAGATGAACCCTCAAAATACCTTGGAAGTGACATTTCTTCAGCCCCTTACTCCTACCATGAATGTTAAGGATAGATAGTACCAGGCTCCAGGGGACTTAAGGTACCTAGCATGAATCTGGGTAGAATCGAAGTTAGGTGTTTATTGTCTGTGGACCGTGATTTCAGAAGCCACCTTTATTTCTGTACAACAAATTGCTCTAAGATATCCTGTGGCACAAGACTGCGTCTGAATATCCTCAAGGTTTAACAGAAATCCACTCTTTCTCTTTTTCTTTATTTTCCCCTCTTCTTCGCTTTCCAATCTCACTTTACAATTTAAACAACTATTTTCAGTCCTTACTGCTTCTCATATAGACAGCTGGGAAACCCGCAGTGTGCTAAAATTACCTTTATACTGTCTATGCTTGAATTACAAATTCAATCTTCCATCCCAAAGAATAAATAGCCTGCATATTTGTAAGACATTGACCTTATAAATGGGCATACATATTCCAAGCAAATATAAATATTTGTTTAATTAAATTATCAAATTCAATGATGTCAAGGACTGTGGACACTGGTGAAGGAATTCTAACTCTGAGCAAAATTTCTAATCCCTTTTCCGTCTGTGATTAGAAAAATCGGCGGCAGCAGAGACTCCACTCGTAAACGATTCATAAGCTCTTAAAGCCAATTCCAGAAGAACTTCTCACATCACAATTTAAAAAAAAAAAAGAATTGTAAAACTTAAGAGGTGGTAAGTCACCAGCTCCTCTCCAAATATACTCTGACTCTGAGCAAGTCCCTCATGAAGCTGGGAGTCCCTCAACGTGTTCTCACAAATGGAAAGAGGAGAGATCAGTGGGAGTAACCACTAATAGAACTTACTCTGGCAGCATTGACAATGACCTTTTTCCCAGACCCTGATTTACGTTTCTCCATTAACATTCCAGGGCCCGATTCTCAAGCTCCCAATATGCTACGGGATTTGGTCTCCAAATAAAAGAGCCAAGATTTGGGGGGGGATCTGTAGAACCAGCTTCATGGAGCACTTGTTCTCACTCCACTACGGCAACAGTCATGCATGTCTGGACCTCATTTAACTTTTCCCTAGTATGACACCCAGTCTTTTTGATAAATGTGCCCAAGGACACCACCCCAAAGAACTTGTTTCTCATGGACCCACCAGAGGATAAAATGTTCTCAATGCTACCGCCTAAGATAATCGCCCTGTGCCAAATGCCCCTTTTAATTGGTTGACTGTCCCCTGGGTGTGATTGCACCCAGGGAGTTTATCCAGGGTGTGTGACTGATATACAACAGTCTTCCTGGTTTCTGAGAATCCTAACAAGAACAGTGGTGTAAAAAGTAGATTGAACTATGTCAAAACATTAATGTGGTGCTGTAACTTTGCGATAGACAGATAGATAGACAGACAGACAGACAGACAGGTCGATCTTCCACTTGGGAAGATTAACCTCCTGACCCCTGCCAGCTCCAAAGCCATGGCCAGACCTAAAGGACTGACACTGAAAGTCACAGATTCAGTATAGCCATCCTGCCCAAGAAGGGAAAAGGAGCCAGACTATACAGATTCTACTAGAATAATTAAAAGTCACAGGTTATAAAGTGTCCAAACATCTGTATTCTCTTACCGAAGACAAGCATGCAGAAACGTAAGATCACTCTAAGAGCAATAATAAATTATAAGTAATACTGTAGGTTTATCAATAATCTCACAGGAAAACCCTTAGGGTAAACTGTTGCATGCTTGTGTTTGTGGAAGAAGTTACCTGTTTCCTCTGAACACGCCTCAAATTTAGAAACTCTGACGACTACTTCTAAAAGATTTAAAGGCAAAGCTTCCAAAAATTAAAGTGCCCATGGCTTTGCAATCTAGCCCGTTGTGAGGGGACAGTTTTATTCAATGACTTTCCCTCTTTTTTGGGGGGTTCTGGTTCCTCCTATCCCCACTTGAAGGGGCTACTGATGATCCAAAACGGACAACATCAGGACATCCCAAAGCCAGGCTGTGTTTATGAAATCATAAAATGTACCTTGTTTGGGTAAACTTTCAATCACTGACACCATTCTAATATTCAGGACATGATTTCTGACTTCCAACTGGCAATATGTTTTGATTCTGTATGAGGATTACTGTTATCAGATTTAAAGATAAGACTTCCAAGAGTCACATACTCAATTAAGATAAAAATAAAAATCTATACTTCACTGACGACGTAAGTGGCAAACTTTGTTTCAATGGAGGCTTTCTTTAGTTTTTTTTTTTTTTTTTTTTTTTTTTTAATGTAATGATAAACTTTCCTTTAGTTTGGCTTAAAAAGGATTCTCCTCCTTATCGATTAAGGAGATTTAGGAGAAACTACTGGGAAACAAAACTATTTAGAAACTACTCTGTAAAAGTAAGACTGTTGTATTTTTAATAAAGGCCTGTTAAAATAAACAATACTTTTCTGATGATGAGTATTCCATCAAGGAGAGAATGTTTAGTAAGGAATCACTGCCAGGTGATTATCTGACTAATGAAAAAGATTTCCATCCCTCTGTTTACTTAAATACACACTGTCCTGCCTGAGGAGATTGGATATCATGCGTTGCCACTTGGATTACTAAATCTAGCAACACGGACTGCTTAATTGGGTGGAAGTCTTCTAAATGTGACTCTTGTTCCACCCTTATCCTGTGTACTTATTGAACAAGCTGGTCAATAGTGAAGTAAATTGTGGGGAACATTTTGGCCTTAGTTTTAGGAATTTTGCCTGACCAAGTTCACGTCTGTCACACTTAAGCTGGTGGAGGTGTGCAAAATAAAAATAAATAAATAAATAAATAAATAAATAAATAAATAAATAAATAAATAAATTTCGGTAACTTTAACTCCAGTGTAAATTTTCACTTGTGTTGAATTTCTCATACAGTTGTTCTGCCACACATGCTGACCATCTATCTCTATCCAGAAAAATATATTACTGTTTTGCTATAGATACCAGCAACTTGCTTTTTTTATTTTTAGTTAATTTTTAAAAGATTGTAGCTATCCTAGCTAAGATTTTTGTAGCCCTGCTTTGGACGGTTAAAAAAAGTACAGGAAAGCTTTGCAAGCAAAGACCCCGGAGAAGTCTCTAATGGGCTTCCTATGACCTCATCCACGTAAGGCTTTCCCTGTAACCGTAAACCCACTGAAGGCTTACGATCTGGAAGTATCAACTATTGTAGCCAGTTTTTATGAGTTTAATTCCACTAGCAAATCCTACTTTCTATATTTTAAGTCTCAACTAGAGCAAATCAAGCACATTTCGAAAGATAAACGATCCCGGGGAAGGATGCAAAAAGAAGGCACGAAAACCACTGCCAACCGACAAGCCTGTGACCATGTCACCTCACCTTTAACACTCGCAAACCTGCCTTTGAATCATTGCAGTGTGCCTGTTTCATTTCCCACACAATGTCCCATAAATCATGGAACCAGCCTAGACTGACTGCATGACAACTCTCCGGGCCTTTTTTCCCCCTCTCTTTTTCCAACATGTTTTCTCACATGACCCAATTCTGTGACTCCCATCAGTGAAAAGTGGCTTTAGAATTACAGCAAAGCCCCTGAATGTCAGCAGGTACTAAATGGGCCGTGGGTCCTCAGGACCTGAGCATTCGTTCCTGGAGCCTATTTTCTGGGTAGCGACTGAACAAGGTACATTGAGAATTGTCATGGGGGAAAAAAATCCTCACTGGGATGGTGTATTGTTGTGGCAAGTAAATGTTCTCAAAAAGAAGATTTAGCCCTCTTCTCCTAGCCCAGCACCCTCCCAGAGAATTCAGCCTAGACTCTACCTATGGAAGAAGAAATGCCAGCAGGGTGGGTATCTAACTTATTCTCAAATCTCTTTAATGAATATCTTGTTTATTTCCTTGCTTGTAAAATTCAGTATTACAAGGCTTTTTATAGGATATCAGGTCTAAAACTACCTTGCTGACAAGAAGTGTAATGTTCATTTTATGGCCAGACTAATGCAGGGGTAACTTGATTTTGGAAAAACCTCTCGCCGTATTTCTTATCTAGATTTGGTGACTGGCTTAGCTGGACTGTCCATAGAGTCAAGAGAGAAACAGGATTCCAAGTATTACATTTAGCAGCTTCTTAATCCCAAAAGTTCCAAAAAGAAGTCTTTGAGAAGCGGTGAGCACACACTTCCTTTTTTCAAAGTATAATTTCATGAGCTTGCTTCATGGCAGTCACACAGAAAGCATAGAACCAAAGACCCAAAGCACTAAGTGTTTGCCTTTAGGGGAAACCATGGTCAAGAACTTCTTTGAAACTATTTTTTTCCTCAACTGTTTTTAGCTACACCTAAGTTTTTGTAGCTGGATCTGCATCGTGTCAAGACACTTTGAAACCGGGAGCTTCTCCTAATGTACGCTGTTTTAAATGTCTTTAGATTGATTTTCTACATATCTACTTTTTCGATGTAATTATTAAATTCTCTGTCTCCTTCCTTTGGGTCTAGTTTTTGTGGACAGAGGAAACCAGGTTTGAGGGATTTTTTTTTTTTTTTTTTTTTTTTTTACAGTTACTAGTGTTGGTTTTAGTCACTTAAGACAAACAAGGGGTTGATCCTCTCTGCTTGTGTCAAAACTCAGCAAAGTCCAAAACTACTTTCCTGAGGGCAATCATTTTAAGTAAAGTTTGATGTATTCACATGTTTATTTTGAAGCACAGGAAACCGATTTACCTGTAAAATTACAAAAGAGGTTGGGCAATCCCACTCGAGGTGAAAGATGAGACCACCAAGTTCAAGTTTAAACAGACAAACTTACTGTGTGAAACCACCTAGGCACTGATCTGTTCAAGTGTTTGAAGTTTCTCACTAACCGCCCCCCCCCCCCCCCGTAGTGCCAGGGAGGAGAAAGCTTTCTCCAAGAAGCCGGGACAGTTATGTTACATTGGTGTCCCACTCTGATGGCCACTTGGTCTAAACTTATCTCCCATCCAGGGAGCAGTACCTGCCCGACCATGTTGCAAACGCTCTTTGGTCCCTCCCGCTCTCGGATTGGAAAGCAGAGGCGACCGCGCACGGGCAAAAGTACCATAGCCCACTCTATCTCCCAGCGATTGTCTTACCGGTACAAGAGTGCAGGGGCTTGGGTCGCACCACCAGCGATGGGCACACAGAGTAGAGGGAAAGTTTCTCAAAGTAGTCGCAGGTCTCCTTGGAGAGGATCTCATCGATCATGAAAGTCTTGTAGCGCCGCCTGGCTGCTTTCAGCTGGCCGGGTGAGCTCAGCCTCAGTTCCGCGTGGCAGTGCATGGTGAGCCGGGAGCCGAGCCTGGCGACCTGAGCACAGCGAGCGCCTGGCCGTCCGGGACCGCAGGAGGTGGCGCGCAGGCTGGGGCCTGAGCCCCGCTCCTCGGCAGCCAGAGGGGCGGCGGGGCCCGGGGAGGCGCGCGAAGCAGAGAGGGCACGGGCGCGCCTGCTGCGTCTACACCCACCCGCCGAGCAGCATCTTTGACTACAGCCTTTTTGGGACACCGCAGCTGTCAATCAGCGCGTACTTCCTGCAGGGCCAGGTGCGGAGCGCGAGCCGAGGGGCGTCGGCCGCTACCCCGCCCCTGCGCGCCCGTGCGGCCCGGGTGCTGACCTGCGCACCCCGGGTCCGAACGCTCGTGCTCGCCGCCTCCCGCCGATGGGAGAGTCGAGCGCTCCCCAGGCCGGCTCTCTATTTTAAGACACTCGCTTCGGTTCTCCTCTCCCCCTCCCCCAGCTCCAGGTGTGTGTACGGGAGTGTGCGCGCGCTCGTGTGTGTGCACGCGCAGGACGGCCGGCGCGCGCCGCCTTCTCCAGCGGCTCAGGAGTCCAGCCGCCACTTTCCCGAGTCGCATCGCCCCTCTGTCCTCCCTTAGAGCCAATCCTGCTAAAGGGGTCACCGCTCCCCCCCCCCCCGTCAACCCTGCAGGCAGCTATGCCCACACCTCATGCCACAAAGCAGTGGCATCCTCCTCCAGAATCCCGAGGCTCCCGGCCCCAGAGCACGCGCTTCCCGACGACCACCGAGCCTCACTAGTTTCCGCTGGGCCTTTTCCCAAGACCACGGTGTCCCCTCTCAGCCCGCAGCTCCCACGCCCGCGCTGCACCCTTACGCTCCCGGGGTGTCGCATTTGCGCCAAGGTTGCAAACTTGCCTGCCTCACTACGACCCCAAACTGCAAAGGAACTTAGTACACTCCGTTACCCCAATAATAAACTGGGGTAGTAATGTGGTGTGTGAGAGTGTGTGTTTAAGTTCTGTTCATACAACGGTTTTCTTTGCCAGAAAGGGCCAAAACAGCGGGATCGCGACGTGCCCGCGGCCCTTCCACAGTTAGCCCAAATTCTGACTTTTCCTAGAGCCCAATCCCGGTTTTCATTCCGGGGTATAACACACTTCAGGTATTTGGGGATGATTTGTCTCTTTCTTCTTAGCGTCCTAATCTCAGGATCTGCCCCTACCAATGTCTGTACGAACTTTGTTCCCAACCACGATCCTTGCATGAGAAAGTCGGGCACGCACCTAAGCTCCTGGGACAGCTCTTGCTGTCAATGACTCCTAGAGCCGTAGGGCCGTGGGAAACGATCTCCCGGTGCACTCCCAGCCCCCAAGACTGTGCGCCTGAAGCGGTGTGCGCGAACTGGAAAGGAAACGGACAGCGGGGACACAGAATTTGGGACACAGACAGCCGATGGTGTTTCCCTGATGCTCGCACGGGGCGGCCGATCCCGAGTCTCGGGAGTGTTCTGCGTGGCTATGCGCTCCAAGCCTGGCTAGCCGCGGAAGCAAGTCGGGACGCGCACCTTGGCCGGTGGTTAAACTCGCTAAGGAACAAACTTGCTGAACTAATGATTAAACACTTAAAGAAAATAGGCATTAATAGACTGAATCATAGTGGAGTGTTTTCTGTGGCCAGCTCATATTAACGATCTTTATTTCCCATGTGTCTGCCTCTGCCTGATTTCTTCTTGGGATTGCTTTTATTTCTGCTGCTCCAGACACAGGCGGCCAGCACGGCAGCTAGGTATCCCAGCGGCGGTGTGTTCCTTGCTTTTATCCCTGGACTCTGTGACCTATCTGCTGTGGAGAATGAAGGGCCTAGGACCTGTCCCTGATCAGTCTGGGCGCTGCCATCAGTCGCCTCGACCCGCTGCGCGAGGATCCGGGGACGGGGACCGAGCGCAACAGTGGCTGCCGTGGCAATCCTGGGGAGCTGCTCTCTTGAGTCACCAGGACAGTGCCCTGCTGTAGGCAGCCACGAAGAAACTAAGTGCTTGGCGGGATTCGAGACTGACCGAGGCGACGGCGAAACGGGCTTGCAGCGTTCGGAGCCGGGCATCCGAATGGCCTCAGGGCCGGGGCTTTGCGTGCCGCTGCGCTTAGGCTAGCAGGCTCCGCAGTGGTGGCACGGAAGGTGTGCGCTCTGGGTCACTCTGCCCTGAACCCTGTCTCTGTACTGCACTCCTGTCCTTCAACCTTTTTTCTTTCTTTCTCTTGGTTCTTTCCTTTTCTCCCATAACTCTTCCTCTTTCATTTCTCCCTTTCCCTCGTTGGTGCCCGCCTTTGGAGCTCCTAAGTTTAGTCTCGTTTTTTCTCCTTTCTTACTTCTGTTCTTCGTTCTGTTCTTCCCCATAGTGCATGCTTGTTTCTCTTTCTTTCTTCCTTTCTCTTCTCCCTCTCCACAGAAGTTGCATTTGTGAACCCGTACCCACAGAAGCTTATCAGCAGAACCAGTGCCTGAACTCCTAGCCCAGCCGGCAGGAAATAGCCCTTGGACTGACCTCTGCCCCTGTGACTCGTCTTTCCAAGAGTGGCATCTTTCTGTCTTCTTACTGGTCCCTTCTTCCCACAGAGCCCCAGGAACAAAATTCACTTAACCCCTCCTGTAGATTTGGCTTGGAATCTAGTGAATTTTGATAGCCAAATAAGTAGAGCATTCCCCATCGGTGCCTTACAATTTTTCTCTCTCTTTTGTTTCTTCCACTTTCTACTAGGAAGGAAGGGGTCTGGAAGAACAAATTCCCGCGGAAGGAAAGAACAGACAGCTCTGAATCTTGGAGTCTAGAGTCTTTGGCTCTCTGGTATTCGTTCCCTAAACTGACCTTGGCTTTTCATTTCCAAACAGTAATCCTAATTTCTACTTCACAGGGTTGGCCTTTTACTAGCTTTGCCTTTAATCGGAATGCCCTGCCACCCCTCCCCTCCCTTCTTCTCTGCCCAGAAAAACTAGAGACACATCCAAATAAGAGCTCCTCCTCGGGAGCAGCCTTGTCTCATCCCCAGGCTTGTCCCTTACTGTGTCTGCCCCTACCCCAGCATTTCTGTCAGCATGTCCTTTGCATGTTTATTTCACCCGATGGACAATGGATTCCTGGTGGCCGATGCCTTATGAAACATTATTCACCTCCTACTATCATGTAGCGCCTGGCACATGGTCGCTTCTCAGTAAATGTGTCACGAACAACTGATTGTATGCAAGCTCTGGAAGCAGAATTATATAATGTGTTTGATGGGACATCAACTCTTAATTAGTTGTACTAAATTTGTCTTTTTCTTTAAATGAGTCTCTCCCCTTTCCTTGCTAATTTTGAGCTTTGAGCAATGGCATATAGCCCAATTTCTTTTCTTTTCCGGTTTTTTTTTTTTTTTTCCCCCTACAAGCTCCCTTTTTTCACCCTCTCTATGCCACTCTTGGTCTGGAAACATCTCTCTGGAAGGAAGCACACCCCAGCTGTCAATCACGAAGTGGAACTCTGGTCAGAAGAATCTGGGGTTTTGTTTCCAAAGTTAATGAAATGGCTGGAACAAGAACCATCTGCCAGAGGGGCTCAAACCTTCTCCAGCTGCTAGAGACTGGCAGACACTCTTCAGTGTCCCAGCATCATACCCAGGCAGTGTCTGCCTTTGCGACCCACCCTGACCGCAGAGGAACACACAAGGAGATGGACAGACTGTTTACACTGAGCAGTGAGCGTACAAGGTGAGAAAAATCCACACCTTGAAGGACAGGTTTCAGAGGATCACACACACACCCCTCCCCAATTTGGCCTCTGATTCCTAAGACAGTTCAGCATAAGAGAAGGGGGTTGGATGAAAACTGGACTGAGTGACCTGAAAACCAAAGGTTCCTCTGATTTTTATCTCCCACTCACCAAGAACTCTTGAAGTTTCATGAAAGGATTCTTCTAACCCCAAATACGACACTTAAATGCCATGGAGGACCTACCTCAGGTGTTATCGCCTTGGCTCTTAGCTAAGCATCCTTTTATAATCTTGATTGTACTGCAATCAAGTGTGATTATGACAAAGACACCAGTTCATCTCCCAACTGTCTTTTCATCCAAGGGGACCCAGAGGGCAGAAAAGTGTTTCTTATAGTCTGGCCATGTGTATTTAATAACTTGTATTTCAGCCACTACATTCTGAAATAGTTTCAGACATGTAAAAGCAAACTAGGGAAAGCCTTGAAAGTTAATCTTCCCCTGGGCCCAGAGTCATGCCAAACCTCTTGCTGTCTGTGCAGCCCAACCGGGCAGCCTTGAATAACAAGATAATGGAGTATACAAGGAGGTCAGCTTGTTCTCCAATGATGATGTTAATTTACAAAGTTGCTCTCGCACACTGTAAGGCACCTTTTAAAGAGAGGCCACAAATGCAATCTACTTGACCAATGAGCTTAGAAAAGATGGAGTAGAGCCATTGAGCAGTTCCTAAAAGCCAAGTTCAAACTGCAAAAAAAACCCCACAATAGCTGTATCTATAAAGCACTAAGTAGTAATACCAAGATGAGAAGGTTCAGTACATTAGAGGAGGAGTGATTGGGGGAAGAGGGGATGGAGGAGGATTGAGAGGAAAGGAGGGAGGGGAGACTGTGTCCTGAGTATAAAATAACAACGATGAAAAAAAGAAAGAATTCAATCATCCAAATCGGAGGGGTTAAGTATATAGATTAAGATTAAAAGATTAAAACAACACAGTGTGTGTTGTTTGTTTGTTTGTTGAGATGATGTTTCATGTGCCTAGGATTCCCTTGTAATTACTATGTTGCCAAGGCTGGCCTTGAACTCCAGATCCTCCCACATCCATCTCCCAAGTGCTAAGATTATAGAAATACTTGGCTGTGTTTCTCCTTTTTAATTGTACTGTGCTGATATCATTTAGACATGTTTCTGGACATGGCTTATGAGCCTCAGTTATCCCAACTGGTGTAGCCAGGACACAAGAAATTGGCTTTATGAAGTTTATCAGAATATTGCACCAACACCCTAGAAGCCTGGAGACTCACTAAGGATGCTTCTTTATCCCTTCACCAAGGACAGATCCTCAAGAAGCAGCAGCAGTTTGAGACACACAAGGGAACTGCATCTGGGAAAAGAAAATGTAAACCTTTAAATCAGGCCAGTCTGGGTTCCATTCCTAGCTCACACACTGAGTAATTCTCTGACCCCTGTTCTTCAACCACCTGTGTATAAGGGGAGCCAATGCAAGTTTCAAAGATGAACTGTCGGACTCCTTGTACCCAACGCTAACTCAAGAATCGCTAGTCCCTCTGCCACCTTCACCGTTTTAATAAAAAGATGTTTTCACCAAACAAAACTTAAAAGGCACAAAGGCCTGCCTGTCCTGCTTCATATGGCTAGCATTAGATTTTCTCAATGTTCTAACCCAGAACCAACCAAGACATTAAGAGAGAGGGACAGGAAGGGAATGTGGCAGTTTGTACAACACTTGCCTGGGTTCAATTCTCAGTACCACATTCAACCAGATACGATAGCACATGCCTGCCACACCAGCTCTGAGGTGGTAGAGACAGGAGGATCAGGGGTTTGTTTATCCTTGGTCACAAAGCAAGTTTAAGGTCAACTTGGAATACAAGAAGCCCTATTTCAAATTTTTTTTTCTTTTCTTTTTTTTAATGAATACGAGAGCATGATTAAAGTAAAGAAATAGCCTTGGCTACCTAGGACTACTATAAAATCATCTGGCCCTACAGCAACAGACTCAACACATCTGCTGATATTGACCAGTTTGCCCAGCACTTTACAGGAGACTGCACCACTTACGAGTCTTATGTTCGACTGTGCGCTCACTAGGCGACATCTCATCCAAATCATTTCATAAAATATCCTTTTCTCTTCTTGCTTTCAAGTAGTTTTGAATTTGATCTTGTGTGTGTTCTCTGTAAGCTTCCTCAATCCAGGGCAAGTAGCCAACCAAGAAAGATGGGTTTCAAAGAGAGCTAGTGGACCATTAGCATTGGTTGTTATCAAATACAGAAAGCCCCTGTGTCAGCCAGCACAGGGAAAGACTGGTGGAGCCAGTCTGCCTTCTGAGCACACGAAGAAAAACAACGCTTACAGAGAGCACTGGGTGATTAAGGAGATCTGCTGGCAGGGTTATTACTGTGCTAATACAGAACAATATTTACCAAGAACACTGACTGCAATTTGCCAATCAAAGACTGTAATGGTCTCTGCACTCCGGGCCCTTAAGAAAGAGGAAGTTTGTACTGAGTCCTGGGCACAGGTGCTAATCACCTACTTAGGTCTAAGTACAGAGGGTGTGTGTGTGTGTGTGTGTGTGTGTGTGTGTGTGTGTGTGTGTGTGGCTATGTGTGAGTGTTTCTTTTTGCATGCCCACATAAGATCTTGTTTCATTAGGTTTGTGTCTGTCTATTCTCTCTCTCTCTCTCTCTCTCTCTCTCTCTCTCTCTCTCTCTCTCTCATCATTGTTATGGTTTAGTTTTTAATGAAGAGGACAGGAAGGGAAAGACAAGTTCTTAGGTTGTATTTATTAAACAATTCAAGATTTCCAAGCAAATCCAAGAGAACTGGCCTATACTACAAGAGGAAACAAGAAAAAAAAAAAAAGAGCATGTTTAACAACTCAAAGTCTGACATTTCAAGCCTAGCAGCACAGTTCTGTGGGGTTCTCAGCCAGTCTTTGCTACATGTAAATAAATGTAAACCGC
>CM052706.1:83626473-83642341 GCA_028551405.1 Uromys caudimaculatus | reverse complement strand
AAGTCCAGACTGACCCAGACACTCCCGCTTTCCCCCTCCCCTCCTCTCAGCCCAGACACTCCCGCCTTCCCCCTCCCCTCCTCTCATTCTGGTCAGCTTGACCAAGGACATTCTGTTTTTCCTGCCATAAGATAAAAACAAACCACAAGGACATGTATGTAACTGAAACCCTGTATTTTTCCCTGATGCATGGAAAATTTCATCTGCTCTTTCCTATAAATACTTTTAATTTTAGCTGATAGTCGTCGACTCCTCTGGTCTCTGTATAGACTATGAGTCGGCCCTAGTGCACTAGAATAAGCCCGAATAAACCTCTTGTATTTACATCAAGAACGGTCTTTCGTGAGTTCTTGGGGGGTGCGCCATCCCGAGACTTGAGTGAGAGTCTCCCCAGCTCGGAGGTCTTTCAAAAACATGGAGGTGTCATGGATTTGTTAAGAAACAAGGAAGACCAACTCTTCCTGGTCAAAAGAATTAAATTTGAATTCTCCCTATGGCCCTGAATCATAGAAAATTCTGATCCACTCCATGGGGAATAACTATTGACCTCTCTCTTAAAAGTTAAACCAACTGGGTCTGTCAATCAATAGACTAGGAGACCACCCTCAAAAAAGCTGACTCACCTGAAGGCAAGCTTAAGTAATGGGAGGAATAATTATTGCCTTAATGAGATATGATATGTGCCAGGAGCCATGGCAATGCTTACAGATCTTCACTCCCCAAACTGCCAAGTTTTCTGAGCTCCAACTCAAGACGGTAACCTTTTCTCTTCCTCTTCCTATCTACCTGTTCTTTGGCTGCCACTCAAAGTTCTAAGCATGCTTCCCCCAACACTCTGGGCTTTCTTCTGAAGACCATCCTTACATAAAGATATCATGTATTATTAAGGATAGTTTTATGTTGGGGATTGGTTCTAATGCTTTGAATTAATCTGGCCCCCAAAATCGGGATTCTGCGTGTCCAAACACTGAAGGTCCTTGTCCCCAACTGGTTTTTGATCAATCAGTAAAGAGCCAACAGCCAATAGCTGGGCAGGTAGACTGAGGCAGGGCCTTTAGAGTTGCCCGGGCAGGAACTGGGAGAAACGAAGCAGAGAATCGCCATGATTCGGAGGGAGACAGATCAGATTTAGAGCTACAGAAGGAAAATTATCCGAAATGTAGGTGAGAAGGAATGTGCTCCCCCCCCCCCCCAAGAGCTGCCCAAAAACAAAGACTAGGGAGCCGCCCAGAAGGAGCCAGGACAACAAAAATAAAATGTAGAATTAGAAGGTGTTGAGCCAGGAGTACCAGAGAAAAAGTGTGCCAGCTGCGGGGAGGATTAGAACTGCCCAGCCTTTGAGCTAGTCCAGGCATATTTAAAATTAACTGGTATACGCCCGCGCACGCGCGCGCGTGTGTGTGTGTGTGTGTGTGTGTGTGTGTGTGTGTGTGTGTGTGCGCGCGCGCGCGCGCGCGTGTTTTATTCACAAATCCAGATAGCTCTTGGGCAGGTGCAGCGAGCTCACGCAACCCACCGGAAGCAAAATGATTAGTTAAAATTACCGCGACAGTGTTACTTCTTCCTTTCCTGTATGTATCCCTTTTATTTATTTCTCTTGTCTTACTGCTCTAGATAAAACTTGGAGTACTGTAGTGAAGAAAGTGGACATCCTTGTCTTCTTTTTTTATTTTAATGGAAATATTTTTCCCCATTAAGTACAATGCTGGCTTTATATTTGTAATGTACAGCCTTTCTTATGTTGCCATACATTGCTTTTATTACGTTTCTTTACAGCTCTTATTGGGAGCAATTTTGGATTTTACTAAAAAGAATTTTTTTAGATTTATTCAGAATATCGTATGATTATTGGCCTTTACTCCATTTGTGTGATTTATTATATTTAATAATTTCAGTATATTAAACCATCTCTGACTTCCTGGAATGAAGTCAACTTGATCTTGAATGATCTTTATGGTATATTCTTCAATCTTCTTGCTAGTTCATTCCTGAGAATTATTGTATCTGTGTTCATCAGGGATACATGCATGCATGCATGCATACATACATACATATATTATGTATGTCTTTATCTAGTTTTAGAATCAAGGTAATACTGGCTTTGTGAAAGGAGTTTGGTAGTATTTTTTCCCTTTCTGTTGCTTGGAATACTTTGAATATCCTTGCTGCTAGTTCTTTAAAAATCAGATAGAATTCAGCAGTGAATGCATCTGGACCTGGACACCATTACTGGGGAAAAATTGTTATTACTGCTTCAGTCTAGGTGTTTTGTTTCCTGGGGAATTGTTTTGTGTTTTTGTTTGTTTGTCCGTTTTTCAAGACAGGGTTTCTCTGTGTAGCCCTGGCTGTCCTGGCTGTAGCCCTGTAGACCAGGCTGGCTTCAAACCCACAGAGCTCCATCCACCTCTGCTTTGCAGCGATGGGACTACAGGTGCGTGCCAGCACTGCCCAGCATCCCGGTCCTTTTTATATACATTTTTAAAAATTACTTACTTCGCCGGGCAGTGGTGGCGCACGCCTTTAATCCCAGCACTCGGGAGGCAGAGGCAGGTGGATTTCTGAGTTTGAGGCCAGCCTGGTCTACAGAGTGAGTTCCAGGACAGCCAGGGCTACACAGAGAAACCCTGTCTTGAAAAACCAAAAAAAAAAAAAAAAAAAAAAAAATTACTTACTTCATCCTTGTTACATTTCAGTGGGTCATAAGTGTTCAGAAATTTTCCCATTTGTTTTAAATTTTCCAATTTATTAGAATATAAGTTTTGAACATATGCCATAATGATTTTCTGAACTTCGCTGGTATCTGTTTTAATGCCTCCTTTTTCATTCCTGTTTTTATTAACTTGGGTCTGCTCTCTTTCTTTGTTTAGTTTAGCTAAAGGTTTGTTAATCCTGTTTGTATTTCCAAAGAACCAGCTAGTTCTTTCATTGATACTTTGTAGTTTTAGTTTGTTTGTTTCCATTTTAGTTTCTTCCCGGTCTTTTTATTTTGTTCAATGTTCCGATTTGGTATTTGATTATGGCTTTCCAGGCCTCTAAAATTCAAATTTATTTGAGATCTCAACTACTTTTTTAAATGAGTGTATTCTTTGTTGATGTTTTTGTTTTATTTTAAACATATGAGAGTACTCCGTCTACATGTACACCTGCACGCCAGAAGAGGGCATCAGATCCCTTTAGAGATGGTTGTGAGCCACCATGTGGACACTGTGAATTAAACTTAGTATCTCTGGAAGAGCAGCCAGTGTTCTTAATCTCTGAGCCATCTCTACAGCCCGTTTTCTTTTCTTTTCCTTTCTTTTCTTTTCTTTCTTTCTTTTTCTTTCTTTCTTTGATTTGTTTGTTTGGACTTTTTGCTTGTCCGTTTGGTTGGGTTTTTTGTTTTATTTTGTTTTGTTTTGAGACAGGGTTTCTTTGTGTAGCCCTGCCTATCCTGGAACTCTCTCTGTAGACAGACTGGCCTCTAACTCACAAAGATCTGCCTGCCTCTGCCTCCTGAGTACTGGGATTAAAGGTATGAGCCATCACCTCTGTCTCTACTACTTTTTAATGTAAGCATGTGTAACTATGAGTGTCTTTCTTAGTGCTGCTACCATTAATGTCTTGGGTATATTATGTTTTTATTTTCATTAAATTCTATAACCTTTTCAATTATTCTTGATTTCTTTGACCACCCACTTATCATTCAATATTGTTATATCCACATGTATATAGTTTCTGCCATTTCTCTTCCAGTTTTAGTCCATTGCAACAAGGTAGAATACAAGACATTATTTCCACTTTTCTATATTTGTTAAGGTTTTCTTTGTGTCCTATTATAAGATCTATTTTTAAATATACTACATGGCAGCTTAGGATAATGTATATTCCATAATATTTGAATGGAATTATCTGTAAATGTATGTGTGTGTGTGTGTGTGTGTATATATATATGTATATATATATTGGTTTTTCAAGACAGGGTTTCTCTGTATAGCACTGTCTGTCCTGGAACTCACTCTGTAGACCAGACTGGCCTCAAACTCAAAAATTCACCTGCTTCTGGCTCCCAAGTGCTGGGATTAAAGGTGTGCACCACCACTGCCCGGCTTCTGTAAACGTATATTACACATATTTAACCTATAATGTTATCTCTTCTCTTTTGTTTTGTTTTGCTTTCTCCTCTGTTTTGTTGTTTGCTGTGCTTCTCTGTTTCAGATATTTTCTGTTTTGTTATTTGTGGTGATGACCTGTTTCTGAATTCAATTGGGTTATTAACATTGCACACTACTATTGTGTTGGGGTAAATTTGTATCTTTACATTCAATAGTGTTTGTTTATGAAATTGGGTGTGCCAATGTTCAGTGTGTATGTTTGGAAATGTTACATCATCTTGATGGATTCTTCCTTTAATCAATAAGAAGTGGCCTTTTTAAAAAAATCTCTTCTGATCACTTTAGTTTGAAGTCAATTTGTCATATTTTATCAGATAATATAATGGTGATAACCCAATTGCTTTTTAGTTTATTTGTTTGGAATGTACTCTTCTATCTTCTCACTCCAAGCTTGTTTGTCTTTAACAATGAGGTGTATTTCTTATAGACAACAAATGATGTTGTGGTGGTGATTGTTGTTGATGTTGCAGCTTTACTGTGCTTTGTTTGGAGAAACAGTCTTACTATGTAACATAGGCTTGTCTGAAACTCGGGCATCTGTGGTGGTCTGAATGAGAATGGCCACATATGCTTGAATAGTTGGAGCCCCGTTGGTAGAACAGTTTAGAGAGGATTGGAAGAAGTGGACTTCTTGGAGGAGGTGTGCATGAGGGGCTTTCGGTTTTAAAAAGACCCTGCCATCCCCAGTGTGTTCTCTGCCTCCTGCTTGTGGATCAAGATGTCAGCTTTCAGCTGCTCTGGACACAATACCTTTGCTAGGCCATCATGGACTCTAAGCCTCTGAGACCATAAGCCTAATTAAACACTTTCCTTATTTTATTTTATTTTTTAAAAATTTATTTTCCAGGTCTCCCCTTCGGAAACCCCCTATCCCATCCCCTCTCCCCCTGCCTCTATGAGGCTGCTCCCCCACCCACCCACTCACTCCCATCTTCCCTCCCTGGCATTCCCCAACACTAGGGCATCGAACACCCTCAGACCCAAGGACCTCTCCTCCCACTGGCCCTCCTCTGCCACACATGCGGCCAGAGCCATGGGTCCCTCCATGTGTATTCTTTGGTTGGTGGTCCAGTCCCTGGGAGCTCCAGGGAGTCTGGCCAGTTGACACCGTTATAAGTTGCCTTGGTCATGTTGTTTTATCACAGCAATAGAAAAGTAATTAAGACAGCATCCTCCTGCCTCTTAAGTACTTGGAATTACAGGAATGGCTAGATCCTGTTTTTGTTTGTTCATTCATTTGTTTGTTTGTTCGACCTGAGAGTCTGTCTTATGGTTGAAGAACTGAGACCCCTACATTCAGTTATTATTGGAAAATATTTATTAATTTCTGCCAAATTTATATTTCATAGTGTTTGGTGTCTTCCTAACCATCGTTTACCTAACTGCCATCCTAACAGTTTTATTTTTCCTCTGCCCTGATAGATGTGTTCACCTTTCTCTGAAGAGCATAAAATTCCTTCACGTATCTTCTGCTGTATTGGTGGACATGCATTCCTCTGGTTTAGGTAGTTTATGTTTGTTCTGGACAATTTTTGTTCCTCCATAAATTATGACAAATAATTCTTCAGGATATAGTAATCTGGATTGACGGTTATTGACTCTCGGAGCTTGGTTTAAATTATCCCATTCTCTCCGAGCTTTTAGATGGTCTAGACTTCTGCTGGAATTCTGATAGGTTTACCTTTATGTACAACTGGATGAGTTATTCTTGCAGCTCTTAGGAATTTTCCTTTGTTCTTTGTACTTAGCATGGTAACTACATGGAATAGGCAGACTCTTTGTGTGTCCTGTCTGCTTAGTGTTCTAAACGCTCCCTGAATTGGTAGGGCATTTCTGTCTCTAGATTTGAGAGGGTATTGTTGTTGTTGCTGTTGCCGTTACTGTTATGATATAAAATGCCTTTATCTGGAAGTTCATTTTCTAGCCCCATGATTCATAAATTGGTCTTTAATGGTGTCCTGTAAAGTTCATACGCTGAGCTGGCTAGTTTGAAGTCAGCTTGACACAAGCTAATGTCATCTGGGAAGAGGGAAACTCAATAAAGAAAATGCCTTTATAAGATTGATCTGTAGGAATTTTCTTAATTAGTGATTGATGGGGGAGGATTCAGCCCTTTGTGCGTAGTGACTCCCTGGGCTGGTGGCCATGGGTTCTTCTGTAAGAAAGCAGGGTGAGCAAACCACGGGGAGCAATGCAGGAAGCAGCAGCCCTCCGTGGCTTCTGCATCAGCTCCTGCCTCCAGGTTCCTGTGTTATTTGAGTTTCTGCTCTGACTGCCTTGGCTGATAAACAGTGATGAGGAACCATAGACCTAAAGCTCTTTCCTATGCATTCTGTGATGGTCATGGTCCGTCACAGCACTGGTCACCCTAACTAAGACACATGTTCTGCTTATTCTCTATCCGTATATTCTTGTTAGTTTCTGAATGTAATAATTCATCTATCTTGTCTTCCACTACTGATATTTTGTCTTTGATCTAGTCTGTTGGTGAAACCTTATAATGATTTTTTATGTGAGTAATTGGACATTTTATTTCTTTCTGTTTATTAAATTTATTTTTATATTAATCCTGTGTTGACTCCCTTACTTCGTGCAGCTCATTATTTGCATTCTTTTTTAATTTGTTTAGGACCTTTTTGAAACCTCTGATTCCATTGCATTCTTGTAATTATTCTTTTGAATTCTTCGGGATGTAGTTACTCTCTTTAGAATCTAGTGTCGTGGCACTGGTATTACTCAGAGGGATCATGCTGCCTTGGTTTTTCTCACGTTTCTTGTATTTCTACGCGGGGACTCGTTCATCTGCTGTTGCCTCATTAGCTGGATTTTATGCATTTCAGCTGTGTTCTTTCAGTATTTCCGTCTTGCTGGTTTTGTTCAAAATAATGGGGTTAGACAATATATTCTGGTCAAATTGAAGTACGAACGTTGCTCAGATGAAACTAGGTTGAGCTGTTCTGTCAAGCTGAGGGAAGGAGAGTGTGTCCTGCTGTTAACCCTCACCTGCTCAAGGTGCTGGGTGCGAGGCCCAGGACCACTCTGAGATTCGAATAGCAGCTGAAAATGCAAGCACAGTCATCTCTGACTTCAACGACTTTGGGATAAAGTGACAAGGACAACACTGCATGTGCTGAAGACATTACTGTCCAAGGCTAGGAATGGCGGGGAGGTAGACTGAGCACCATTTCCCCTCCTCATCTCCTTCTCTTCCCTTACCCTCTCAGCATCTCAGCCCAAGCTGTCTTCAAACCCATTTGGTATCTCATCTTGAACTTAGGATCCCCCCTTTTCTCTACCTCCGAAGTGCTAAAATTACAGACATATCCCACATCCAGGTCAGGAGTTACTATTAGATCAACTGAGGGAAAAAATTCAGGAGGAAAAGTAGATGAAGAGAGGAGATTGGGATTGAGTTAAGACACTCACAGTTTAAAGATGATTAAAGCCAGCCAGGCAGTGGTGGCTCCTGCCAATAATCCCAGCACTCCAGAGGCAGAAGCAGGCAGACCTCTGGGGTATAGAGGCCAACCTGGTCTACAGAGTGAGTTCCAGGACAGCCAGGGCTACATAGACAAATCCCTGTCTCAAAACAACAGCAAAAACAAACAAAACAAAACAAAATAAAAAACAAAAAAATATGTAATTTAAGCCACATAAAGTTAAAGAGTAAAAAGGGAGAGGGATGCTAAAGACAGGGGCAGAGAAATTAGGTGAAAATAAGGGAGAAAAGTACACAGACCCTGTGTATGGGGTAGTAGGTGATAGAACGGGTATAGAAACATACAGAATAAGCATAAGCCTAAATGAACAATATAAAAACCAGTGCAAAGCCGTGAGGTGGAATCGAATATTTAAATAAAAATAATACAGACTTTGAAAAGTATAGGGAGCAGGTATAATGGCTAAGTGGGTAAAAGAGCTTGCTGAGCCTGGAACCCACATAAAAGTGGGAAGACAGAACAGATTCCACAAAGTTGTATACACACACACACACACACACACACATACAAAGACACACACACCTGCACACATACACACAGAGACACACACACTCACCCACACACATACATACACACAAACACACAGACACATATTCACATACACACATTCACAGACACACACACAGAGACAAAGGCACAAACACACACACACATACACACACGTCAGAGTAATAATAAATACACTTTTAAGAGTCTGTGTTTTTAGTTACAGCATTACTTCTTTTGTGCAGTGGATTTGCACTGTTTTCTTCCCTGTTTCAGCTCCAGTTCACACACATTTGTTGGTGTGCGGTTCGCTGAGTCCCGGCGGAGTTCAAGTGTCTTTTGAATTGAGCTTCTGCTCGGTCGCCAGCAGGTGTCAGCCCACCCTTCGTTTTTCCCAAGCCCTCAGCGTGACCCGTTGCTTCTCCACCAGTTACTGCTGCACAGGTATTGGGTTTCTAAATCGGGTTCTGATGTAACCACGCCCCTCGGTTGGTCACGTTTAGAGCTGGAAACGCTCTCGCCTTCCATTGTGTTTCTTGGTGTCCACTTCTGGAGTTCCCCCAAGTTTCGGATCAAGACAATTCATGTGTGAAGAATCCACCATCTGTCATCACAGTGCTGAATTCCTCAGTCCCCGTGTTCTCGGCTTGCCTAGGCAGTGCCGTCAAGGACAGGTTCATGAGTCAACACTTCAGCTGTCATCCCATGTCACTTCACAGAATGTATCCAACCACAGTTTATTTACTTCTCTTTTTAAAACGTTATTATTTTGTGCGCATGGATGCAAGTATGTCTGTGCACCACATGCATGCAGTGCCCCCAGAGGTCAGAAAGGAGTGCTAGCTCTCCTGGGACTGGAGTTACAGAACTACCTTATTGGTGCTAGAGAGGAACCCAGGTTCTCTAAAAGCAGCCAGTGCGCTTAACCAGCGTTGTTCCAAGCCCAACCGCAGTTTCTTACTAGACACCTTTTTACAAACGTTTTCTCACATTTTGTGGGTTGTTTTGTTTTTCACTTTTGAAAACTGAAGCACAAATGTTTACAATTTGGAGTCTTTTTATTCTTTATTTTAAAGATTCCTTTGTTTTTATGTATTTGAACACACTGTAGCTGTCAGAAGATGGCATCGGATCCCATTACAGATGGTTGTGAGCCACCATGTGGTTGCTGGGAATTGAACTCGGGACCTCTGGAAGAGCAACCAGTGCTCTTAACTACTGAGCCATCTCTCCAGCCCCTCTTTTATTTTCTTTTGTGAATTATGCCTTTATTGTGGAATTTGCCAAACACACAATCAAAAGGACTAACCCCTAGAATGTACTAACAAGAGCCTTATCTTTTTAGCTCTTAAATGTTTGCACATGGTGTGAGGAAAGGCTCCTCCTTCCTGTGAATACCAGGTGTCCTAGTAGCATTGGATTAAAAAGTTTATCTTCTCAATCATACTGTCTTGGCACTGTTACAGAGTCAACTAACCTGAACCCACAGGGGCTCACAGAGACTGAACCACTAGCCCAAGAGCACACAGAAGCTGGATCTGGGCCCCTACATATTTGGAGCAGATGTGCAGCTTGGTCTTCATCTAACAACTGGAGTCCCCTAACAACTGGAGTGGAGGCTGTCTCTGACTCTGTGGCCTGCCACTGGATCCCTTTCCCCTAACTGGACTGCCTGGTTGGGCCTCAGTGGGAGAGGCTGTGCTTAGACCTTCTGGGACTGAATACCCCAGGGCAGAGTGGTACCCAAGGTGGGCTACTCTTTCTTTGAGGAGAAGGAAGAGGGTAATGGGGAAGAGATTTGTAAGGGTGGGACTGGAAGGAGAAGAGGGAAGGGGGCCGCAATCAGGATGTAAACTGAATAAAATAAACTAATGAAAATATATAATAAAATAAATAAACAGAAGCAACTTCACTCAAAAGGGAATGAAAGTGTTTATTATGAGCCATATCTGAGTGCACATGGCCTGGGAGCACTGATTCAGGTTCTACCAAATGACATGCTGCACCTGGAAAGGGTTGTGTGAACTTTCATAATCACAGAACAAAAGTCAGTCACAAGTCAGTGTATTTGTTCAGCACACTGGGAGGGTGGTCAGGAAGGCCATGATGACAGAGCAGACACAGGCATGGACAGTGGATGGCTACTCAGGGGACTTTAGATGTCCCAATTTGGGCTCTGGATTCCAGCACATTCTCTACACAACTAACTCTTCCTGGTCATGAAATTCTATTCAGTCCTCAGACTCTTCAATGTAGATGGGATTTGTTTTTTTCAGAGAACCTCAGTACTTACTACCATTTTTTAAAATATCAACTGACCAAAAAAGCTTTAAATGAGGGAGAGCTCCCTACCCACAAACCTCCAGAAACATAGTAACCATTCTGCAAGTAACCACTCCATTAGGATTAAAAGCTAAGTGAACTTCCTGCCGAGTTTGCCTTCTTATCCGGTTCAGGTTGCAGTGCGCCTGCTGCAAAACTAAAAGTCGCCTTGCCTGGTTACTTTCATTTTGTTCCCATATACCTTCTCCCACAATACAGTGTAAGATGTATAAATAATAGATCATTTAAGGTGACAGTATTTGTGTTCAAGGATATTAAGAAGAGTAAACATATTGTGAAGATTTTGATCTTTAGTGCATTTTTGGTTGTGTGAAGGAAAAATGTATCATATTAAGAGAAAATATGTTTTTTTAATGTTTGTTATATTTTATTGGTTTAAATAGATGTACAGGGGTGCCAAGTTGACTTCAGACAACCGTTGATAGTTTTATGAATCAAATTAGCTAGGCTATTGTAGTAGTTACTTTTGCTGCTGTGATAAAGTAGCACAATCTAAAGTAATTTGTGAAAGAAAAGGTATGTTTTGGCTTGTAGTTGAGAAAGATGAGTCCATTATGTATGTAGGGAAGCTCAGAAGCAAACAGCTAACATCAGATGTGACTGCAAGAGCGGGCACTGAGAAATCACATTTCCATCTACATAAAGGAAGCAGAGAGAATGAATGGAAAGGGGGATGTGTATGAACCAGCCAGGTTGCACCCCCTAAAGGTTCCACACTCTCCCCAGTGCTCCAAACAGGAGACTCAATATTTGAACCTGTGAGCCTATGGGTGACTTTAGTAATTTGAATATGCTTGGCTCATGGGACTATTAGGAGGTGTGGCCTTGTTGGAGGAAGTGTGTCTCTGTGGAGGTGGGATTTGAGAGGACCTAGTGCTCAAGCTCCACAATGCAAAAGAGAGAGCCTCCTCCTGGCTGTCTGCAAAAGCCGGTCTCCTCCTGCTGGCCTTCGGATCAAGATGTAGAACTCTCTGCTCCTCCAGCACCATGTCTGATGCATGATGCTATGCTTTCCACCATGATGATAATGGGCTAAACCTCTGAAAGTGTAAGCCAGCCCAAATCAAATATTTGTCTTTATAAGAGTTGCCTTGGTTGTGGAGATTTCTTATTCAAACCACCCATGATTCTTTAAAAGAGTTACGAAATGCTGACAGATGAAGGTAGCTCCGGTGCCCTGGATTCTTACAGAAGCAAACTGAAAGCTAAGCCTTATTTTCTGCAAGCAGGGCGAGAGAGAGAGAGAGAGAGAGAGAGAGAGAGAGAGAGAGAGAGATAGATATGGTCCAAGTTAATGTATCAGAAATGAAAAGGAGCACATTGCAATCAATGCTGAGAAATTCAGAGAATCAGAAGGACAGGCTTTTAAATAATCTGTATTTTACCAAATTATAAAACTTTAAAAAAAAAAAAATGGATGATTTTCTTGATATATATAATTGACCAAAGTTAAATTAAGATGAAATAAGCAATTTAAACAGACCTATAGCCAGCAGTGAAATAGAAACAGTAATTAAAACTCTCCACCCACCCCACCCCCCAAAAAAGCCCAGGGCCAGATGTAGTTAGTGCAGAATTCTACTAGACCTTTGAATTAACATCAATATTCTTCAAATTATTCCGCAAAATAGAAACTGAAAGAACATTTCCTAATCTTTTTATGAGACCACTATTACCCTGACACCAAAATCACATGAAGACCTTCTCCCAAAAAAGGAAATTATAGAACAATATCCCTATTGTTCTATATATAATAATAATATAGATACCATATATTTAATAATAAATATAGACATAAATATTCCCAATAAAATACTTGAAAATAAAACCCAAAGACACATCAAAAAGATTATCTAGCAACATCAAATTAACTTCATCCCAAAGATGCAAGGATGATTCAAGATACATAAGTCAATAATCATGAGACACCACATAAGCAGAGAGGAAAAAAATCACATGATCATCTCCTTAGGTTCAGAAAAGGCCTTTGACAAAATCCAGCACCCTTCATAATAAAAGTCTTGGAGAGATTAGGGATACAAGGGCACACTTTAATAAATAGAAACAATTTACAATAAGATCATAGCCAACATCAACCTAAAGAGAAGAAACTCAAAGCGTTTCCACTAAAGTCAGGAACTAGACAAGATGTTCTCTTTCTCCAAATCTATCTAATTCAGTATTTGAAGTTTTAGCCAGAGCAATAAAACAACTGAAGGAGACCAAATGGATACAAATAGAAGAGAAGAAGTCAAAGTATCTTTATTAATCTTTACTATACAAAATGGCCCTAAAAACTCTTCCTGGAAACTTTTCTAGATGATAAACTGTCTCAGCAAAGTAGCAGGATACTCAGTTTACACTGAAAAGTCAGTGACTTTTGTTACTGGTGGTACTAAAGGGTGGTGGTGGCACACACTTTTAATTCAGCACTCAGGAGGCAGAGGCAGGTAAATCTATGAGTTCAAAGACTAGCCTGGTCTACAGAGTGAGTTCTAGGACAGCCAGGGCTACACAGAGAAACCCTGCCTCCAAAAAAGAAAAAAAAATTAGTAGCTTTTCCCCAGAAAGAAATAAGGGAAATGGTATCTTTCACAATAGCTTCCAACAATTTGTGTGTGTGTGTGTGTGTGTGTGTGTGTGTGTGTGTGTGTGTGTGTGTGTGTGTTTTCATGGATCAGTAGGATCAGTAGGGTTGATATTGTGAGCATATTATCCTGCCAAAAGCAATCTACAGATGCAGTGCAATCTCCATCAAAATCCCATACAATTCTTCACAGAAACTGGAAAAAATACAACTCAAGTTTCATATAGAAACACAAACAACCTAAATCAATTCTGAATAATAGAATAACTACTAGAGGTATCTCCATCTCAGTTTTAAGTTGTACTGCCGAGCTATAGTAAGAAAAATGTCACTGTACAGACACATTGAACAGTGGAATTGAATTGAAGTCCCAGACATAATTCCATATACCACAGAAACAAGATGTTTGAAAAATAAGCCAAAAATATACCAAATGGAGAAAAGACACCAAATGGGGCTGGTCAAACTGAAAGGCTGCATGTAAGAGAATGAAGATTGATCCATATCTATCACCCTGCACAAAATTTAACTCCAGGTGATTAAGTACCTCAACATAAGACTAGATACACTGAATCTGATAGAAGAAAAAGTGGGGAATAGCCTTGAAGAACTCATTGGCACAGGAAAGAACTTGCTGAACTGGACTAACACCAATAATTAATAATGGAACATAGCAATAAATGACTCCCAATGATAGACTGCTATACCCATAGATCACTGCCTGGCTCCGCTGTTATCAGAGACGCTTCTCTCACATTAGGTGGGAAGTAACTCAGAGATCCACAGTAGGACAATATACAGAGAGTAAAAGGCTTTGGAGCACTCAGTTCTGAATGAGATAATTTCCATTAAACACTCCTCTTGGAACTCAGAGAATTTATGTGGGAAAGGAGGCAGAAAGTTTGTAAGAGCTAGACATGGTGGGTGACTTCAGAGAAACAGTGTCTTCCAGACACGACAGGACCAATGCATATATGAATTCACAGAGGCCGTGGCAACACCCACAAGACCTGCACAGGTCCAAGTTAGACGAAATCCTAGCCCTGGGAAGAGGAAGGGGACACAAGGTCCCGTTCCTAACCAAGAAGCTACCTGCAGTAGATACTTGCTGATAAAGGCAGCATCATTGGGTAGATTAACCACTGTCCAGTCCAGGCCACATGCCCTGAAGTAGCAGGCCAAAAATACAAAACAAGCTTGAAAGAAGGGTATTTTGTGAACCTTTTGCTTTGCTAGGTTTTGATTTTTTTTTTTTTGTCTTACTGGTCTTTTGCTTGATTATTTTGATACTCATTTTCATGGGAGGGAGGGGTGTTTGTTTTCATTACTGTCTGTTTCTCCCTCCTTTTTTGAATAGAGAGAGGGAAAAGAATATAAAGTTGGGTGGGTAGGGAAGTGGGAAGGATCTAGGAGGAGTTGAGAGAAGAATTAAAACATGATCATGAAACAAAATATAAGATAAAGCAAAATCTTTTCTAAACACCGAAGACAAAGATAAAGATGACTGCAGTAAGAGTGGCAAACTCTTAACTAAATTAAGTGACAGATCTAAATTAACAGAATTAGAGAAGAAAGGGAAGATATAACAACAGACACTGAGGAATTCCAGAGAACCATGAAGGCACACATTACAAACATGTACTCTACCAAATTGGAAAATCTAAAAGAAATGGGTAATTTTCTTTATATATATACCAAAGTTAAATCAAGATCAGATAAGCAACTTAAACAGTCCTATAAATCCTAGTGAAATAGAAGGAGTAATTAAGTCTTTCAACCAAAAAGAACCTCAGGACCAGATGGTGTTACCACTGCATTCTACAAGACATTTAAAAAAGAGTTATCCCAATACTCCTCAAATTATTCCACAAAATAGAAATAAAAGAAACATTGTCTGTTTATGAGGACACAATTACTCTGCTGACACCTAAAACCACGTGAAGATCCAACAGAAAAAAGAATTACAGACCAGTTTTCCTTATGAACATAGATGGAATTTTCTCAATAAAATGCCTGAAAACAAAATCTAAAGAACACATCAAAAAGGTTATTCATGGTCATGGGGGTTTCATTCCAGAGAAACGGGAGTGGTTCAAATAGGTAGGTAAGTCAATAAATGTAATCTACTATATAAACAAACTGAAAGAAAAAAATCCACATGATCATCTCATGAGGTACAGAAAAGGCCTTTGAAAAAATCCAACACCCTGCTGGGCAGTGGTGGCGCACACCTTTAATCCCAGCACTGGGGAGGCAGAGGCAGGCGGATTTCTGAGTTTGAGGCCAGCCTGGTCTGCAGAGTGAGTTCCAGGACAGCTAGGGCTACACAGAGAAACCCTGTCTCAAAAAACCAAACCAAAACAAAACAAAACAAAAAAACGAAAAACTCAAAGAATTTCCACCAAAATCATGAACAGAACAGAGTTGTTCACTCTCTCCTTACCTATTCAATATAGTACTTGAAATATTAACTAGAGCAATAAAATAACTGAAAGAGATAAAAGGGATACATATAGGAAAGGAAGAAATCAAAGTATCTTTATTTATATAGATGTAAGTGACCCTAAAAATTCCATCAAGAAACCCCTTAAAGCTGATAAACGCTTTCAATAAAGTGTCACAATACAAAATTATTTTTTATTTTTTTTCAATTATTTCTTTTTTTTTCCTTTTTTATTTTTGATACTTTATGTACATTTCCAATGTTTCCCCTTTTCTGGGTCTCCTCATTGGATACCCCCTGTCCCCTCCCCAACCCGCCTCTAGGAGGGAATTCCACCCCCCCCCCCGTCCACCCATCC